>JAVIAB010000106.1:23196960-23391960 GCA_032433765.1 Megaustenia siamemsis
CTATCTATCTATCTATCTATCTATCTATCTATCTATCTATCTATCTATCTATCTATCTATCTATCTATCTATCTATCTATCTATCTATCTATCTATCTATCTATCTATCTATCTATCTATCTATCTATCTATCTATCTATCTATCTATCTATCTATCTATCTATCTATCTATCTATCTATCTATCTATCTATCTATCTATCTATCTATCTATCTATCTATCTATCTATCTATCTATCTATCTATCTATCTATCTATCTATCTATCTATCTATCTATCTATCTATCTATCTATCTATCTATCTATCTATCTATCTATCTATCTATCTATCTATCTATCTATCTATCTATCTATCTATCTATCTATCTATCTATCTATCTATCTATCTATCTATCTATCTATCTATCTATCTATCTATCTATCTATCTATCTATCTATCTATCTATCTATCTATCTATCTATCTATCTATCTATCTATCTATCTATCTATCTATCTATCTATCTATCTATCTATCTATCTATCTATCTATCTATCTATCTATCTATCTATCTATCTATCTATCTATCTATCTATCTATCTATCTATCTATCTATCTATCTATCTATCTATCTATCTATCTATCTATCTATCTATCTATCTATCTATCTATCTATCTATCTATCTATCTATCTATCTATCTATCTATCTATCTATCTATCTATCTATCTATCTATCTATCTATCTATCTATCTATCTATCTATCTATCTATCTATCTATCTATCTATCTATCTATCTATCTATCTATCTATCTATCTATCTATCTATCTATCTATCTATCTATCTATCTATCTATCTATCTATCTATCTATCTATCTATCTATCTATCTATCTATCTATCTATCTATCTATCTATCTATCTATCTATCTATCTATCTATCTATCTATCTATCTATCTATCTATCTATCTATCTATCTATCTATCTATCTATCTATCTATCTATCTATCTATCTATCTATCTATCTATCTATCTATCTATCTATCTATCTATCTATCTATCTATCTATCTATCTATCTATCTATCTATCTATCTATCTATCTATCTATCTATCTATCTATCTATCTATCTATCTATCTATCTCTATCTATCTATCTATCTATCTATCTATCTATCTCTCTCTCTCTCTCTCTCTCTCTCTCTCTCTCTCTCTCTCTCTCTCTCTCTCTCTCTCTCTCTCTCTCTCTCTCTATCTCTCTATCTCTCTATCTCTCTATCTCTCTCCTCTCTCTCTCTCTCTCTCTCTCTATCTCTCTATCTATCTATCTATCTATCTATCTATCTATTATCTATCTATCTATCATCTATCTATCTATCTATCTATCTATCTATCTATCTATCTATCTATCTATCGTTCGCCTTAAGTATTGTCTATATCTGCAATGTCGTTTCCTGTATAAATTTTACTGTCTTTTGTCATTCTTGCAGTAGCCCATATAGTTTTGTCGGTAGTGTTGTATCTATGGGCCAATGGATTATCCTGTCTACTATATTCAGTACGGTCTTGAAGTATGTGTTCAGCAGTCTGGGGCGTCTGTCCACATATACATGTAGTTGGACATGCCGATCTTGCATTGTGTATACATGTGACTGTGGAGTCGATTGTGTCCTGTTCTGAGGTGTATAATTATAACTTTTTCCCATCTACTCATATTATGAAAGACATCCTGATTTGGGGCTTGTTGTCCTCTGATTGATTTGATTATCTGTTTCTTATGATGCTATGTAACATTGCATATGGTTGTGTGCCTGTTGCACCTTCCTTTGCCAACTGAACTGCTTTCTCATGACTTGAATATAGATGATTCACACCTCATTAATACTGACATCGGCAGAATTAAATACTGGAGTCAAGGAAAGTGAAAGAAAATCACGGATCTCAGACATCACATGGAAACATATTACAAATATGCGTGAAGCCAAACAAGAATTGTTGAATGTCAAGACTACTCTAGATAAACTTAAAAAAACAACAAAGACTTTGGTATTAAGATGAAAAAAATTCCGTTAGAAGAGATAAAATAACATATATAAATAATCTGGCAGTTGACCCAGAATTAGCCTCCAAGACAGGAACTATCTATTTCTATCTATTGTCCTTTCGAGCCGAAGACGGCACATAGGGCAGAACAACAATCTCAAAAACAGAAACCTTGCGTGCCAAAATGGCACATATTGCAGAGATCGCTGCTTCTAAAATCTATGGCGCTGTTTACAATACGTTTTTACAATGACAGCTTGTCAAGCCATCAATCAACCTGTTTAGTCGCCTCTTACGACATGCCTGGAAGATCACAGTGCCACTATTCTTTACTTCCCTCATAATGAGGCCCCGATAACACACAGGAAAGACAGGAACTAACAAACGTATTATATATATTCTTCAGGGTGACTGGAAAATCTAGAGGTAAGATGTCAGCCTCTGGACAAGCAGGTCCCTGGTTCGATACTCACCACAAGGGGTGAGAATTTAAAAAAAAAATCGAATTCGTTGTTTCTTCGTGGCTTTACCCTTCCCTGCACTTGGGCACGTTAAAGAACCCGTGGCAGTTGAAATAGAAAAGAGTAGACCAAAAATGGCCCTTGTCCGGGCAAAAATTGTTAAACAAAATCTGCACATCCATGTCGAAGACGAATGTGTCGAGCCCATAGGGGCAGATATTGCTGCGTTACCGTAAAACTAGCAACACAACGCGTCCACGCCTCAAATGGCGGATATCTTCTGAGCAAAGACGGTACTTTAATAACTTCCGGTAATACCAAAAAGCCAGATGGGAGTGAACATCAAAGCAACTCTTAACCACCCGCATTTCGGTCAACTGATGCAGTTTGTCATCAATACAGAAGAAGAAATCACCATCAAAGAACCGGAATCAGCTGTGAAACACATTTTTTAAAAAAAAAGGTAAAGTACCCCTGTCACGCCAAGTGGCGTATAGAGAATATGATATTAGTGACCATAAATTTTACAAACCTTCGGCACATGATTTTTGGGGTAATGTGATCGGTATTACGCCCGTGCCGCGTTACTTTCCCAGTAAAAATCCGGTATCCATTATAGGCTGGGTGAACCTGGAAGTCGTCGGTTGGGATCGAACCCTACTTCTTATCACTAACCACTGAGCTATCGTGGCTCCCTTGTGAAACACATGGCTATTAATAAAGCCTCTGACAAAATGATTGCAGCGATGCTAAAATCATATAATGTTCCAAATCTAATTCACTTACAACAATTATTTAATAGCAATTTTGGATGAAGAAAAGGTTCCAACAAAGTGGAAGAAGATGATCATTACTAAATTACCTAAAAAATCAATCTTAAAAATTGCAATAATCGGAGAGAAATAAATCTTTTACCACTTGCCTCTAAAGTTTTCTGTAGAATCAACCTGAACAGAATAAACGGGGCTATATATGATTTTGTGGGTGAAGAACAAGCAGGATTCAGAGAGGGGAGAAGACGTCTTGACCAAATATTCACACTAATGATAATACTAGAAGAACATAGCGAAAAACAACAGCCATTAATCTGCAATTTCGTTCATTTAAAAAAAAAATGCTTTTGACAGCATACATAGATTGTTCTCGTGGAATATCTTAAAACATGGAGTACAACAAAAAAACTATCAACATCATAAAAGTCACCTTTGCTATTTTGAATTGCTATTGATTACATAATGAATACATGTTGCATTGGCAATAGTGGAATTATATGGCACAATGAAAACAGCCAGTAAGATCTGGATTTTGCTGTGCTACTAAGTGACAATAACAAGATGCAAAATACCACAAGACACCTGTCATCAATAGGACTTGAAAGCGTTCCTGAGCCCATTCAGAATGTCAGAACTGCCCATTGGACCAATGCAATATGCATCATTTGGTAACAATTATAAACGACATTTTGTTTTCTTTTGATGTATAAGGACTCACAAGTCCCAAATGGCATTTTTGATATCATATTAATGTAAACGGACGTACAATAACGAGCCAGCTTGACAATTTAAAATCGAAAGTAAATGACCTCAGGAGGTCACGCTGCTACCGCCACCTGTTTTTGATTCCCAGTGTTATAGTCTGCTGGTCCTTCAAGTCCCATCAGGAAACAACGCTTGCTACTGAGATAATGTAGCAAATACATGTACCAGAACTTGGGTTTGATAGGGTTAATTAATGTATTAGAAGAGTCGAGTTAGAAGAGATGACAGGGGAATGAGCGGGATACATTAAGCTCCTCAGTCATGTTGAACACTGGCCAGTTTTAAGGACATCTCGAGATCGTGTGATTAGGCTATAGTTACGTGACCAAAGTCAACGAGCCAAACTAGAGTACTGGACTTGTCAGTTCTTGTTGGTACCTCGGACAGATAAGACAAAAGATTAAATCAGGAATTGCTTTGCCGAGACAGATACCATCTAGAGAGAATGTGTTATAGAAGAGTAGATAGCTATATTTTAAGTATATGATCAGCCAATAAGTTAGTAGCGTGAAGTTTATCCTGAGTGATTTAGAAGTTTGGGTCCATCCTGGACATTTAAAGGACTTACAGCTTCTGTTAGAGATAGATACAACTGAGTAGCAGGTGGTGATGTGTGTATTTCACTCTGGAGTGTGTGAGTATGATGCGATTTGTGATTGCAGGTCTTGTAATTGTTGGCCTACGATGTTCCATGCCATTAAACCTGTTGGAGTACGGACCAGTAGAGCCAGTCTCTAGAAATATTACATGGAGTTGTCATTTGATGTTGTTCATGAACGTATATTATTGTCTAAGACTGTTTGTCCAAGTCTATAAAACCATATTAGAAGCCAAGTAGAGGTGCTCTGTCTGGAGTGATCCAGCCTTACATCTTAGCAGACAGACGCCAGAGAGTGCAACGCGAGGTGAACACGACGTTGATAAGTGGTTCCAGGTAAAAACAATCGATACTATATAGTACCGTTCTATATCCTGGAATATCTGAAGCAGAACGTACAGGTCCCGTCAGAGTTGAATGTGTTTATTACGCATTGTCTTTGTTCTATTATCGTCAGATTTGAATGAGTTTATTACGCATTGTCTTTGTTCTATTATCGTCAGATTTGAATGAGTTTATTACGCATTGTCTTTGTTCTATTACCGTCAGATTTGAATGAGTTTATTACGCATTGTCTTTGTTCTATTATCGTCAGAGAGACAAGCTTGCTGAGTTGTTCAGAGAGCATTTTCTCGGTTGAGCTGGAAATACGATTCATCACACCACAGATTGAGTTTGTGTCAGTTTCTTCCAAGTTCCTGAATATCTCACGATTGTGCAAGAACTGTTCACATGAAATTGGGTACAAGAACACCTATATCAGAACACAATGATGCCTACCATCAACTGACCACGCCTGATTCTCCTTCTTCTTTTCTTCCTCATTTGTCTTACAGCGTTGAAGGGAGATATCATTTACGGTCTTTTGCTTTCCTGTTGGTCTCTCCTGCTGTTATTTTTCCTAGTGTTTCTAACATTCCATCGATCCATCTTTTTCGTGGTCCCCCTGGGTCCGGTGTTCTCTTAAATGTTTATAAAAGCTTCGTGTTGTGTTTTTATCTTTCTGCCTTATCACGTGACAAAACCCATTTTATATAGTGGTTCTTTATGTACAGTATGGCGGGGATTATTCCTAACTCTTTCATTAGTTCTTCATTTCTGATCGTATCACTCAGCCTTTTTCCTGTCCTTCGTCTAACACATTTCATATTTGTAGTGGATATTTTTCTAATTGTTCCTACATCTAGAGTCCCGGCTTGATTAGGTTATCATTTACAGATTATGTGCTGACTACAACAGGCTAAAACACCATCTATAGCACATGTTAGCTATAGGTGAATCTGATCAACACACGTTTAGCTCTGGTTCCTTGACATCAGAGCATCTACTACAAACTTTTATCCAACGTACAGTAGAGAATAAAAGTGACATACTGAAACCTCAGTTTTCTTCTTTACACGAAATGTTAAATGGAGGTGATAGTTTTTTTTTTTTTTTTTTTTTTTTTTGGGGGGGGGGGGGAGTGAAGACACGCAGATTCGAATCGGCTGTAAAACTGATAAGAATAAAAAGAAGGAAATGTGTATGGTTACATCTTTACGTAGGTGGGGGACAATACAAAATCAAAACGACGTTGTGGCTCAGTAGAAGCCTTCAGCTGGAACAGTGGCCACATAACAAATATATATCTAGAAAGAGTTGCTCCAGTTGAAGACCTATTGAGCCACAACGTCATTTTGATTTTGTGTTGTCCCTTACCTAACTAAAGCTATAACTATATCCTTTTTTTCATTTGTAGTTTTTCACAGACTGCTACCTTGTTTAAGGTCTCTGGATGAATCAGAGAAAACAAACAAACTAACAAACATAAGAAAGAAAAAGGAAAGAAAAAAAACGAGATAAAGAAAGAGAAATGAAGGTTGTGCATGAGAAAGGAAAGAAGGCATGTTAAAAGGGTGAATGAGAGAAAAGAAAGAAAGAAAGAAAAGAAAGAAAGAAAAGAAAGAAAGAAAGAAAGAAAGAAGGGTGAATACGAGAAAATCAAGAAAGCAAGAAAAATGAGGAATGAGAGATAAGAAAGAAATAAGGAAGGAAAGAAAGAAAAAAGAAAGAAAGAAAGAAAGAAAGGTGAACAGGAGGATAGAAAGAAGGAAGAAGAAAAAAGAAAAGTAAACATGGCAAAAGAAAGTTAAATGGGAATGAGAGAGAAAGAAAGAAAGAAAAGTGAACATGAGAAAATAAAGAAAGCATGTTAATGTGGAAACGAGAGAAAAGAATGAAAGATATAAAAGAAAGAAAGAATATATCTTTCCCGTTAGATTCAGAAAAGTGAGGAACGTTTGCCAGGTGTGCACAGGTGCCAATGATCCTTCAGTCGGTAGTGACGTCAAGTAGATACAAGTACCTAGTAGCACAGTAACACAATCAACATGTGTGATAGAACAAGCTGTCACAGACTGGCGACTAACCAGCGCACTCTGTCACGGTTTAAATGTCTCCATTAATAATTGGCACAAGGTGTTGCTGTTACGATGAGTATGTCTATCTGTGTGAGTCTTGCATTCAGTGCTCGTCAAACTGTGCTCCGCGGAGCCTAGGTAAGCGCACTCTAGGGGCTCCGTGAATCATCATTCATCATCATCATCATCATCATCATCATCATCAAGTGCCATGCTCGGTGTAGGTGATGTTTCTCCACAAACCTATAACCACAGTACAACTCATCAACCTCGACGCTGTTTAAAAAAAAAAAAAAAAAAGTAAAGTGCCCTCGTCACGCCAAGTGGCGTATAGGGAATATGGTGTTAGTGACCATACATTTGACACATGATTTTAGGGGTAATGTGGTCGGTATTGCGCGGTGCCTCTTTACTTTCCCAGAAAAAAAAAAATCCGGTACCCATTAAAGGCTGGGTGAACCGGAAGTCGTCGGTTGGGATCGAACCCTGCATCTTGTCCTTTATAGTCCAGTTCAATAACCACTGAGCTATCGCGGCTCCCTCGCCGCTGTTGTACCACAATGTTAATCTGTCTAATATTATTTCTCTATGCCGCCCGAGATCTCCCTTACTCTATTTTCGCTGACAGTTGGCAAACATTTTTTATTCAGTGTAAGTCACGTGTCTGTGGTCGCCAAGCGATTGATTTCCGTTTGTTCTCACAGGATGCCGTAAACATCAATCAAAGATAACTCGTGCTGGATAGTCTGGCTTAGGGCCTTTTCCAGCCCAAATCTTTTTGTAGAGGGACATTCGAGTCGCACCAGCGAAAAATGTGAGTTTGAACGTTCGTTTTATGGAAGTCAGTTGGATTTAAATCTTGGTTGTGTTCTGTTTTGTAATCACAAATGGGTATATTTTTTAAATCATCATCATCGAGTGCCATCTCCGCAACGAAGGTTGGCTACCATGGAGCGCCAATCTGCTCTGTCTCGTGCTTTGATGGTGCAGGTTTTGTTTGTCCATCTTTTGATGTTATTCGTCCATGTTAGTCTTGGTCTGCCTCTGCCTCTTTTACCTTGTATTTTCCACTCCAGGATTACTTTTAGTAGGCTGTTGTGTCGTCTAACATGCCCAAAAATCGCTTTTGTTTTGTTTGAATTGTGTTTAGTAGTTCTCTTTTCATTTTTAGTTGTTTTAAGACTTCATCGTTTGTTTTCTTTTCCTTCCATCCAATCTACCTATTCTTCTATATATCCACATTTCAAAAGCTTAAATTCTCTGTTCTCTTTCTTGTCTAATGTCCATGTTTCTGCACCATATAGGAATGTCGAGAAGACATAACATTTTGCTATTCTTAGTTTTAGCCCTGGTGTTATTTGTTTTGATGTTAGTATATTCTTCATGACATTAAAATTACTTCAATTTTTAAATAGAAATATAAAACTGACCATCTCTGACGAATGATACACTTCAAAAAGACGACTCAAGACGGGGAACAGCGTGAGTGGGACGATAGTTGCCTGGATCTTGGATTTACCTGTTGTAGAAAATAAGGAGTGTCCCAAAATATGTCATTTGTTTAAAGTTCTGGTCTGTGCAAGAATGCATTCCAGTACATTGAAACAACATATAGAATTAGTCATGGTAATTTGGTGAAGCGATAACGTGTCCACAGACGGAGGTCGTTCAATGACTGGAAGTTATACTGGACTGCAAAGCTTTGATTAAAAAAAATTCCCTTCTGTATCTGGACTCACTGCGTCATTCATAAGAAAGCACTGGAAAAAAAATCTGCCCAGCCAATAACGAAGTAATTCAGTTAATGACCGAATGAGTAAATTAGATTAAGATAAGATCACTTTAAGTGCAGATGTTGTTGAGCATTGATATGGGAGCTAAACAATCTTCTTTGCTTTATTATTGCAGCTCTCGCTGACTCTCACGTAGAAGCGTCATGTAATGTGTATACGGACTGAGAAATGAGCTTCCTTCACTGTTGAGGAAAAGCATTCTAGTTCCGGAAAGTTTGTGTGTGAAGGTTTAGTTTTGAAGCTGACACATCTTTGTGATATATCTGAACAACAAAATTCATGTCCCTACAAGCTAGTGAAACGCACTTACTGCAACTGTCAGAGAAAGTTTCTGGTGTTCAGATGACAATTATTATTGTGGAAGAAAAACTTGGAGGGAAAAGATTTTAGTTAGTGCTTTCCAACTCTGCATGCGCTTTTAACGTTTTGAGTTTATGTGAAGAACTGACAGGTGTGTTTGAAGGCCATTTAACACAGCTCATTGCTTACTTTGACAAGTACAGGTACAGGTATGAGACTTGAATCGGCGTCTTAGCAACGGTTTTTTACCCATATGTGCTCGGCCGCCTATCCAGAAGTATTCGGAGACTCCTGTCTAGTGTCGCCTCAAGCATCGTAACTCACAAGGGAGGCGCAAATATTTACCTTCCCAGTGTGTTACTCTGGTACCAATTTTTGCCAGCGGCTGGGTCGGCCTCGAGGATATTTTTTCCACCCACGAGTACTATCCACACTGCTTCCAGCAGGAATCGAAGCGAACACAGTTTGCCAGAACGGCGGTAGCTAGTGGGATACTTTGACAAGTATTTTTCAGTAAAGCAGATCAGTTTAATTGGATTATAAACCCGTTTAGTGCAGCACCACCTACAACTCTCACCTATAGAGAGCAAGAGCAATTAATTGATATTTCATCGGACTCAACTTTGGAAGCAATATTAGCTTCCTCATCACTACGAGAATTTGGTGCTTTGTAAAACAAGAATACCCAGAAGGGGACAAGAAGGCCCTGCGAGTTTTATTTTTTTTTCTAACTACCTACTTATGTGAGACCGGGTTTCAGAACCATAAATCTATATACAAATCACATATATATATATATATATATATATATATATATCGCCTTTGACGTCTCGACAGACGGTTGATAGCAAGCAATCATGATAAGTCAGTAGTTTGGTAAAGCATTAGTGTCTATACTTGGTGCTGCCTTACTGGACATCTTCTCCTGTGGCTGAATTTGCCAATCCTGGGCAGATAGATCCATCCATAGAACGTGCAAGGTGTATTTGCGGTACCTGGCCTTGTCTCATTTCTCTTGCGCCTTTTGTCTTTTGAATTTCTTTCTCTCTCTCTCTTTCTCTCTCTCTCTCTCTCTCTCTCTCTCTCTCTCTCTCACACTCCTCATCTCAACCGCATAGGCTGGTCGTACCTATTTTGAATTTGGTGAACATGTGATTTCTCAGTTCTCAAAGAGGCCAAAAGGGAGCTCTTAAAAAAACATCAGAAAGAAGCAATCAACATTTTTCGGGCACATCATGAGAAGAGGAAAGTTGGAATACTTGGTTACAACTGGCAAAATAAAAGGAAAGAGAGATCGCGGACGACAAAGAGAGAAAATACTGGATAGCTTGGTGTCATGGCATGGAAAACAGTCAACAACAGAACTGATACGATGCATTGTAGATAGAAGATTGTGGAGGGACATGATCGCCTTCTCCAACCGGTATGGCACATGATGATGATGATGATGTGATTTCTCATTCTATTGTGACCAGTGCTTAGGCGAAGTATGATGACTTGATCCCTCCTTGATAGTTGATGGTATCCGTCCCTCTCGTTATACTTTGGGTGTTCTCGTTTCCATTTTTCATGGTACTGACCTTTGAGGATGGATTTGGCTTCATCATAACTGAGCGGATGGTTCTCTTGTGGTAATCCACTCCCTCTTTAGCTAATTTGTCTGCGCGTTCGTTCCCGTGTTATATTACAGTGTGATGGTATCCACTGAATGACTACTCTCTGGAAGTTATTGCATAGTTGGTCCAGGGTTGTTCTCATGTCATCTAGTTCATTGTACTTGAGGATTTTTAGAGCTGATAGTACTGACAGTGCATCAGTCAGAATCACCAATTTATTGTGCATGTTAGTTTTGTGTTGAATAGCCAGTGTTGCAGCATCTCTGATGGCCTCAGTTTCTGCTTTAAAGTTGTTTGAGAATTTCCCAGTAGCTATTGACTTGGTGATCTCGTCCTGGTTATTCAGTGTCAAGAACACACCGCCCCCTCCATTTCTGGTGACATTTGTAGCAGAGCCATCTGTGTATATGTGGGACCAAGAGTCCTATGGGTAGGTATCGTGCATGTGTATTTCTGCTACGTGTTTTTTTTTCTGTATCTGATTGGGTGCCTTTTTCATGATTCATGTTATATTTTCCTTAAGTTCTGGTATTTTATGTTTCCCATGAGGAGACATATCAGATGGGCCCAAGGGTTTCGGTATTGTTTGGGAAAGTACTGGGTCTCCAGTAGTTAGTTCATTGGCGATTGCAGCGAAGTTGCTCCTTTTTAGTCGTACAATTCCGAAACCAGTTATTCTTTGGTGCATGGGGTGGCTAAGGAGCCTTCTATATTTCTCCGCTTGTTGCAATACTTTAGTGATCCGTCTGTCATCTAAGGGTTGTAAACCTGTTACTGTTTCTAGAGTCTTGATAGGTGTAGATTTCATAGCACCAGTGATGATATGTGCAGCTTGGTTCTGTGTACTGTTAATTTTGCTAAGGTGTGATTTGGAAGTCATAGCCCAGGCTGTGGCTCCATACTCTAGAACTGGTCTGACTCTTCCTACGTACAGTCGCTTCAAGATATTACTGTCTGCTCCCCAGTCCGTTCCTGCCAATTTCTTCATAATATTTGTTCGTTTTCTGGCTTTTTTCCTTGCTCTGTCTATCTGATTTTTCCAAGTCATTCTGCGATTCATGGTGACGCCAAGATATGTTGGGTTTTTGTCAATAGGGAGTGTATGGTCTTTTATCTTCAAGTTTGCAGAGAGCGTGTTTCTTGTTCGGCTGAAAATTGTATATGTAGTTTTATTTTCGTTAATTGATAAGAACCAGGCGTTCGTCCATTTTTCAAGTTCACTTAGGGCACCTTGCATCCTGGATCCAGCCATCGACTTATTTTCCTCGAGAGCCTTAACACCAGATCATCTGCGTATATTGCTGAGTGTATTCCGGATGTAATGTCCATTACGATGTCATTTATGAAAATTAAAAAGAGTGTTGGGGATAGGACTCCGCCTTGTGGGACGCCTTGTGCGATTGTGACCTTCTTACTTAGTTGACCTTGAACTTGTACTCTGGCCGTTCTATCCTGAAGGTATTGAGAGACCCAATTGAATAAACGACACTGGATGCCTGGTCTAAATAGCTTGTTCTTTAAACCCTCTCGCCATACCCTATCAAAAGTCTTCTCCATGTCGATCCACACTGCCAGCGTGTGTTTCTTTTCTTGTAGATCCTCTATTTCCTGTGCGATGTAGGTGACCAGGTCTTCAGTTGATCTGTGCTGACGGAAGCCACTTTGTTGTGGTACGATTTGTTGTTTTGTCTCCAAATGCCACATACGTCTTCTGTATAACCAGCCTTTCCATGAGTTTACTCAGGCAGCTCATTATGCTAATTGGTCTATAACTACTTGGGTCTAGTGAATCTTTTCCACGCATGAATGGATGGGCACCATAATAGCTTCTTTCCAGATTGCCGGCACATGACATCTCTTCCAGCTAGTATTTATTATCCTTAGAAGCTGGCCCTTGGCTTTCTGTCCTAGATTTATGAGCATTTCGTTGGTGATTCCATCTTTACCAGGGGAACTTTTGAGCTTCAATCCTTTGAGGGCAACATCTAATTAAGTTGGGGTAAAGATGGTCGTCTGATGCTCTTCTGGTGCTAAAGGCATGTGTTTTGCATCTTGGTTTCCCGTCTTGCAGCTTTCTGTTTGTCTATTGGAATGTTTATTCTACTAATGTTTTTGTAAGTCTCTATCAGTAGATTTGCTGCCCTTTGCCTGTGAGGATGTTCTGGTTGTGTGCTAATGATATTGGTGGTCGGCAAGTGTTTTCGTCGCTCAGAGCTTTCGCAAGTTTCCATAGTTTATGACAATTTTTGTCTAGATTAAGGTTCTCTGTTTTGTCTATCCAGCTTTGTCTTGCTGATTTCATGACCTCACGTCTGTATTTGGCAGAGGCTGCTTTGCAGGCAATGTTGCTCTCTGTGCTGTGTGATGTTTCAGCTAGTTCTCTGGCAGAGTCCAGTTCCTCTTCTAGTCTTTGTATTTCCTTGCTCCAGTAGGGCTTGTAGTTTCTTCTTGCTCCTCTAGGAATGGATTCTTTAGCAGCTCTCATGATTCCATTTGTTAACCGCTCTATCATATTATTGACCTTTTTTTCGTGGGTGTTGATAGGCGCAGTATATGCATCAGAGAGCCTGGCAAACTTTACCCAATCTGCTCTCTTATAGTTCCAACGGGGAAGAGGTATTTGCAACTCCTGTTTGTGAGCAAGAGCCACTGAAAGTTTGACTGGTCTGTGGTCACTATCTCCAAGTTGGTTCAGCACTTTTTTGTTTATTTTGATAGATATGTCTCCAGTTGCAAATGCTAGGTCGGGAGTGGAAGTTGTTTCCATCTTCTTGAATAGAAGGTTGGGGGGGGGGGTCCTCCCTAGAGTTTATGAGGAATAGGCTGTTGTCTATTTCCCATTCTTCCACTTCTTCACCTCGAACATTGGACTCCTTATATCCCCATCTTTCAGAGTGGCTGTTAAAGTCTCCTACTACCAGACACTTTGATGGTGTTATTTCCATGTTTTGATGGGATGGAATTTTTAATAAGTATAAGGATTCCACCCTTGTGATCTTCCCTGTCTTGTCTAAATTTTGGTAGCCCCAGATCATAAATCTGTGCCGAGGATTAAGGTGAGTTTCTTGGATGCAGGCAACGTCTATCTCCTCCTCTGCTAGTCTGATTGTTAGAGTTTTTTTTTTTTTTGCGGTATATGCCCTCCGCATTCCAGTGTATTATATTCAGCTGTTTCTTGAAGCCTTTCCAGTCAGCGGTAGTTTCACTCTGGTCCCATTTTCTAGCCCTCCAAAATGGGTCAGAGTGACCACCAATAACTTGGGGTGGGCCCCTTCGTGGCACGTGGCCCAGCATTCCACCTGCCTGGGGAGACTCCACAGACAGAACATCACAATTAGAGTCTACTAGATTCATTCCGATTGAAAATCTGTTAAAACGTTGCACTGTGTTCTGCACCAGTGGCCCAGTGTATCTGATTTCAGCCAGCATTTTATTCAGGTTTGCTTTCCTTAGCCTTTGATTGTTCCCAATCTTCCTGCAAGGCAGCAGATTGTCTTTTCTGTAGGTGGATTCTGCCCTTAGATCGTCGGCCCTCCCAGGTTTACGAGCACCATCTGCCCAAGCTTGATGTAGTTATTAGTTGGTCATTAGACATCACCATCGCACATCAAAATAACAGACTATAAGTCCCTCCTAACTAACACGAACCTCCGGGAGTCTCACCGATGCTGACAAGTCATGTACGAAACCCCACTCCGCCTTTCATTGATTAGAGTACAACCGTCCTAGGGCTATGCAACTAACTTGATGACGTAGCTCACACAAAAATGGTTGCACTCACAATATCCCAGTTACTATAGTAAAAGCAGCTAACAGTCGCGAAAAGCTGATGCACAATCTCCAAATTGAAAGCTGCTGCTGAATAGACAGAGCAGAGCTTAGCAAGGAGTTGTACCACGCAAGAACTTGGCGTCAAACAATTACAACGCCGGCTTTGGAAAGCACACGATGTGTTGACGTAATTCACATATATATCAGCACTGTCTCGAAAGTTGCTGTGCCATTTTTTATGTATGCTTTCCATGTGCTACGATCCACAGTCACATTTTCTTTCACGTATAGAAAGTAACATTAGGATGCTGAAAAAGAGATTTGAATAGCAATTTCCAAACTTGTGCCCAGATTTGAAGATCTAACGAAGACGAAGCTAGCTCATTCTGCCCATTGACTGTTACAGGATAACAATATCATGTACACTTTCTCATACTTCTATCTTTGCTACTTAGAGGTGACACATTCTGGTACACATGAATGTACACTTTACGAACTTGTCTAATTTAGATGTGCATACGCTCTTCTACACACGTCAACATTGCTAGGTGGAATTGACTTGATTCTGTTAACGTGTTCGCCTCGGCAAACATGCCGCTGATCAAATCTTTAGTCACTGGCAACACACTAGTGGCTGTTAACAATCAGGTTACCTATCACATGTCTCCTGCGATCTGCACCTCGATGTTAAACCGATTGAACTGTGACTGGCCAGGACACTAACTTCGTGTCCATACGTGATCTCTGCAATTAATGTACTTCGCGTTGATGTTTCGGCTGTTCCGGCCCCACTGAACTCTGAGGACCAGATCTTTATTTGCCCACTGAAGGTTTCGTTCGTCGCTAGGCAACATACACTCAGACACTGACAAGGTTATACTATTCAAGGAATTCCAATCTTAAAACATGACTCGTGTTTATTCATGAATAGTTGAGTGAACACAACAGTTTAAACAAACCAGCCAACCACATGGTTCTCGGCTGCTCACATGCATTAATAAATGTCAGACACTGTGCTTCACAATTGTCCCTCTATCACTCTCTAATCGTCCATACAGGAAAGTTCTTCCTAGTCTGGCTGAATTCGGCTCATTACGTCATCTCAAATAACTGCCTTGAGTCTACGCTGGAGCCGTACTTCTACACATTGAACAAATTTTAACTCACATTATCAACATGGTCAACTCTTGGTTTGACAATACTCACTGGAACAAAATAATATTTAAACACTGTGGAGGCTCGGTACCTGCCTCCCGACAACATTGCTCTCAGTTAGCTGCAAGAGCATAATCTATTTACAACACTTAACTGAAAACAATATACATTTTCGAGCTTTGGCTCGACCTAACTATATACATTACTTAGGAGGTTGGTAAGCCTGTCCTGGCTACAGCCGCTACGGCATGACTCTTAAGCCGTCCACCCCGAGTAAGTTTCACTTCTCGTCTCCCCTGACTGTACTTTTCCTGTATTTTTGCCTATATCTTTTCTCTCTAGCCAATCATAAATCTTCTTACATTCTTCCCCTTCTCTGATTGACTCTCACTTATTCACGAGAAATTCGATGTTTCTATCAGAGTTAAACTCCCACCTCCTTTCAGTGACTTCTATCGCTCACCTGTTGTTATAGATTCTCAATTCACTGCTACAGTCACAATGTCAGTTAATTCGTATTTTTAACGTTTCAATTTAAAAAAAATCAATACAGCGTGTTAAATATCCCTCTAAAATGCTATTAAAAAATATTTTTCCCTATAATCATTATTAAGTGCCGTCTCCGCATTGAATGTTGGCTACTATGGAGCGCCACTCTGCTTTGTCTGTTGCTTTGATGGTGCATGTTGTCGCAGCCTGGCTTGACCATCTTTTGTTGCTACTCGTCCATGTTATAGTCTTGGTTTCCCTCTGCCTCTTTTACCTTGCATTTTCCCTTCCAAGATTACTTTTATTAGGCTCCTGTGGCTTTTAACATGCCCAAAAATATCATTTCTCATATTTAAATTGTGTTTAGTAGTTTCATTTCTTTTCATTTTTAGTTGTTTTAAGACTTTATCGTTTGTTCTTTATTCTTTACATCCAGTTCTTCCTATTTTTCTATAAATCCACATGTCAAAGGCTTCAATTTTCTGTTCCGTTTTCTTGTCTAATGTCCATGTTTCTGCACCATATAAAAATGTTGAGAAGATATAACATTTTGATGTTCTTAGTTTTAGCCCTGGTGTTATTTGTTTTGATGTTAGTATATTTTTGATAACATTAAAATTACTTTTTGCCATTCCTATTCTTTTGTTTATTTCAGTTTTACATTTTCCACCACTGGTTATAGTATGTTCAAGGTAGTTGTAGTTCTGAACTGTCTCTAGGTCTATTTCTTCAGCTTTGTTATCTACTTGCACGTTTTGAGTATTATCTTTATTTATGATCATAGTTTTAATATTTTTTTTATATTCATGTCTAATCCATATTTTGTGCCTGTCGTGTTTATGCCATTAAGTAATTGTTGTAGATCTTTAGGATTTTCTGCTAAGTAATACAGTATCATCAGCATATATTAGATTATTTATTATCTTTCCATTAATGTTCAGCCTGGCATCTCTGTGATGTTTTTAAAGATTTGCTCAGTGTATAGATTACTTTACTTTTCATCACATATGTGGACAATATATGCAAATTAGCAAGCCCAATCAAAGGAAGTATACCAACATGGATGATAACAAGCGATAACACAAAAGAGAACGAAATATACATACCAGAAAACAGCAGAAGAGAGGAAGAAATAAATGAAATACTATTTGCAGACGACCAAGTTCTGATACATGAAACAACTGAGGACCTGCAAGAACATATCAACAGGCTAAACAACACTTGTAAACAATACAACATACATGAAGATCAACATAAATAAAACCGAAGTAATGACAATAGCGAGAAAGAAAGAAAAACTAAACATCATAATAGATAATACAACTCTGAAGCAAGTAGACAATTTTAAATATCTGGGTAGCACGTTAACACAAGACAATAACCAAGAGACAGAGATAGATATAAGGTGTAACAAAACATGCCAAGTTATAGGCCAGGGATTAACGCTATTGAAAAACAAAGCAATAACTACGGAAGCAAAAAGGGCAATATACAAATAAATTTTTCTACCAACTCTGTGCTATCAGTGCCAGAATTGGACGCTGGACTCTAGAACAATAAGAAATATAACGACCACCGAAATGAAATGTGTTAGAAAAATTATAGGAAACAGCTTAAGGGACAGAGTGAGAAACACTGACCTGAGGAAGAAACTCGAAATTGAACCAGCCACCGAATACATAAAGAAACAGCAGATAAATTGGTTCGGCCACATAACAAGACAAAAAGAACTAACAACGACTCAAAGAGCCATAAACAAACGCTACGAAAATGCAAGATTAAGAGGAAGACAGAGAAAGAGATGGATAAAGGGAATACTAAAGTAACTAGGAGGGATAACACCAGAAGAGGCCAACAGAAGAGCAAAGAATCGCAGATTGTATCTCCCTTCGACGCCAACGGCATGGAGGAAGGATAGATAAAGAAAAAAAGAAGAAGATAGATTGAACAAGCTTGGTGATAGGATGCATTTCTGTCTTACCTCTCCATTACTTTCTTTGGAATAGTACGTGATGAGGCTGCAATCTCTTTCACGGTGGTCAGCCATATTCGTCTTCTGTGCCATTAATATGCCTATTGTGTACCACACACTTTGCTGTTTTCGGTTTCTGAGCCATTGATCCTTTCTGATTCTCTCTCTTTCTCCTCTCTCCCCCCTCCTCCCGCTCCCAAATCTATCGTCAACAAACTTTGTACATTTGCGATGGACATTCCTGGTAGGCGCCATTGTTATTAAAATAGATGTTTGCCTGTCAAATGGCGAACACAAGTGCTTCCGCGGTGATTTGTGGTTAAGAGTTAGGGCCCTGTTGACAGATAATGTTTGACGACCGCTGGAATAGGAAATACAGGACCTAACATAGGAGGCAACATAAATACAAATAAAGCTGTCTGATCAGGCGATGTTTAAAGAGAAAGCAGACAGATTCAGCTTGCTGTACAGGTCACGAAGTTTTGCACTGTTTGCCTGGTCGGTCAAAAGTTAAATGCGGGCTATTATCTCGTGTTCTGTGCGAACTGTTTCTATGTGACTAGTTTCTATGTCAACTGTTTCTATGTTACTCGTTTCTATGTCAACTGTTTCTATGTGCCTCGTTTCTATGTCAACTGTTTTTGTGTGAATTGTTTAATGTGACTCGTTTCTATGTGAATTGTTTCTATGTGACCCGTTGCTTTGTCAGTAGTTTCTGTGTGAATTGTTTTTATGTGTCTCGTTTCTATGGGAATTGTTTTTATGTGACTTGTTTCTATGTGAATTGTTTCTATGTGACCCGTTGCTTTGTCAGTAGTTTCTATGTGAATTGTTTCTTTGTGACCCGTTGCTTTGTCAATACTTTCTGTGTGAATTGTTTTTATGTGTCTCGTTTCTATGGGAATTGTTTTTATGTGACACGTTTCTATGTGAATTGTTTCTTTGTGACCCGTTGCTTTGTCAGTAGTTTCTGTGTGAATTGTTTTTATGTGTCTCGTTTCTGTGTGAATTGTTTATTATGTGACTCGTTTCTATGTGAATTGTTTCTATGTAACCCGTTGCTTTGTCAGTAGTTTCTGTGTGAATTGTTTTTATGTGTCTCGTTTCTGTGTGAATTGTTTTTATGTGACTCGTTTCTATGCGAATTGTTTCTATGTGAATTGTTTTTATGTGTCCCGTTTCTATGTCAACTGTTTCTATGTCAACTGTTTCTATGTGACCCTTTGCTTTGTCAACTGTTTCTATGTCAACTGTTTCTATGTCAACTTTTTCTATGTCAACTGTTTCTATGTCAACTATTTCTATGTGTCCCGTTTCTATGTCAACTGTTTCTTTGTCAACTGTTTCTATGTCAACTGTTTCTATGTCAACTGTTTTTACGTGTCCCGTTTCTATGTCAACTGTTTCTATGTAAACTGTTTCTATGTCAACTGTTTCTATGTCAACTGTTTCTATATCAACTTTTTCTATGTGACCCGTTGCTTTGGTAACTGTTTCTATGTCAAATGTTTCTATGTAAACTGTTTCTATGTCAACTGTTTCTATGTGTCCCGTTTCTATGTCAACTGTTTCTATGTCAACTGTTTCTATGTGTCCCATTTCTATGTCAACTGTTTCTATGTCAACTGTTTCTATGTCAACTGCTTCTATGTCAACTGTTTCTATGTGTCCCGTTTCTATGTCAGCTGTTTCTATGTGTCCCGTTTCTATGTCAACTGTTTCTATGTCAACTGTTTCTATGTCAACTGCTTCTATGTCAACTGTTTCTATGTGTCCCGTTTCTATGTCAACTGTTTCTATGTCAACTGTTTCTATGTGTACTGTATCTGTTGCATTATGTTAAACGGTGGCCCTATTTCTGAATGTTTGTTATGTTTTCTTTTCTCTCCTTTTTAAAAGATCTGGCAATGTCATTATTTGTTTGTTTTGTTTTACATTTTGTTTTACCTGAAGAGACTGCATACATTTGGTTCCTTCTACAAGAGGAGATTTACTTTGTTCTTTACAAAACGCCCTGGTATATTTATGTAAACTTGACTAACACTTCTTGAAGTGTGCCTATTTGATGTGGTTGTTTGTCACTTCGTGCCAGTTTCGTGAATCTTAAAACTTGTCATTTTTGTATTTGCTTTATAACCTCTTGATATTTTAACATTACGATTATTTGTGCTGTATTTTTAATTATGCTTTTTTCTTTAACAGAACCATTCTAATTTTAAAGATAGGTAATCTATGGTAGAGGCGGAACATGGATTGCCTGACTCTGGGGAAGGTCAAGTGAAGTGACCGTTAACGGAGTTCCTTCAACCTGTCCAGTATGGAACTCTAAACCTTCGCAAGCACGTGTATTGTCATCATCATGTGCCATACCGGTTGGCGTAGGCGATCATGTCCTTCCACAATCTTCTATCTACAGTGCATCGTATCAGTTCTGTTGTTGACTGTTTTCCATGTCATGACACCAAGCTATCCAGTATTTTCTCTCTTTGTCGTCCGCGATCTCTCTTTTCTTTTATTTTGCCAGTTGTAACCAAGTATCCCAACTTTTCTCTTCTCATGATATGCCCGAAAAATGTTGATTGTTTGTTTCTGATGTTTTTTTTAGGAGCTCCCTTTTTGTGTTGGCCTCTTTGAGAACTTCCTCATTGGTCTTTTTAGCTGTCCATGGAACTTTCAACATTCTTCTGAGAAAACCCATCTCTGTGGTCTCTAATCGTCTTTCCATTTGTTTGTCTACTGTCCATGATTCGCTTCCATAGGCCAGAATTGGTTCTACATAGCACTGACGAACTCTCTTTCTCATTTCTATTGACATAGATTTGACGTGTATTGTATTTGAAGAAAATACAGATGCTGTGGAAGTAACATTAATGTAATGCTTGTGTGCTCAAGTTTGTTCGAGCAGCTCGCCCAGAACAGGGACGTAAGGCGAGATACAATACGGATGCTGTGTAAGATCTTACACTGGAAAACAACGATAGTCGGACAAAGACTTAGAGTCTAGAATGTTTATCCTATGGTGCCGTCTTCGGCTCGAAAGAACAATAGATAGATAGATAGATAGACAGACAGACAGACAGTCAGACAGACAGACAGACAGACAGACAGACAGACAGACAGACAGACAGACAGACAGACAGACAGACAGACAGACAGACAGACAGACAGACAGACAGACAGACAGACAGACAGACAGACAGACAGACAGACAGACAGACAGACAGATAGATAGATAGATAGATAGATAGATAGATAGATAGATAGATAGATAGATAGATAGATAGATAGATAGATAGATAGATAGATAGATAGATAGATAGATAGATAGATAGATAGATAGATAGATAGATAGATAGATAGATAGATAGATAGATAGATAGATAGATAGATAGATAGATAGATAGATAGATAGATAGATAGATAGATAGATAGATAGATAGATAGATAGAGATAGATAGATAGATAGATAGATAGATACAGACAGAGTGAGAGATTGAGAGAGAGAGAGAGAGAGAGAGAGAGAGAGAGAGAGAGATGCTCAAATTTATTTTTAGGAAGATCTAGTTTTAATTTGTGCACAATTTCCAATAAGATTATTACAACCTATATAGAGGTTGCTCTCAGGTGATGATATTTCTATGTTTTTCTTGATCTTTATAGATCTCTGATTCGCGTTGATTGACAGTCGAAGCAGCGAAAGTTAAAATATTCATGTCACAACAACAAAGTGAGCCCAATAATTCTCTTGCTTGTTTCACTTGTACTCATGGGGGCCTCGGTAGCCTAGTTGGGAAAACCACCCGACTGGACTACTAATGTTCGGACAACCAGTGTTCGTTTCCCGCTGGGAGCAGTGTGATTTGTACTCGTGGCTGGAAAAAAAAAAAAATACCCCCACGGTCGACCCAGCCGCTGGCAGAAATGGGTACCAGTGTAGTACTCTGGGAAAGTGAAGAATGCCGCCTCGCATCGAAACTAAAAAATGTTGTGCTGAAGAAGGATGTGTTTACCGACATGTAAAAAATAAACGACAAAACAACGTATCTACACCCACATAATATCCTTTTAAGGACGGACGACGAAGAGGTGTACCCATTCTTTTAATAGTGATCGGGTGGAATACCAGACAGAGAGATTCACTTCGGTTAATACTAAGCTGCAAGCACACAGGAATGTGAAAAAAAAGTGATTGGCCACGATGCAAACTAAGAAGCTTCCTGAATTTTCCCTGCTTTCAGATGTTTATTTGAGCTTTTCCAACGCTGTTGTTGTTTCCTCTATGCCACCAGAGCGTACATTTCTTTATTTATCTCCGGGGACTGAGTGGTCTATAGGTAAGACGTCGACCTCTAGGTAGGAAAGTCCCGGGTTAAAATCCCGCTTTAGGTGGTAGAAATCTTTCACTTCGCATCCATGAGTTCTCCGTTGGTTTATCATTCCTCCCCCAGCCTCTGGGTAGTGAGATCATACATCTATCTTTCTCGAAAAACGGTAAAAGTGAGAAATTCTCGTGTGCACCCGGGCACGTTAAAGAGCTTAAGACAGTTGAAAGTCGAAAATTGAAGGTTAAAAATGGCGGCTGCTAAGGAAATATTGATAAACAATAAATATGCCCATGCCGAAGACAGATATCTGGGCCAAAATGTGCAGACATCGTGGCTTTGCCTAACCTAGCTACACAGCGCATCCACACCCGCTTACCAGTGAACGCTAAGTAGTAGAACTGCACCTTCACCACGCAACCGCTTCAAGTGAGTGGCCACAGGTTTCTTTATAACATCAAAGCTATGAAGGGAGTTTGGAGAAGAGTGTGTACACCTTCACCATAGTGACAGAGGAAGCCACATACTGTGTCACAACAACAACCGCATACACACCAGCAAGACTGAGCGAACATGTATAATATGACATGAGCAAAGGGAACGCTGTTTTTATTTATTATTACTATTTTCTTTATTATAAAGACGGATGTGTATTGTTGAAAAGCGCAAAAATCCTGGCTTGCTGTAAACTAGCAATACGTGGAATCAACGCCCATTTAACGGCCTTTAAGGGCGGACGGTGAAAAGAAAGTTGCCTTCGGGTTAACGCTGATGAATAAAACTAGTTTCTTTTGAAATCCCCCCTCTACCCATCCCTTAAGAATTTTGCCTTCCGTGGCAATTATTATGTGGTCTTGCCCACACTTCGCCACTGGTCTGTGTGTGTTGGATGTAAGTAATAGTAAAGTGTGTACTGTGACATGTGAACGTGGTAGAGAAGGGAAGTACTGTGTCCTTGTGTGAGGTCTTGCCCACACTTTGTCACTGGTCTGTGTGTGTTGGATGTAAGTAATAGCAAAGTGTGTACTGTGACACGTGAACGTGGTAGAGAAGGGAAGTACTGTGTCGCTGTGTGAGGTCTTGCCCACACTTTGTCACTGGTCTCTGTGTGTTGGATGTAAGTAATAGCAAAGTGTGTACTGTGACACGTGAACGTGGTAGAGAAGTGAGGTACTGTGTCCCTGTGTGAAGTGTTGCAGTAATGAAGTCATACATGTTTCGCTGCGAAGTAAACTGTCATGAATCTCCTATGTGGGTATTGTATGTTTGTACAATCTAACATAGTTACATTACGATTATTAGAACTGCTTTGTGGTTGATATGTGAATTTTAGATGTTTTACCCTGATTGATGACGTAGTTAGTTAGTTAGCTAGTTATCTAGCTATTTAGTTAGTCCATTAGTTAGTTTTTTTAATTACCTAGTTATACCTACTTAGTTAGTTGGTTGGTTAGTTAATCCGTGAGTCAGTCAGTCAATTAGCTGGCTGGTGAGCCAGCCAGCCAGCTAGTCAGTTAGTTAGTTACCCAGTTAGTTATCTAGCTAGTTAGTTGGTTGGTTAGTTAATTCGTGAGTCAGTCAGTCAACTAGCTAGCTAGTAAGCCAGTCAGTCAGTTAATTAGTCAGTCAGATAATCAGTTAGTTAGTTAGTTTAGTTAGTTAGTTATTTAGTTTAGTTGATATATCATCCTTTTTGAACATCAGACAACTCTACAAATGCTCGGACCCCCTCCTCAGTATATCCATCAACGTGTATCGATTGACAGCCCGGTTCTTTATTGATCTACCCGTCTTCTTTTGCTTCCGTCTCTTGTCTGGCATCGCCCCTTTTGAAGTGATGCTATTACGTGTGCGTGAGTGCGTGCGCTCTCGTATGTTTGTGTAAAATGTTGAAGAAATATGTCAGGAAACACGTTTTTGCAGATATAATATTCAATAAGCTTCTGAAGTGAATAAATAATTTACTAAATGGCTTCTGTTGTTATCCAGATTCTAGGACAATAGTGACGACAAAAACCATCTGCCAGTAAAGTACAGTAGCCCTGTCACGCCAAGTGGCGCATAGGGAATATGGTGTTAGTGACCATAAATTTTACAGACCTTCGGCACATAATTTTTGGGGTAATGTGTTCGGTATTACGCCCGTGCCGCTTTACTTTCCCAGAAAAAAAATCCGGTACACATTAAAGGCTGCGTTGGTTGGGATCGAACCCTACCTCTTGTCCTTTGTAGTCCAATTGACTAACCACTGAACTATCGCCATCTGCCTGTAGTTGAGACAATTCTTTCTCCTTCTTCTGCTACACTTACATTAACTGGGCTGGATTAATCATTAAACAAAATAAGCGAGTGCTTAAAGCGCTCAAGGAAAGAGGTCACACCGCAGTAGCTTTCAGCTGCAGAATTTATCATCCAACATATGTCGCAAAATTACAAATGGGGCAAAACTGAAAATGGAGCAACTGAACAAGGTTCCGCAAACTAAATAAAAAAACTTTCACAATAAGTGAAGAAAAGAATAAATATAACAATACACATACATATACAAATAAAATGTCGCTAACTATTTATTTTCTTCATAAAAGTATATTAAAAATGTTAAGAGAAACACTTTGGAAAGAGGCAGGCTGGATGGTTATCTCTACAAGGTTAGAAGCAAATGTATGAGGAACGAAACATTTTGAGGATCTAATCACGGACTTTGCAATTAGAAAAGTTAACTGAGAACGTTTCAAGTATAAATAAAATGAAAGTATAAACAAATAAAACGGAAGCCATCTGAGAGTATTACACAACAGGTCCTTTTTTGGAATCCCCAGGGGAAAAGACAAAGAGGAAGACCAAGGAATTCTTGGAGAAGACAGATAAAAGCAGAAATGAAGATGATGGGAAGACATGGAGTGATCTTAAAAGAATGGCCAAAAAAAAACAGAACGACTTAGAAAGTGTTTGTTGAAGACCTATGCTCCAGAGTGAGCTGAAAGTGTTTGTTGAAGACCTATGCTCCAGAGTGAGCTGAAAGTGTTTGTTGAAGACCTATGCTCCAGAGTGAGCTGAAAGTGTTTGTTGAAGACCTATGCTCCAGAGTGAGCTGAAAGTGTTTGTTGAAGACCTATGCTCCAGAGTGAGCTGAAAGTGTTTGTTGAAGACCTATGCTCCAGAGTGAGCTGAAAGTGTTTGTTGAAGACCTATGCTCCAGAGTGAGCTGAAAGTGTTTGTTGAAGACCTATGCTCCAGAGTGAGCTGAAAGTGTTTGTTGAAGACCTATGCTCCAGAGTGAGCTGAAAGTGTTTGTTGAAGACCTATGCTCCAGAGTGAACTGAAAGTGTTTGTTGAAGACCTATGCTCCACTGGGAGCTGAAAGTGTTTGTTGAAGACCTATGCTCCACTGGGAGCTGAAAGTGTTTGTTGAAGACCTATGCTCCACTGGGAGCTGAAAGTGTTTGTTGAAGACCTATGCTCCACTGGGAGTTGAAAGTGTTTGTTGAAGACCAATGCTCCACTGGGAGCTGAAAGTGTTTGTTGAAGACCTATGCTCCACTGGGAGCTGAAAGTGTTTGTTGAAGACCTATGCTCCACTGGGAGCTGAAAGTGTTTGTTGAAGACCTATGCTCCACTGGGAGCTAAACAAAAGGTAAAAGAAGAAAAATAAACAAATAAACAATGCTTCCCAACTTGTCGTGCGTTTGTTATAACCGCTACTGAAATCAACATCAACAAAACAGAAGTCATGACTGTCGCCAAAATTAAACAGAACATCAACATAACTATAGAAGGAAGCAACTAAAACAAGTAGAGGCATTCAAATACCTAGGAAGTTTAGTGACAAACGAACATTCACAAACAGCAGAGATAGAATCAATATGCAACAAAGGTTGTCAAATCATTGGACAGCTATCACCACTTTTGTCCAACAATATAATTACTCTAGAGACAAAACGGGCACTGTACAACACAATCTTCATCCCAAAGTTGTGCTACCAATGCCAGACCTGGACCCTAGATGCAAGAACAATAAGAAAAATAACCTCTACTGTGATTAAATGTGTTAGACGAATGACAGGAAACAGTCTGAGAGATAATATCAGAAGTGAAGAACTGAGAAAAAAGCTAGGAATAGCCCCCACCATAGAATATATAAAGAAACGACAGATAAAATGGTTTGGCCACGTGACAGAAAGATCAAACCACAACACAACGAGCCTCAACAAACGTTGGGAGAATACCGGACCCAATTGTCGACCACGAAAAAGATGGATCGATAGAATATTAGAAGCACCAGGAAACATAACAGGAGCAGAAGCGAACAGAAGAGCAAAAGACCGCAAATTATATCTCCATCGACGCTGAAAGGCAGATGAGGAAGGAAAGAAAGACGAAGAAGACTACCGAAATAAAACGTGTTAAACGCATAAACTAAGTGACAAGATCAGAAATGAAAAACTGAGATGACAAAACTAGGAATAATTCCCGCCATTGAATACATACATAAACAACAGATACAATGGTTAGGCCATGTGATAAGACTGTACGATAACAACACAACACAAGGAGCCTTTAATACACGTCGCGAGAACACCAGACTCAAGGGCCGACCATGAAAAAAAGTTGGATTGATGGAATTTTAGAAACGTCAGGAAATATAACAGCAGCGGACCGACAATTATACCACCTTTCACTTTGAAAGGCAAAATAAGTTAAAGACAAGACGAAGAGGAATAAGAAAAGGAAGAGGAAAAATAAGAAAGTTTAGCTTCGTTTTGATAAAAATAGTTTTTTTTTTTTTTGTAAATTCTGAATTAATTATACAATATTACAATGGGATATATACATTTTATGCAAAATTAGCGCTTAGTCTCAGTGTTCCTTCAGTTTCTTAGGCTCTGCAGTATCCTCGTATCACGGTATGTCACGACCTTTCCGACTCAGGCTCTGCAGTATCCTCGTATCACGGTATGTCACGACCTTTCCGACTCAGGCTCTGCAGTATCCTCGTATCACGGTATGTCACGACCTTTCCGACTCAGGCTCTGCAGTATCCTCGTATCACGGTATGTCACGACCTTTCTGACTCAGGCTCTGCAGTATCCTCGTATCACGGTATGTCACGACCTTTCTGACTCAGGCTCTGCAGTATCCTCGTATCACGGTATGTCACGACCTTTCTGACTCAGGCTCTGCAGTATCCTCGTATCACGGTATGTCACGACCTTTCTGACTCAGGCTCTGCAGTATCCTCGTATCACGGTATGTCACGACCTTTCTGACTCAGGCTCTGCAGTATCCTCGTATCACGGTATGTCACGACCTTTCTGACTCAGGCTCTGCAGTATCCTCGTATCACGGTATGTCACGACCTTTCTGACTCAGAATGCAAATATAGGTTGACATCTATAGGTGTCATTTCTTACATTGAGTCGTTCCTTCCTCCTTCCAACTCGTTAGAGTTTTCAAGAAGCTAATGAGTCGAACATTTGATTATTCGGAGTTGTCTTTTTCTACTTAGCGTTCGCCCCGTTAAGTGGGCGTTGGTTCATTATGTCGCTAGCTTACGGCAAAGCCGCGATACCTGCGCCTATATGCGACATATCCGCCTTAGGCATGTGTAGCTTTGTTTAACAGTTGTTGCATGGACAGTGCCGTTTTAGTCTAATCTTTCACTTTTAACTGCCAAGCATTTTTAACGTGCGCTAGCGTACACGGGACCTGTTGTTCTTCGCCGTTTCTCGAGAGGTTAGACATCTTTACCCAGAGACCAGGGGAGGGTACAGCCACGGAGATACCTCGAATGAAATTTTGAAAAACTCTCACTTCCTGTTGTGGATTTGAACCCAGAAACTTCCTGTTCAGCCGACGTCTTATCTCTTTACCACTCAGGTTCTCTCTCCTCCAACCTCCCAGGAGTCCTTTCTGATTAGAGACAAATAATAATGAATGAATATTATTATGGAGAGAAGCTTCCGAGGTGATTTATCAGCGAATCATTTCAGGGGAAGAGATATGTTTACAGCACTCGGAAAAAAAATCACAAATAATCAACAGTAAAAAACACACACACAAAAATCAAAGAACAATAGATGGTCCAAAACAGGGTCGAACCCGTACTCCTCTGAATACTGCCTTGCCACAAGAGCCAAACTCTAGATCATACGTGAGTGCTCTAGCATTTGGTTCTTTCGACACGGTGCTGTGCTGAGGACTACGGGTTCGATCCTGCTTCGGACCATATATTGCTCTTTGTTTTTTTCTCTGTTGTTGATTATTTCATGTTTTCCGAGTGTTGTGAACATACCTCTTCCTCTGAAATGATTCCTTTCTCATTATCGGGTGCTCGGTGTTGCAAAGTCCTACTTAAATAGCTATTACCGGTTCACATAAATTATAATGAATCAGTTACATGACAGGAGTATGTTACTATTGCGCTGAATCAGTTACATGACAGGAGTATGTTACTATTGCGCTGAATCAGTTACATGACAGGAGTATGTTACTATTGCGCTGAATCAGTTACATGACAGGAGTATGTTACTATTGCGCTGAATCAGTTACATGACAGGAGTATGTTACTATTGCGCTGAATCAGTTACATGACAGGAGCATGTTACTGTTGCGCTGAATCAGTTACATGAAAGAAGGAGCATGTTACTGTTGCGCTGAATCAGTTACATGAAAGGATGAACATATCAGCACTGATGGCGGAAACTGTTCACACAGGTTACCCAACAAATCGCAGGACCCACACAAACAAACGTACACTAGCATGTTAGCTGCAAGTGGGCAGTGACCCACAGCTGAATTTTGACGTCACGATCAATAAATCAAATCTGGCAAAGAACATACTCCACTTCCCTCTCAATGGAGACTGAAAACTGGCTAACCAGCCTGCCGATGTGAACATGTCTACATATTCAAGATGTGTGTTACACTTGCATGTATGGCTAGTCAAACACAATAAAACACACGATCCTATCAACATAATGGACCGCCGTAAAACTAGTAAGTAGTAAACGTAAACTAATGCTACAGCTTCACAAGTACACAAAGGAATTTTTAAAAGAAAGATAAAAACACTTCGATTGTAAAGTCCTAAAAAACAGAACTATAATTCAAACTGTTTTTATTTTGTCCTGTCTTATTCTCGTAAAGCTGTAACACACTTTTGTGTCATTATTTTTCGTTCACCGTAAAGCTGCAGAATTACTGTAACATTGTCTGTCCAAGTGGTTCATAGTCCCCTTAACAGTGAAGCCACACCCCCTGTTGAAACTTTACGGTTGGCTGATCTTTGTCAAGTGAAAAAAGGATGATTGTTTGTGGTCAGGAAAAAAAACCCTGAAGATTTCACGGTTTGTGTCAAGAAAAGAAGGAAAAAAAATACCCCTGCGGTCGACCCAGCCGCTGGCAGAAATGGGTCTCAGGGTATTACTCTAGCAAGGTGAGGAATGCCACATCGCATCGTGAGTTTTGATGCTTGAAGCGACACTATCCAGAAGTCTCCGAACACTTCTGGATAGAGGGCCGATGCTATATGGGTGAAAACTTGCGTGCTAAGACGCCCATTCAAGTCTCGTACTTTACCTATACCATTACTGCTATAGTCGATCTGTCCACAGAAGAGCAACGATTTACCATCTGCACGTAGTGGGTTGTATCTACAATCTTAAATCAAGCCAGTTACATTTACAAATTATATACATCATCATGGAATATGTGGCCTTGCAATTGACGTAACAGCTCTCAAATAAGGAACATGAGGCGAAGCGTCTAATGGTGTTCATGTTTAATCTGCAGCTCTGTTGCGACTACGGGATCTTCGAGTCGAGTGGGGTGTTGTCTAAATTCAAGAGAGCTACATCGAGAACAGGGGATGGTTGACATTTCTCGGTCTTTGAACACTGCAGGAATTAGCTGAGTAGGTGATCTGAGCTCGTATTGACTTGTTCGATGGGCGGTGTGGATAATCCGTCGTCTAAACTAAACTAACATTCATTAATGGATGCTTACGCAGAATAAAAGGATGGAAATGGCAGGACAAAATCACTAACATAGAATTATGGAAAAGTACCAGTCAAATACCAGTGGATAAAGAGATACAGCGAAGATAATGGCGCTGGATAGGACACACACTACGGAAGCCAACTGAGAGTATTACACAACAGGCTCTTTTTTTTTTGGAATCCTCAGGGAAAAAGATAAAGAGGAAGACAAAGATATTCTTGAAGAAAACAGATGGAAGCAGAGTTGAAGATGACGGGGAAGACATGGAATGATTTTAAACGAATGACAAGAAACAGAACGACTTGGAAAGTGTTTGTTGAAATCTTATGCTCCAAAGGGAGAAATTAATTTAAACTAAACATTTAGAGTGAGCGACTGAGAGAAAGAATCAAAAGAGTGCGTGACCAGGAGGCTATATGAACTATATATGTCACTTAGAACTATGAATGCAATGAGCTCAATCTTGTAATCTGTCACTTAGAACTATGAATGGGATGAGGTCATTCTTGTAATCTGTCACTTAGAACTATGAATGCTATAAGGTCATTCTTATAATCTGTCACTTAGAACTATGAACACGATGAGGTCATTCTTACTTAGAACTATGAATGCTATGAGGTCATTCTTGTAATCTGTCACTTAGAACTATGAATGCGATGAGGTCATTCTTGTAATCTGTCACTTAGAACTATGAATGCGATGAGGTCATTCTTGTAATCTGTCACTTAGAACTATGAATGCGATGAAATCTTTCTTGTAATCTGTCACTTAGAACGATGAATGCGATGAGATCATTCTTGTAATGTGTCACTTAAAACTCGCCCTTAAAACTAAATTGTCTAACTTTTAAAAAAAAAAGTAGCAGTGTCAATGACTCAATAGCTAACGCAATAACTATTGCATTACTAGGAACAACACTAAAAAACGACATTCGTATTTAAACAAACGACTGCAATTCTATATTGACGACATCTTCTTTCTCCGTTGACGTATTCAGTTAGGCATCCACATTCACGTCCCATGCTCTCCTTTGTTCATGATGCGCTTCGATGAATTCAACGTCCAGTTACCCATTATTCATTTTCATGCATATGCAACTCGATCTACATAAAAGATTTTTTTCTGATTGTTTTCGTCACAAGAAAAGTTTAATTGCAAGATATAAATCTGATGCCTGCACGATTATTGTTGTATTAAAAATATTGTAAATTTTATAAATATGTTACTTGATTTATAAAGAACAAAATGTAGTTAGCCGTTATTTTGCAAGACTTAATTGAAACAAGTTTCACACCATTCTTAAATTAGTACAGGGATCTTCTTTTGTGTAAGTACTTGGTTATTTATGAATGTGTATTTGTTGAACAATAAGCCTCTCGACCAAGTTAGTTAGTCTGAAGATTTCTCAGACAGAGGAGAAAACCAACAAATATTGCCCATGTTTTTTGCTTCATTGTCATTGTCCATCATTTAAAATACGTTAAATGTTTGCATTGTGCAAAAATGAATGTGCCATTGATACTTTAAGTGACGTTCATCCCAGACCGCGTTACGGAGTTCGTGCACGTGAGTCAGAGTTCTCGGATTTTCTCGAGACCGGGATGTCGGAGCACTTTGGGATGTCGAAGCACTTTGGGATGTCGGAGCACTTTGGGATGTCGGAGCACTTTGGGATGTCGGAGCACTTTGGGATGTCGAAGCACTTTGGGATGTCGGAGCACTTTGCGATGTCGAAGCACTTTGGGATGTCGAAGCACTTTGGGATGTCGAAGCACTTTGGGATGTCGGAGCACTTTGGGATGTCGAAGCAAATTGGGATGTCGGAGTACTTCTGGGTTCATCGTGTGTACAGCAACGACGATCCTTACAGCAACAACTTTAGTTGATTTGTTCATTTGTGTCTTTCCAGGAAGATAATCAATGTATGTTTCTTTTATTTTATAATTCAAAGTGAATAGAAGAATCGGCATCCAAAATAAGGGTGTGGTTAAACAAATGGAATATTGCATTCCCCGAATCGCTCTAATGTGTCAATCTTTTGATTTTTATTGCAAATGTGTTTCCAGACAAAAACACACTTACTGTTGTATTTGTATATGGGAAATAGTGGGTGATGTTTTTTGTTTGTTTTGTTTCTAAGATTTAAAGATGGTATTCGAAATCCTTTTTTTTTTTTGTTGCCTTTATACATGTGTATATTTGAGGTTATAATATCAATAATCTAAGCTATGCTGCTAATACTGGTTTAATCTCTAAGAGTGAAGAGGAGTTCTAAGAAATGTTAAACATTATAGTGTAGGAAAGAAAAAATAAAGGTCAGCTTTAATAGCAAAAGGAGCCGCGATAGCTCAGTGGTTAGTGAACTGGACTACAAAGGACAAGAGGTAGGGTTCGATCCCAACCGACGGCTTCCGGGTTCACCCAGTCTTAAATGGGTACCGGATTTTTTCTGGGAAAGTAAAGCGGCACGGGCGTAATACCGACCACCTTACTCCAAAAATCATGTGCCGAAGGTCTGTAAAATTTATGGTCACTAACACCATATTTCCTATACGCCACTTGGCGTGACGGGGGCTCTTTACTTTTTACTTTTACATTGAACTATGGTAGTTTCTCTTCAAGGATTTCTGTTCTGTAATATTTTCTTTAGCTTTATAGCAAAAAGGCTGAGGTAATGGTAGCAGAACAGAAGAAAAGGACTTCACCGCAATGTACTAACAAGACAAGTGGAACAATATTAAAACAGGTAAATGAAGTTAAATATCTGGGAAAAATGTTAACCTCAGATTGTAGATGTACAACAGAGGTGAGATGCAGAATGGCTCAGGCAAAAGCAGCTTTCCAAAAAATGAGGAAGATACTGAGCAATCCATTTTTGACAATAGAATAAAAAAAAAAAGAGCCTTAAACTTCTTAAATTTGATGTAAAGCCAGTCTTAAAATATGGATGTTAATCATAGACAATGGGACAACAAGGAGGCAGGCTCTGTAACCATGCAATGCGTAGAGTCGTTGCAGAAATCCAAAAAACGTAAGGTCACCTTTGTCTATGTCCCTGGACATGCGAGAGTACGGGGAAATGAAAGAGCGGACAGTTTGGCTAGCTGCGCTGTCGTTGAAGACGGGCAACCAATGGATCGGCCGGACATCACCAATGCCCTCCGAGATGTGGGAAGAGCACAGGACTTCGACAAATACAGAACCACGTCACTTCTTCGGATGATGGAAATGGGAGTTAAGATGGGCACAGCCAGAAATGAGAAACTTGGTGGCCGTGTAAGAAGACTTATCAACCAACATAGAACTGGAGTCGTCAGTTGCTCGACACTGCGGGACTTTGAGGAGGGATCTGAGCACCTATGGACATGTTCAGAGTGCAATGATGATGACCCGCAAATAACTCAATAACTCAATAGGACAACATACACGAAAATCACTGGAAGCTGTAGAAATATTGTTTTACAGAAGAATGTTGAGAATACCAATGGACAGCTAAGAAGAGTAATGAAAGCGTTCTGAAAGAGCCAAAGCAAAAAGAGAGCTAATTTCCAATATCAGGGGGAAAAAAATCATCATTTTATGGCAATGTAACGAAAAGGGAACAGCTGGAATATTTTGTGACAACTGGGAAAATTGAGGGACGAAGAGATAGAGGGAAGAAAAGAGAAAAGATACCAGACAGCTTAAGAGAATTGCTTAGCAATTCAACAGGTCAACAGCAGAAATGATAAATAACTGTCGAGATCAAAAGTTGTGGAGAGACATGATCAATTACGCCAGCAGGCATTGTACATGATGATGATGATGATGATGATGATGATGATGATGATAATGAGTTGGGAAAACCACCCGACAGGACTACCGACTGGATGATACATCTGCATACTAAGAAATATAAGCAGTGCATATTGGGTGTAATTATATGTATCATGTAGCCTTCGTGTGTGTATATTTTCATTTTAAACACATTTATAAATGCCCATACACTATATACGTATAGATTGCCTACTGTTATTGCTGTGTTGCTCATTGTTAAGCCATGTAGAGCTTCCTATTACATGATCACACATAGGCGTTGCCTTTAGCTAAACATTTTACTTTATTTCTTTCTGGTGTCACAATTGAAATCACTTCCGTTTTTTTATTTTTTTAATCAATTTAATGAATAAATTGAGTGTACTAGACTCAGACCATCTCATTCCATTAACGCTGCTAAATTTCGAAGATTAGAACTAACATAAAACACTTTGAGATAATAAACTGCAATATTTTTCCATCTTTTGGCCTAAATAACCCGATTTTATTTGGGCATTCTTGGCTACCTTGTTACCATGTTTGATCCTTACTCGTTTCTTTTTTCCCCTCTCCTTCTTCTTTTTCCTTCCTTCCCCTTTTGCCTTCAGTATCTATCTATCTATTGACCTTTCGAGCCGTAACCGGCCCATAGGGCGTAGACCAAGATACACCTTCTCCTATATGAATTTTTGTTCTAGTTTGCAGTTTTCTTTTAAAGATATTTTATCAAATCTCGCCATCTGTCTCTGTTCTGTGCAAGCAGTTCTATCTCATTGAGGGAGCCGATTCCTGCTGCTCTTGCCTCTCTCATCAATGTTCTTCTCAGTGTCTCCCTGGGTCTTCCTCTTTTTCTTTTACCTGTTGTTTCCCATATGAGGGCTTGCTTTGCTATTCGATTATTATCTCTTCTCATCACATGTCCAACGTATGACCATCGTCTTTTCTTTATTACTGAAGATATTAGTGGTTGATTGGCGATTTCTCTAATTTCCTCGTTTGTTTTGAATTCGTTCCATTCTATACCAAGTATTTTCCTTAGACATTTATTTTCGAATGCGTTCAACTTTGTTTCTATATCTCTTGTTGTTTTCCAGCTTTCACACGCATACGTAAGGGTTGATAGTACATTTGATTTGAATAGCCTAAGTTTTGTGTTTGTGCTAATGAGTTTTGATTTCCACAACTTTTCAAGGCTTCTGAAAGACATTGCTGCTTTAGCCAGTCTGATTCTAATTTCTTTGCTCGTATCCCCTTCTCGATCAATGTGACTTCCAAGATAGATGAAGTGATCAATCTCTTCTACTGGTTTGTTTTCCATGTATATTTTGTCACTTGTTGGAATTAAACTTTTCATGACTTTAGTCTTTTCATGATTGACCTCAAGCCCAATTTTGCTGGCTATTGATGATAGTTCATTTGTGTTTTCCTGCATCGTTTTTATCTGATTGCTGATGAGAACTATGTCATCAGCAAAGTCGAGGTCCTCCAAATGGTCTCCTTGTATCCATTCGATGCCTTTATTACCAGTGCAGCATTTCTTCATTATGAAGTCCATAACAATTCCAAATAACAAGGGCGATAAAATACATCCTTGTTTAACCCCAGTTTCTATTGGGAAACATTCGCTCAGTCCTTCCTCTGTTCGAACTGCACATGTGTAACCATCATACATGTCTTTGATAATATTTATGATTTTTGATGGTAAGCCATATTGCTTCAGAATTTTCCACAAAGAATCTCTATGAATACTATCAAATGCTTTTTTGAAGTCGATGAAGTTAAGTACAAAAGGTTTTTGCTTTTCAATGTGTTCCTCCAATATAAGTCGTAGAGTGAAAATGTGGTCAAGACAGCTTCTCCCTTTTCTAAACCCAGCCTGTTCTTCACGCATTACTGTATCTATTGAATCCTTTATTCTATTTAGGATGATTTTACAGAATAATTTTGAGGCAACTGACAAAAGTGTCAGTTGCGAGGAAAGAAAATCACTGGAGGCTGTAAAAATGTGGTTTTACAGAATAATGTTGAGAATACAACATTCAACGTTTCTGAAAGAGGCCAAAGCAACGATAGAGCTAATTTCAAATATTAGGAAGAAGCAATCATCACTTTTTGGCCACGTAATGAGAAGTGAACAGCTGGAATATATTGTGACAACAGGGAAAATTGAGGGACGAAGAGATAAAGGCAAGCAAAGAGAGAAAATACCAGACAGCATAAGAGAATTGTTTGGTAGAAGGTCAACAGCAGAAATGATAAATAACTGTCGAGATCGAAAGTTGTAGAGAGACATGATCACCTACGCCAGCAGGCATGGTACTTGATGATGATGATCGAGGAGAGATATAATTGCTAGTCTTTTGCTCTTCTGTTAGCTTCTGCAGCCATGTTTCCTAGTGTTTCTAATATTCCATCAATCTATCTTTTGCTCTTCTGTTAGCTTCTGCAGCTATGTTTCCTAGTGTTTCTAATATTCCATCAATCTATCTTTTGCTCTTCTGTTAGCTTCTGCAGCCATGTTTCCTAGTGTTTCTAATATTCCATCAATCTATCTTTTGCTCTTCTGTTAGCTTCTGCAGCCATGTTTCCTAGTGTTTCTAATATTCCCCCCTCAATCTATCTTTTGCTTTTCAGTTAGCTCTGCTGCCATGTTTCCTAGTGTTTCTAATATTCCATCAATCTATCTTTTGCTTTTCAGTTAGCTCTGCTGCCATGTTTCCTAGTGTTTCTAATATTCCATCAATCTATCTTTTGCTCTTCTGTTAGCTTCTGCTGCCATGTTTCCTAGTGTTTCTAATATTCCATCAATCTATCTTTTGCTCTTCTGTTAGCTTCTGCTGCCATGTTTCCTAGTGTTTCTAATATTCCATCAACCCATCTTTTGCTCTTCTGTTAGCTTCTACTGCCATGTTTCCTAGTGTTTCTACTATTCCATTAATCCAACTTTTTCAAGCTCGACTCCAGGTTTTGGTGCTCTCGCAATGTTTTTAAGGGTCACTGTGTCATTTTGTTTTATATCTGTTTATTACGTGGCCAAACCGTTGTAACTCTTGCTTCATTATGTATTCATATTATGTATGGCGGGAATTATTCCTCGCCTTGTTGTATCAGTTCTTCATTTCTCTCAGGTTGTTACTGCCATGAGTCTAATACATTTGATTTTCCGAGCTGATTATTTTATCATACTGTTCTCGGGTCTACTGTTCAAGCCTGACATTAGTAGCACAGCGTTGAGATGGAGATTGTGTTGTAGAGTGCCCGTATGACTATAGTGTTACTTTCTCATTAAACAGTAGTGGTGACATCTGTCCGATGATTTGACAAGTTTTGTTGCAAATTGAGTCTGTTTCTGCTGCTTGTGAATTATCGTTTGTCACTAGACTTCCAAGGTACATTGTATTTACATTTCTCCATTTGTGTTGTCTATGTCAATAGAAGTGAGAAAGAGAGTTCATCGGTGCTATATATAACCAATTCTGACCTATGGAAGCGAATCATGGACAGTAGACAAACAAATGAAAAGACGATTAGAGGTCACAGAGATGGGATTTCTCCGAAGAATATTGAAAGTTCCATGGACAGCTAAAAAGACAAATGAGGAAATTCTCAAAGAGGCCAACACAAAAAGGGAGCTCCTAAAAAAACACCAGAAAGCAACAATCAACATTTTTTGGGGCACATCATTACAAGAGGAAAATTGGAATACTTGGTCACAACTGGCAAAATAAAAGGACAGAGAGATCGCGGACGACAAAGAGAGAAAATACTGGATAGCTTGGTGTCATGGCATGGAAAACAGTCAACAACAGAACTGATACGATGCACTGTAGATAGAAGATTGTGGAAGGACATGATCACCTACGCCAAACGATATGGCACATGATGATGATGATGATAATTTGTTTTGTTTGCCGTCTTTCGTTATCTATCTTTCCAAACACTTGGAAACATGGCAGCAGAAGCTAACAGAAGTGCAAAAGATAGATTGATGGAATATTAGAAACACTTGGAAACATGGCAGCAGAAGCTAACAGAAGTGCAAAAGATAGATTGATGGAATATTAGAAACACTAGGAAACAGGACTGTAGAAGCTAACAGAAGTGCAAAAGATGAATTGATGGAATATTAGAAACACTAGGAAACAGGACTGTAGAAGCTAACAGAAGTGCAAAAGATGAATTGATGGAATATTACAAACACTAGGAAACATGACAGTAGAAGCTAACAGAAGAGCAAAAGATAGATTGATGGAATATTAGAAACACTAGGAAACATGGCAGTAGAAGCTAACAGAAGAGCAAATGTTGGATTCATGGAAATTAGAAACACTAGGAAACATGACAGTAGAAGCTAACAGAAGTGCAAAAGATAGATTGATGGAATATTAGAAACACTAGGAAACATGACAGTAGAAGCTAACAGAAGTGCAAAAGATAGATTGATGGAATATTAGAAACACTAGGAAACATGGCAGTAGAAGCTAACAGAAGAGCAAATGTTGGATTCATGGAATATTAGAAGCACTAGGAAGCATGACAGTAGAAGCTAACAGAAGAGCAAATGTTGGATTGATGGAATGTTAGAAACACTAGGAAACATGGCAGTAGAAGCTAACAGAAGAGCAAATGTTGGATTGATGGAATATTAGAAACGGTAGGAAACATGGCTGCATAAGCTAACAGACAATCATCATCAAGTATCATGACTGCTGGCGTACGTGATCATGTCTCTCTACAGATCATATTTTTCGATCTCGACAGTTATTTATCATTTCTGCTGTTGACCTTCTGCCAAGCCATTCTCTTCAGCTGTGTGGTATTTTTTCTCTCTTTGCTTCCCTCTATCTCTTCGTCCCTCAAATTTCCCTGGTGTCACAATATATTCCAGCTGTTTACTTCTCATTACATGGCCAAAATATGATGATTGTTTCTTTAATCCACAACTTTTAGCGTTACATGTTACTCCACAACTTCTAGTGTTACGTGTTAGTCCACAACTTCTAGTGTTACCTCTTAGTACATAACTTCTAGTGTTACCTGTTAATCCACAACTTCTAGTGTTACCTGTTAGTCCAAAACTTCTAGTGTTACCTGTTAGTCTACAACTTCTAGTGTTACCTGTTAGTCCACAACTTCTAGTGTTACCTGTTAGTCCACAACTTCTAGTGTTACCTGTTAATCCACAACTTCTAGTGTTACCTGGTAGTCCACAACTTCTAGTGTTACCTGTTAGTCTACAACTTCTAGCGTTACCTGTTAGTTCACAATTTCTAGCGTTACCTGTTAGTCCACAACTTCTAGCGTTACCCGTTAGTCCACAACTTCTAGCGTTACCCGTTAGTCCACAACGTCTAGCGTTACCTGTTAGTCCACAACTTCTAGTGTTATCAGATAGTCCACAACTTCTAGCGTTACCCGTTAGTCCACAACGTCTAGCGTTACCTGTTAGTCCACAACTTCTAGCGTTACCTGTTAGTCCACAACTTCTAGTGTTACCCGTTATTCCACAACTTCTAGCGTTACCTGTTAGTCCACAACTTCTAGTGTTACCTGTTAGTCCACAACTTCTAGTGTTACCTGTTAGTCCACAACTTCTAGCGTTACCAGATAATCCACAACTTCTAGCGTTACCTGTTAGTCCGCAACTTCTAGCGTTACCAGATAGTCCACAACTTCTAGCGTTACCAGATAGTCCACAACTTCTAGCGTTACCAGATAGTCCACAACTTCTAGCGTTACCAGATAGTCCACAACTTCTAGCGTTACCTGTTAGTCCACAACTTGTAACGTTACCTGTTAGTCCACAACTTCCAGTGTTACCTGTTAGTCCACAACTTCTAGTGTTATCAGATAGTCCACAACTTCTAGCGTTACCTGTTAGTCCACAACTTCTAGTGTTACCAGATAGTCCACAACTACTAGCGTTATCTGTTAGCCCACAACTTCTAGCGTTACCTGTTAGTCCACAACTCCCAGTGTTACCTGTTAGTCCACAACTTCTAGCGTTACCTGTTAGTCCACAACTTCCAGTGTTACATGTTAGTCCACAACTTCTAGTGTTATCAGATAGTCCACAACTTCTAGCGTTACCTGTTAGTCCACAACTTCTAGTGTTACCTGTTAGTCCACAACTTCTAGCGTTATCTGTTAGCCCACAACTTCTAGCGTTACCTGTTAGTCCACAACTTCCAGTGTTACCTGTTAGTCCACAACTTCTAGCGTTACCTGTTAGTCCACAACTTCCAGTGTTACCTGTTAGTCCACAACTTCTAGTGTTACCTGTTAATCCACAACTTCTAGTGTTACCTGTTAGTCCAGAACTTCTAGTGTGACCAGATAATGCACTACTTTTAGTGAAAAAGTCACGGAGAAAAAGTAGACCTAGAAGATGATTGGTTAACGAAACAACAGAAATCACGATGAGCGCCACCTATGAGGCATATTACAAAGCATTGACTCTAAACGCTCCATTTTCCTAAGACCCTGAAAGGCGACAGGCTCAGAGGCAAGTCAGTATGACCGAAGTAGCAAATTTACAACAGAGGTAAAGAGTTAATTGTGTATCCTATTTGGATATATTTTTTCTCTCTGTTCTGTTATTTTATGTCATTGTATTCGTGGTAGTTATTAAATTATGCACTTCTTTGTGTTGGTCGTATTTTTCTAGACTCCTGGAGCGAAGTTTTACGTTAACACACCCGACACTATGAAAATAACAAAGCCTCCCATGTTTTGAAAATCCGATTAATTGGACGAAGATTTTGCGACATTAAATATTTGCATAAGCTCTCGGTTGGAGCATTAAGAAAAACAATAGGTGGAAACGTGAAGCAATATAGAAGCTGCTTACGTGACAACGTGGGCTTGGACATTCAAGTGTCGACATTCACAAATCGGTGACATTCATAAATATAGCGGTTAAAACGGTTACATTGGAAATTGGAAACTGTAGTAATGGTCACATTGAAAACTGTGGTAATGGTCACATTCAAGACTGTGGTATTAAAAAAACGGTCACATTGAAAACTGTGGCAATGGTCACATTCAAGACTGTGGTATTAAAAAAAACGTTCACATTGAAAACTGTGATAATGGTCACATTCAAGATTGTGGTATTAAAAAACGGTCACATTGAAATCTGTGGTAATGGTCACATTTAAAACTGTGGTATTAAAAACGGTCACATTGAAAACTGTGGTATTCCAGACGATGAATTTCACAATGATATTATTTTAATTGATAACATTAAAAACTGTGGTATATTAAAAACGGTGGCAATAAAACTTTCACATTCAAGGCGGTGAATTTCACAACTGTATTATTTTAATTTGTAAAATTAAAAACTGGGAATTAAACATTGTCGATCAGCTCGGTGAATATCCAATCGGTGGCATTCACAGCAGTGGTTCTCGTGGCAAAGACATAGAGAATGGTGGTGTTCAGACTGCTCGTATTTAATCTATGGTAAATAATAGTAAGAATTTGCGTTTTCAGAAATTTGGCAACTTCGCGCAGCACAAACTATTTGCTTGATAACGGTAGGTTTACGTTGTTATAATGTAATTAATTGTTTTAATATCACAGTTGTTTATCAGTTATAAGTTAGTTATTTTATTTAGTTGCTCATCTTACTGCACCTTTGTACCTCTGATTTCTCAACGGTATGCATCATGCATATCATGCCTGCTGGCGTAGGTGATCATGTCTCTCCACAACTTTCGATCTCGACAGTTATTTTTTCATTTCTGTTGTTGTTGAATTTCTGCCAAGCCATTCTCTTAAGCTGTCTGGTATCTTTTCTCTTTGCTTCCCTCCATCTCTTTGTCCCTCAATTTTACCAGTTTTCACTATATATATTCCAGCTGCTCCCTTCTCATTACATGGCCAAAAAAGTATGATTGTTTCTTCCTAATTTTAGAAATTAAATTTCTTTTTGCTTTGACCTCTTTCAGAACGTTGTCATCACTCTTCTTTGCTGTTTATGGTATTCTCGACATTCTTCTGTAAAATCACATCTCTACAGCCTCCAGTGATTTTCTTGCCTGTTGTCCTATTGTCCATGATTAATAAATCATATGTTAAGACAGGCTCAACATAACATTTTAAAAATCTTTTTCTTCAACGGTATGTAGGTTCCAAATAATAAGTTTTACCTGAAATGTTAAAATCATGTGTGTTGTATATATGCTCAGAGGCAAGTCAGTATGACCGAAGTAGCAAATTTACAACAAAGGTAAAGAGTTAATTGTGTATCCTGTTGTGTGTTGTATAACACAATATTTTACACATGATAGAGTATCCAACCGATCGATCTTTGAAGCACATCTTCCTATAATTATTAATCTATTAACGTACCAATAACACTAACTTCATTACGCTAGAAATGTTACATTATGTTTGTTGGCACAAACTGAAACAGCTTTCATACAGCGCCCATTGTATTTTTAGTAAAAATTAAAGTACCCCCGTCACGCCAAGTGGCGTATATGGAATATGGTGTTAGTGACCATACATTTTACAGACTTCGGCACATGATTTTTGGGGTAATGTGGTCAGTATTACGCCCGTGCAGCTTTACTTTCCCAGAAAAAATCCGGCACCCATTAAAGGCTGGGTGAACCCGGAAGCCGTCGATTGGAATCGATCCCTACCTCTTATCCTTTATAGTCCAGTTCACTAACCACTGAGCTATCTCGGCTCCCCTTTCGTACGGTACCCATTGTATTTGTTTGTTTTTAGAATCACCATCCCTGCACACCGGGCGAACCCATAGGGGCACCGATATCCCCCGCGTGAATCTCGAGAAAATCCGAGCGAATCCTGGTCCACGTGCACGAACTCCGTAGCCCGGCATGGGATCCACGGTGTGGGCAGGTTTTTGTTGACAATTTTGCCCGGGAAGCGGCCATATTTGTAGCCTACTCTTTTCGATTTTAAACTGCCAATGGATATTTAAAGTGCGCGAGTTCACACAGAACCTCCTATTTATTGCCGTTATCCGAGAAGGCTAGACATGGTATCTCTCACTACCCAAGAGATCAGGGTAGGGTAGCGTCATATAGAAACCACAGATACATTTTCTATATTTTTTCCAAAATCACCACCGCGTCTGGTAGGTACCCAGGTCCTTCCTGCCATGAGCCGACGTCCTAGCTCTAGGCTACTCAGCCACCCCATCATTTTACAAATTGTTCGGTTTCATGTAGTTAAGTCATCGTCACACAACACTGATATGACTATTTCTAAAATGTCATTTTTATATCGAAACAAGCAGCTGTGCAGGTGCCACTAACCGAAGCACTTGCCAGATAGAACTTTGTTAATTTATAGCATCATCAAGTACCGGGCCTGCTGGCGTAGGCGAGCATGTCTGTCCACAAACTTTCGATCTCGACAGTTATTTATCATTTCTGTTGTTGACATTCTGCCAAGCCATTCTATTAAGCTGTCTGGTGTCTTTTCTCTTTGCTTCCCTCTATCTCTTCGTCCCTCAATGTTCCCAGTTGTTACAATATATTCCAGCTGTTCTCGTCTCATTATATGGCCAAAAATGATGATTGTTTCTTCCTAATTTGGTAAATTAGCTCTCTTTTTGCTTTGGCCTCTTTCAGAACATTTTCATTACTCTTCTTAGCTGTTCATGGTATTCTCAACATTCTTCTGTAAAACCGCATTTCTACAGACTCCATTGATTTCCTTGACTGTTGCCCTATTGTCACACCCATATGTTAAGACTGGTTCTATATAACATTTAAGAACTCTTTTTCTTTTTTCTATTGTCAATAATTGATTGCATAGTATCTTCCTCATTTTTTTTTGGAAAGCTGCTTTTGCCTGAGCCATTCTGCATCTCACTTCTGTTGTACATCTTCCGTCTGAGGTTAACAAAGCTCCCAAATATTTAAATTCATTTAACTGTTTTAATATTATTCCACTTGTCTTTAGTTAATTTATATATAATCTAGAATTGACTGACTACGCGAAAATGGCTGGAACAACTAAAAGTTGGAAGTTTCTGACAACGAGACGTAGAGTACGAGCAGTCTGACCAGGGGTAACAGCACTTTGCTGCTTCTATCCAAACTGTACTGACAAAGTCGTGCAAAGCAGAGCCTGAATGAAAAAGTTAATCTGATGTTCCGCAACTCTCCTCACTGATGTTTCAATCGAACTTTTATGTTGTGAAAACTATTCCTCAGTCAAGCGATACAAATGGGTTCTTCATCGCCATTGCTACTTTCATAAATAGGCAAGTCAAGCAACAGTTTTTTGGTTGCAGAATTCCATCCCGAAAGAAATCACACGGCCCTTGGGTATGGAAGCTATAGTCCGTTCAGAAATTCATAATCACACCTGAATTAGCTTTGCGTCATAACCGCTTGTTATTTTGGTTTCACATTTTGCATGCAAACTTAGAATATTGATGACGCAAAGATTTTGGTATTTTTTATTCCACAAACACAACAGATTTTGCACATCAGCGAATTCCTTTGATCTTTTATGACGATATCACACAAGTTGATTCAAATTTTAGAGTTTACAGTAATCGTGTTAAATTGTCCAGTTTACTGCAATTCTTGTCAGAGGCGTATCTACATAGTGCTTAATTGTGGGTGTTATTCGTGATGTGTATTTGCAAACATGAATTCAATTGGTTACAATTAGTCTTGACCTTCGGTCACCATTAGACCCCAGGACGTCCTATCTACAGCTGGAAATGAATTCATCTTAATTTTAATCATTCCGAATCTGACGATTCCAAGAGGTTGATAATCATTACTGGCTGGACAAATAGTAATCCATCTCGTTTCCAGTACTCATCTTTCACCAACAGTTTTTCGGAAAGTGAAGCCGGCTCCTCGCACAATCTTCCATAGAGTACTTTTGGAAATGTCAATATTGCAGTCTGCATGCAATTTTAATTTAAAATTCCTGAGAATAACAAGTACATTATTAGCAAAAATTTTCAATATCTCACGTTTTATGACATCCATGTCAAAGCTGTCGACATTCCTTTTCCTTCCTTGATTGACATGAGTGCCCTCTGAGTCTTGTTTAATCCAACGAGAAAATGACGATCTATTAAGACCAAGCGCGAGTTGCGTTCGTCTCTCTGGGTCATGAATATCACAATATAAATGGCACATCTTGGATTCCCTAAGGAAGTGCTGATATAGTAAAACAGTAACCTTTTGCATAGTTATAAATTTGTATTTCAAACTCATTGTAATTTAGATATAAATGTTGGTATTTAAAGTCAACAAATTGTCTACTGAGTCTTCACAAAATTAATAAAGATACGCCTTCCCTTCGGTAATTAATGCCAAGGCCGTGGTGCGTCATGTCGTTCAATAACAATTCAGTTTTGTGTACGGGATTTTCCTGAAGTTAGTGTTTCTGCAATAGCCAAACTATTTTACGTGAACGACCGCACCAAATTAATGTATATATCCTAAAATGGTGTCAAATTCGAGCAGGGTGAATTTAATATAGCCTAAAGAAGAAAACTTTTAAACTAGATCAAATTTCTCAGGGCAAAAAATATTTCTATAACGTCATCAATATTCTAAGATTGCATGCAAATTTTGAAACCAAAATAACAAGCGGTTATCACGCAAAACTAATTCACTTGTGATTATGAATTTCTGAACGGACTATAGTACTCAGTCCTTGTGCCAGCTTCCGTATTTCCTTATCAGTTTCACTAACCACTAATCAGAAAACAATAATTAGACGTCAATTTATTTAGAAAAGGGGTAAGAGGCAAATAATTGTAGTGCTGCTGTAAAGCTGGTAGTTTGTGGTGGGGTGTAACATACACTCCTACAAGGTATGACGGTGTAAGATATATTTCCATACCTTGTAGATGTGCACGGTACACCGCACCACTTGCTCCTGTTTTCTTTCATCTTTCTTCCATCAACTAAATTTACTCATTTTGATTGGCTTCCGACCTTCCTTCGAATAAAGAAAATAAACATAGAATGGTATCGAGCAGCGAGACTAACAGAAAGACTAGACAAACTATAACGTTTCAGGGGGACAAAATGAAGCAGTCACGTGCCATAAGTAATCATTGTGTTAACATTGCCACTTAGGTAAGTTATGTGCTCAGAGCGATCGAAGAGCCATCACATGAACTGAAAATCAATAAACACTGGACGGGACGAATGTTTTAGCTCAGAGAGAGAGAGAGAGAGAGAGAGAGAGAGAGAGAGAGAAAGAGAGAGAGAGAGTCTGCAGGACCTAGTATAGAGAAACAGGCATAGAGCGACATGACCTGTTCCTGATTCTTGCCAGTCTAGTTTTATAACGAAAGATGAATGCATTGAAGAAAAAAAAATACTATAATATATACTAATAATTATATTAATACTATAATATAATATTATAATATCTAATATATATGTATTAATAATAATTAATACTTAATACTATATTATAGATATGTTCTACGTGGGATTTTAACATATAACCTTTGTCCCTGAGAAGAAAACTTTACTCATGGGCCTTTCCCATGTGATACATAGTTCGTAGCTGTCTTAAATTTCGTCTTGCGTTTACTGGCAAGAGAGATCGGAGTGTTCTTGTCTTGTGTTAGTTCTACACTAGGACAAACATATAGCAATGAAAACCTCATCATCATCATCGTCGTCGTCATCATCATCTCCATCATCATAGTTGTCTTCTTCATTACCATAGTATTCATCTTCATTATTATCATCATTATTTTCATCATTATCAACATTTTCATCGTCGTCTTCATATCATCGTCGTTATCATCATTGTCATCATCATCGTCTTCATCATCATAATCTTCATTGTTATCTTCATTTTCATTATCATCAATGTCATCTTAATCATCATCCTCACCATCGTCCCATCGTCATCATCATCATTTCCATCATCGTCTTTATCAGCATCTACATCATCATCTCCATCATCATCATCGTCGTAATCATTATCATCATCATCATTGTCGTAATCATCATTTTCATCGTCATCGTCATAATCATCATCTCAGTATTCATTTTCATCTTCATCATTATCATCATCATCATTTTCATCATCTTCATCAACATCTTTATCAGCACCATAGCAATCGTGGTCATCACCATCGTCTTCATCATCTTCACTATTATCGTCGTCTTCATCATCAACATAGTTGTTTTCATCATCATCATCATCATCATCAAGATCTTCTCCATAATCATCGTCTTCATCATTATCTGCTTCATCATCATAGTTTAATTTTTATCTTTATCATCATCATTATCATCATCATCAAGATCTTCTCCTTAATCATCGTCTTCATCATTATCTGCTTCATCATCATAGTTTAATTTTTATCTTTATCATCATCATTATCATCATCATCAAGATCTTCTCCTTAATCATCGTCTTCATCATTATCTGCTTCATCATCATAGTTTAATTTTTATCTTCATCATCATCATTATCATCAAAGTCTTGTTAATCATTATCGTCATCATCATCATCATTTTCGAACTTGTTGGCATAAGTGATAATGTCTCTCCACAACTTCCTATCTCTTCAGCTATTGACCAGTTCTGTAGCTGACTTCCTATCTCTTCAGCTATTGACCAGTTCTGTAGCTGACTTCCTATCTCTTCAGCTATTCACCAGTTCTGTAGCTGACTTCCTATCTCTTCAGCTATTGACCAGCTCTGTTGTTGACTTCCTATCTCTTCAGCTATTCACCAGCTCTGTTGTTGACTTCCTATCTCTTCAGCTATTCACCAGCTCTGTTGTTGACTTCCTATCTCTTCAGCTATTGACCAGATCTGTTGTTGACTTCCTATCTCTTCAGCTATTGACCAGCTCTGTTGTTGACTTCCTATCTCTTCAGCTATTCACCAGCTCTGTTGTTGACTTCCTATCTCTTCAGCTATTCACCAGCTCTGTTGTTGACTTCCTATCTCTTCAGCTATTGACCAGTTCTGTAGCTGACTTCCTATCTCTTCAGCTATTCACCAGCTCTGTTGTTGACTTCCTATCTCTTCAGCTATTGACCAGCTCTGTTGTTGACTTCCTATCTCTTCAGCTATTGACCAGATCTGTTGTTGACTTCCTATCTCTTCAGCTATTCACCAGCTCTGTTGTTGACTTCCTATCTCTTCAGCTATTCACCAGCTCTGTTGTTGACTTCCTATCTCTTCAGCTATTCACCAGCTCTGTTGTTGACTTCCTATCTCTTCAGCTATTCACCAGCTCTGTTGTTGACTTCCTATCTCTTCAGCTATTCACCAGCTCTGTTGTTGACTTCCTATCTCTTCAGCTATTCACCAGCTCTGTTGTTGACTTCCTATCTCTTCAGCTATTGACCAGTTCTGTAGCTGACTTCCTATCTCTTCAGCTATTGACCAGTTCTGTAGCTGACTTCCTATCTCTTCAGCTATTGACCAGTTCTGTAGCTGACTTCCTATCTCTTCAGCTATTGACCAGCTCTGTTGTTGACTTCCTATCTCTTCAGCTATTGACCAGATCTGTTGTTGACTTCCTATCTCTTCAGCTATTCACCAGCTCTGTTGTTGACTTCCTATCTCTTCAGCTATTCACCAGCTCTGTTGTTGACTTCCTATCTCTTCAGCTATTGACCAGTTCTGTTGTTGACTTCCTATCTCTTCAGCTATTCACCAGCTCTGTTGTTGACTTCCTATCTCTTCAGCTATTCACCAGCTCTGTTGTTGACTTCCTATCTCTTCAGCTATTCACCAGCTCTGTTGTTGACTTCCTATCTCTTCAGCTATTCACCAGCTCTGTTGTTGACTTCCTATCTCTTGAGCTATTGACCAGTTCTGTTGTTGACTTCCTATCTCTTCAGCTATTCACCAGCTCTGTTGTTGACTTCCTATCTCTTCAGCTATTGACCAGTTCTGTTGTTGACTTCCTATCTCTTCAGCTATTCACCAGCTCTGTTGTTGACTTCCTATCTCTTCAGCTATTCACCAGCTCTGTTGTTGACTTCCTATCTCTTGAGCTATTCACCAGCTCTGTTGTTGACTTCCTATCTCTTCAGCTATTCACCAGCTCTGTTGTTGACTTCCTATCTCTTCAGCTATTGACCAGTTCTGTTGTTGACTTCCTATCTCTTCAGCTATTCACCAGCTCTGTTGCTGACTTCCTATCTCTTCAGCTATTCACCAGCTCTGTTGCTGACTTCCTATCTCTTCAGCTATTCACCAGCTCTGTTGTTGACTTCCTAACAAACCATTATTTAAAACTATCTTGTATCTTTCCTCTCAGGTTTCCTCTCTACATCTTCCCTTCTCAGTCCTATTACGATATAATCCAGATATTCACTTCCTATGGCCTCCACAAAATTAAGATTATTTCCTTCTGATGGAAAGTACCTTTCTTTTTTGTTTTAATCTCTTCTAAAACATCCTCATTACTATTTTTAGCTTTTCTTAGTATTCTCAACATGCTTCTGTCTTCTTCTTTTCTTCTTCATTTGCTTTTCAATGCCGTATATAGATATAATTATGGCATTTTGCTAATCTGTTTGACTCTGTTGTTATTATGTTGTCTATTGTTTCTAATATTCCATTAATCCATCTTTTTCGTGGTCGATCCTTGGGTCTGGTGTTCTCGCAACGATTATTAAAGGTGTGCTGTGTTTGTGTTTTGGTCTTTCTTTCTTATCACGTAGCCAAACCATTGTATCTGTTGTTTCTTAATGTATTCTATGAAGGGAAATATTGCTAGCTTTTTTCTCAGTTCATCATTTCTGATCATATCTCTCATGCTGTCTTCTGTCATTTGTCTAACACATCTCATAGACGATCATCACATTCCACAATATTCTATCCACCGTGCATCGTATCAGTTCTGTTCTTGACTGTTTTCCATGCCATGACACCAAGCAATCTAGTTGTATGTTCTCTCTTTGTCGTCCACGATCTCTCTTTCCCTATATTTTGCCAGTTGTAAGCAAGTAATACAACTTTCTTCTTCTCATGATGTGCCATAAAAATGTTAATTGTTTCTATGTGATGAATTTAGGAGCTCCCTTTTTGTTTAGGCCTCTTTGAGAATTTCTTCATTTGTCTTTTTAGCAGTCCAGGAAACTTTCAACATTCTTCCGAGAAATCCCATCTCTGTGGCCTCTAATCGTATTTCATTTATCTGCCTACTGTCTATGATTTCATTCCATAGGTCAGAAGTGGCTCTATATAGCACAGATGAACAATGTACATTCTTCTGTAAAACCGTATTTCTATGGCATCAAAATATTTTCTTATCCGGTTGTCTAGAACTTGCATCCACACGCCAAGACTGGTTCTATAGCAGCGCGTATCAGCGGCCAGCTCTTAAATCAACGGTGACCTCTTTAATGCACCCTTGGTTGGGTGATCGCCTACCTTGGTACTCCGCGCTGTTTCGTGTTACGGCCGTTATTTATCTGCAGACCAGCGTGCTGGCCCCTTCCAGTTTTCGTTCTTAGTTAGGCACAGACAATTACAGCTAGCGCACGAGAAAGCATTCACTGAACACCAGGTAAAAATAACACACCTTTATTCTCAAAAGTCCACCTCACACAACCCGTTCACAATCACAATGACAATGGTATGTTAGCAGCCTCTCACACATTGCCTGCTAACCTTGCGGCATTCCCCTGTCTTACCTACGACACTGCAGAATTATACTGCAGCACTCTCTCAAGCCACTCTGGCCTCGCCTACCTTCCTCTAAGTAATAGTTATTTTAGGAATTCCTCGACTAGTACCCACTAGCAGCCATATTGATAATCACGAAGCTGGCGGTATCCGTCTCGCTCAACCTCACCTCTAACGTTGTCTCCTGGAGCGTCGTACTCCGTATCGAGCCCTTTCTTGGTTGACAGGAAATCTGCGACTATGTCTCACTCAGCGCCACTTACATTGCTCGGTGTCGCTGTCTGCACACCCCACTCTAATGTCATGCTCCTACAAAAAGCCTGACTTATTGAACTTCTCTCCCCTACTGTCGCTTGAATGGTCGTAGCTGCTAAACTGCACCACTACCTTCTAACTCTCTGCTCATAATGAAGCCTAATTTGGTGAGACTAACTCACGAATTGTCACTAAATTGTTCATTGTTGCTAATATGCACAACTACATTATATCTTCACACTTGTGATGAAGCTTAACGTGGTGAAACTAACTCACGGATTGACACTAAATTGTTCGTTGCTGCTACTTGCACAACTACATTCTATCTTCACACTTCTGTTGAAGCTTAACGTGGTGAGACTAACTCACGGATTGACACTAAATTGTTAGTTGCTGCTAACATGCACAACTATATTCTAACTTCGTGTTTCTGACTAAGCCTACCTTGTGAGACCATCTCACTGACTGTCATTACATAATTGGTGCTGCTAACTTTCACAACTGTTTTATCAACTACTCTAAGACACTTCTACTTATCACTGATCCTGGAATAAGGTCTGTTCCACGCAGCGACCACACACCAACTAACTTACTCTATCACTTGTTTTGGTGAACTAACTCTATCCTGCTCACGGTACCGGTTGCGACACAAACACACAACCGTCCGCATAGAGCCACGGTTTCATCTTGAATGATCTTCCCAACCTATCCTTTGTCTAACCTTTTCTCCCTTCAACCAATCAATACCCCGTTTTACATGTTTGCCTCGTTCCTACATTGTGTCTTACAATTACCGTGATTCACGATGTGTTCGTCCTCTTTACTTCTTAACCCTTCTTCCCGTGGACCCCATGATTTTATCTTAACCCTTCTCATCTCCCCTCGATTTCTACTACCTCACTCCCCTCTTATCATACACTATTTAATCACTGCTATCTCCCTGCTTCAGTTCCATCTAACACTGAAGGACCCTTTTGTCTTATTTCTAGTGACAAGCATGAAGTGCGTGCTAATTTTTTCGTTCTTGGAAGTAGAGCCTATGTCTGAGCTATTGGACACCTCACTTCTGTTGTACTTCTACCATCTTAAATTAACATCGTTGATAGGTAGACTGGATGGTCTAGATGTTTCTTTTTTTTTGCGTTCGCCAGTTGTTACCTCTGACGAAGTCCCTAGAGTCTAGGAACTGAATTTTACGTGTTAATCCGTTTTTCCCTGGCAGCCGTGCGCACAGTGGTCCCTCGCTGCACAAGCAGATAACTCCGTCTTCGGACATACTCTGAAGACCGGGGGTGGTTGCCTCAGAGAGAAATCATAAATAAAAATCCTAACTGGTGCAGCCGGGAATTGAGCCCACAACTTCTCTGTCTCGAGGCCAACGTTTTGCCAACCAGTCACTTCCTCGCCCTTCCACACCCCCTCCACCACCAACCCCCCCCCCCCCTCCCAGGTCTCGATTTAAGACGTTGGCCTCTAGACAAGAAGGGCCCGAGTTCGATTGACACCACAGGCGGTGGAAAAAATAAATAATTAAAATCGAATCCGTGGCTGGGGACTGGTTAGTCTCGAGGCAAGACGCCGGCCTCGAGACAGAGAGGTTGTGGGTTCAAATCTCGGCTATACCGGTTGGGATTTGCATTGATGATTTCTCTCTACGGCAACCACCCCTGGTCTCAGCAGCAAGGCCCGGCTTGAAACGTCAATTACTCATCGACGGAATCAATTTGAGTACCTCCGAAGTCCACGTTATATGCCTGTGCGGCGAGGGACCCCTGTGCACACGGCTGCCAGGGAAAAATGGATTAACACGCACAATTCAGTCTCTGGGGACTTCGTCAGAGGTAAAAGCTGGCGAACGAAGAAAAAATAAATAAAATAAAGAATCCGTGTCTTTACCCTCCCCTGGTCTCTGGGTAGTGAGATCCGATGTTTAGCTCTCTCTGGGTAGTGAGATCCGATGTTTAGCCCTCTCTGGGTAGTGAGATCCGATATTTAGCCCTCTCGGAAAACGGCGAAAAACAGGAGGTCTGGTGTGCATTCTGCGCACGTTAAAAAAACCCTTAGAAGTTAGACATCGAGAAGAGTAGGCCACAAAATGGCCGTTGCCTGGTCAAAATTAGTAGGAAAATCTACATAAAACTCTCAACGATAACATTATATAAGAAGACCTCTGAAGTCAGAGAATATCTGCCTGTATAGCGGGGGACACCTGAACACACGGCTGCTGGTGTGAAAAATAGGAAAAAAGTGATACGCAAAATTCAGTCGCTCGGGACTTCACTTGAGATATAAAGCTGTATGATAAGCTGTACAATAAGCTGTATGATAAGCGGTATAATAAGCGGTATAATAAGCTGTATAATAAGCTGTATAATAAGCTGTATAATAAGCTGTATGATAAGTTGTATAATAAGCGGTATAATAAGCTGTATAATAAGCTGTATGATAGCTGTATAATAATCGGTATAATAAGCTGTATGATAAGCTGTATAATAAGCTGTATAATAAGCGGTATAATAAGCTGTATGATAAGCGGTATAATAAGCTGTATAATAAGCGGTATAATAAGATGTATGATAAGCGGTATAATAAGCTGTATAATAAGCTGTATGATAAGCGGTATAATAAGCTGTACAATAAACTGTATGATAAGCTGTATAATAAGCGGTATAATAAGCTGTATAATAAGCTGTATAATAAGCTGTATGATAAGCGGTATAATAAGCTGTATAATAAGCTGTATGATAAGCTGTATGATAAGCTGTATAATAAGCTGTATAATAAGCGGTATAATAAGCTGTATGATAAGCTGTATAATAAGCTGTATAATAAGCTGTATAATAAGCTGTATGATAAGCTGTATAATAAGCTGTATGATAAGCGGTATAATAAGCTGTATGATAAGCTGTATAATAAGCTGTATAATAAGCTGTATGATAAGCTGTATGATAAGCTGTATGATAAGCGGTATAATAAGCTGTATAATAAGCTGTATGATAAGCTGTATAATAATCGGTACAATAAGCGGTATAATAAGCTGTATGATAAGCTGTATGATAAGCTGTATAATAAGCTGTATGATAAGCTGTATAATAAGCTGTATAATAAGCTGTATGATAAGCTGTATAATAAGCTGTATGATAAGTTGTATAATAAGCGGTATAATAAGCTGTATAATAAGCTGTATGATAGCTGTATAATAATCGGTATAATAAGCTGTATGATAAGCTGTATAATAAGCTGTATAATAAGCGGTATAATAAGCTGTATGATAAGCGGTATAATAAGCTGTATAATAAGCGGTATAATAAGATGTATGATAAGCGGTATAATAAGCTGTATAATAAGCTGTATGATAAGCGGTATAATAAGCTGTACAATAAACTGTATGATAAGCTGTATAATAAGCGGTATAATAAGCTGTATAATAAGCTGTATAATAAGCTGTATGATAAGCGGTATAATAAGCTGTATAATAAGCTGTATGATAAGCTGTATGATAAGCTGTATAATAAGCTGTATAATAAGCGGTATAATAAGCTGTATGATAAGCTGTATAATAAGCTGTATAATAAGCTGTATAATAAGCTGTATGATAAGCTGTATAATAAGCTGTATGATAAGCGGTATAATAAGCTGTATGATAAGCTGTATAATAAGCTGTATAATAAGCTGTATGATAAGCTGTATGATAAGCTGTATGATAAGCGGTATAATAAGCTGTATAATAAGCTGTATGATAAGCTGTATAATAATCGGTATAATAAGCTGTATGATAAGCTGTATAATAAGCTGTATAATAAGCTGTATAATAAGCGGTATAATAAGCTGTATGATAAGCGGTAAAATAAGCGGTATAATAAGCTGTATGATAAGCGGTATAATAAGCTGTATAATAAGCTGTATAATAAGCTGTATAATAAGCTGTATAATAAGCTGTATGATAAGCTGTATGATAAGCGGTATAATAAGCGGTATAATAAGCTGTATAATAAGCTGTATAATAAGCTGTATAATAAGCGGTATAATAAGCTGTATAATAAGCGGTATAATGAGCGGTATAATAAGCGGTATAATAAGCTGTATAATAAACTGTATAATAAGCGGTATAATAAGCTGTATAATAAGCGGTATTATAAGCTGTATAATAAGCGGTATGATAAGCTGTATAATAAGCTGTATAATAAGCTGTATAATAAGCGGTATGATTGTTTCTTCCTGATGTTTTAGGAGTTCCCTTTTTGTGTTGGCAATTTTTGAGAATTTCTTCATTCAATAGACCATAGCAGTAACTATTGTTGCTAATCTAATTACTTTTACAGCACATTTTTTTATGGCGTAATTTACTTTTTTTTAAATACAGTGCTACTGTATACTGTACAATATGACTACAAAACATGTTCTACAGGATTGCCCCCAATACATAGACCTGAGAAGAGCAATGTGGTCCACGCCCACCTCACTGGAACAGAAACTATATGGGGCAATCGAATCGCTTAAACAGACATATGACTTCAGGAGAGAGTCTGGAATCCTACTCGGATTGAGTCAGAGAAAGATTTACTTTTTTAAAAATGTGTTCTATATACAAGGTGTAGTGAGACTTTATGAACTCCCTGTATAGAGCAAACAACAGTCCCCAGGTATTCCAGTTCATTGCACTGTTTGAATACTCCCTTTACTTTGTTGTACATTTAGGAAATATATTTTTCTTTGGTGCAGTCATTACTTCCGTCTCTTCACTGTTTAAGGGTCTTTATTTTCACTATCCTTCATTATAATGATAAACATTTTCTGCACTTATTGTCTCTCTTAGTGATAAAGACTGTGTTATCAGCATACCTCGTGTGTTTATATTATGATTACTGACTGCTGCTCCAGTTATATATGCTTTATGGACGTTATTCAATAATTTATTTATTTAATTTCACTAGTCGTCTACGTTTCAGCTCCCTATGGAGCATATATCTTCAACAAACACTTTCCAAGTCGTTCTGTTTCTTGCAATTCTTTTAATATCATTCCATGTCTTCCCCATCATCTTCATCTCTGCTTCTGTCTGTCTTTCCATGAATTTCTTGGTCTTCCTCTTTGTCTTTTCCCCTAGGGTTTCCACAAAAGGGCCTGTTGTGTAATACTCTCAGTTGGCTTCACAAGTGTGTGTCCAATCCAGCGCCATCATCTTCGCTGTAACTCTATATCCACTGGTATTTGACTGGTACATTTCCATAATTCTATGTTAGTGATTTTGTCCTGCCATTTCCAACCTTTTATTCTGTGTACGCATCCATTAGGGGCCGCGATAGCTCAGTGGTTAGTGAACTGGACTACCACGGACAAGGGGTAGGGTTCGATCCCAACCGACGGCTTCCGGGTTCACCCAGCCTTAAATGGGTACCGGATTTTTTTTCTGGGAAAGTAAAGCAGCACAGGCGTAATACTGACCACATTACCCCAAAAATCATGTGCTGAAGGTCTGTAAAATATAGGGTCACTAACACCATATTTCCCTATACGCCACTTGGCGTGACGGGGGTACTTTACTTTACTTTACTTTTTTACGCATCCATTAATGAAAGTCTGTATCTTCATGATTGCCAATTTTGTTGTTCTCCGTGTTTCACAGCCATAAAATAGGACTGACTTAACATTGGAGTTGGAAATTGTTATTTTAGTATTTAACCTAACTTATTTGGATTTCCATGTTTCCCAGTGCAACAAAAGCTCCTCTTGCTTTTGATATCCTTATTTTGGTATCATTTTCTGTTCCTCCTTCTTTATCTATATTACTGCCCAGATATATGTAAGATTGTACGTCTAGTTGAGATATTTCTCCTAATTTTATTTTATTTTGTTAACCTGATAAAAATAATGTATGAAGGAATGAAATGAATTACACTATACGTAGTAATACATCTGGTGATAGTACACTGTACACGTTCTTGTTTAATACATAGTTTTATTTGTTGAATCGTTTACGACTGATTTCCATTTCTTATGAATGCTTTCTTGCTGCCAGATCATTTGTTATTATTATTCTGAGAGCTTCCCTGTCAACGTTTAGACTTTCTACAATTTGTATCATTTGTCAAATGCTTTGAGGTAGTCTACGAAACATAAGTAGTTCTGTTTTCACTTCTTTGAATTTTTCTACTAATGATCTTATGATGTATATGGTATTGTTGTTATCATTACCTCTAACTAAATTCGCACTGACCATCCCAAATTTCTGGTTTCATTTTGTTTCTCACCCTTTGCTTGTTTCTTAGTAAAAATGTTGTAAAACTTAATGTGTGGCGATCTACACATTCTATGGCATTAGGTTCCTTTTCTAGAGCTATGTATACAGGTTTTGGTAGATCATCGGTATGTATCCGATGGCATTTAACTGTAGCTTTGTTATTATTTCTGTTCTAAATTCTCCCGTAGTTTTTATCTTTAAAGTAATCTCATTAGACTTATCGTTCTTTCCTATCCGGCTTTGTATCACGTTCTCTTTCTCTTTGGTAGATAGGACCCCCCTGGACTGCCATGTTTGTCCTATATGGATTAAGCTTTATCCTCCGAGTTTTGACTTGATAGTGCCTGCTCCCTTGTCATCATTATCAGCATCGTCATCATCATCATCATCATCATCAATTACCGTGCCGACTGCTATGATAATAAAACATACGCACTCATATCAGCGTAAAAATAAACCAATCAGTGAGTATTATAATATCACTCATTATCTGATAGCATATTTTGAAATGCAAGTTCTGTTATCCCCCTTGTACTATGGGCTTATTCAACAGTGTATTCTTTTGTAGAAATAGATAATAAATGAACGGATTCAGGTTTTTAATAAAAGTCTCTTGTTTGTATCTAATTTGTCTGCGATTAACACAATGATTCAAAACAAAATCTGGAACAATCAGTCCGTAAGTACTGTTGACTTTTATAACGCGTGCATCCATTTATCAAACCATTTATATTTCGCTTATTCGTAAAATGTGATCACACCCATTAGCAAAACAATACTTCGCCATTTTATTTACGCTTCCACGCAGCTGAAACGCGTGGTTTTATTCTCATTTTACTGTCAATAAAACAACCCTGCCATTTGTTGTATTTCTGCTGTAAAATATTTATTTAGTTACCGGTTGATAGTGTGTGCCTGCATTTTAAGTTCGTTGATTACGTTTCGTAATGTATCATTAGTGTTTTGACTGATGAGAAACTACGCAGAAAGTGAAAATAAGGAAGAACTATAAATGGGGAAAAGAACAACCGGCAAACGTATAGTATAATTAACTGGGTCAGGTCGCGAAGTTAACATAATCAAGGTTAGGCAGCGGTTCAAGCTAGAGAACCTAACAAAAATACAACGGTTCTTAACTCTTGGTCGCACGTCTCCACATTTTAGAACCCTTTCATTAAACTTATGACCTGTGAAAAAGAGTTACTTTAGTTAGTTAGCCAGTTAGTGAATCAGTCAGTTAGTTAGCCAGTTAGTGAATCAGTCAGTTAGTTAGCCAGTTAGTGAACCAGTCAGTTAGTTAGCCAGTTAGTGAACCAGTCAGTTAGTTAGCCAGTTAGTGAACCAGTCAGTTAGTTAGCCAGTTAGTGAACCAGTCAGTTAGTTAGCCAGTTAGTGAACCAGTCAGTTAGTTAGCCAGTTAGTGAACCAGTCAATTAGTCAGCCAGTTAGTTACTCAGTCAATCAGTTAGTTAATTAGTCCATAAGTTAGTATTTTAGTCAATCAGTTAGTTAGTTAATTAGTCCATAAGTTAGTTAATTAGTCTATCAGATAGTTAGTTAGTTAATTAATTAGTCCATCAGTTAGTCAATTAGTCCATCAGTTAGTTTTAGTTAATTAGTCCATCAGTTAGTTAATTAGTCCATCAGTTAGTTAATTAGTCCATCAGTTAGTTAATTAGTCCGTCAGTAAGTTAGTTAATTAGTCCATTAGTTAGTGAATTAGTCCATTAGTTAGTGAATTAGTCCATCAGTTAGTTAGTTAATCAGTCCATTAGTTAGTTAATTATTCCATCAGTTAGTTAATTAGTCCATCAGTTAGTTAATTAGTTCATCAGTTAGTTAGTTAATTACTCGGTCAGTTAGTTAATTAGTCCACCAGTTAGTTAATTAGCCCATCAGCTAGTTAATTAGTCCATCAGATAGTTAGTTAATTAGTCCATCACTTAGTTAGTTAATTAGTCCATCAGTTAGTTAGTTAATTAGTCCATCAGTTAGTTAGTTAATTAGTCCATCAGTTAGTTAGTTAATTAGTCCATCAGGCTCTGTCTGAAAAGTGTTCTTTGTTGCAATTTCCTCATATTCCAAGTCAGGCCTGCTGCAGGAGCTATTGAGTTTAGTGTTCTGTGCATACCGTGAGCTGTGTTTTTCATCCGGATCGTGTTTCGATATTCCGATTGCTTACGATGAATGATGATATCGTATGATGAAGGACAGTTCGGTTGCGTTCACTTTCGGTGCGGCTACGCCTTATGTCTTTTGGCGTGTTCTGTAGCTGCTATGATTGGGACTGGAACTGCCTTTCTTTCTTTGGATCTTTCAACGAGATGAAATGTTAATTCGGATGATTCCACTGTCACGGGCGGTTGAGCAATTATGAAAATTTTATTTCGTTTACAGTGATATCCCGGCCTTCGACTAACTATAACTGCAATTGTTTGAATCTTTTATCGAACCTTTACTTTTGTGATACTGTCAGACTAAGGCCCAAAATCTTACAGCAAAATCTCATCTCCGTAGCTTGTATCTGGACCCTAGTTGCAAGAACAATAAGAAAAATAACCTCTACTGAGATTCGATGTGTTAGACAAATGACAGGAAACAGCCTGGGAGACAAGATCAGAAATGAAGAACTGAGAAAAAAGCTAGGAATAGCTCCCGCCATAGAATATATAAAGAAACAACAGATAAAATGGTTTGGCCACGTGACAAGACAGAGTGATCAAAACACAACATAACGAGCCTTAAGTAAGCGTTGCGAGAACACCAGACCCAAGGTCGACCACGAAAAAGATGGATTGATGAAATATTAGAAGCACTAGGAAACATGACAGCAGCAGAGGCGAACAGAAGAGCAACAGACCGCAAATTACATCTCCCCTCGACGCTGAAAGGTAAACGAGGAAGGAAAGAAAAAGAAGAAGTAAAAGAAAAAGCTTGTATTTTCTTTTTTAGCAGAGCTATAGTGGTAGATTTAGTTTCCCTCACTTCCTTGAGTATTCGATTTTACTCGATTTTACTGTGACAGATTATGAAACACAAACCTGTCTCAATTCTTTGTAACTTAGAAACATGTTGTCAACAGGTCTAGATACCGCCGCTGTACCTAGACTAGTAAACGAACTCTTCAAATACTCTTAAACACGTAAAGAATACAGTTCGTGCATTGGTCTACTTTTTTTAAAGCAAATGTTTTTTTTTCTTTTCTTTTAAAATTCTGGCTTTTATTACCAAGCCCAGACAGGATATCAGCCGATAACATGTAGATGTTCTACTCATTGGTGACGGTCTGATCGTGTGGTTTGATTTATCATCGTCATCATGTAAAGTTGATTTATTGATTGTTTTAATTCTGAAGTTTTCTTTTCCTTCTGTCATATCCCGTGGTGTTCAAATTAGATTATCGCAACAATTCTGTTGTTGTTGCAATTCGCGTTTTATGACAAGGGTTTGTTGTGCGGCGATGGGAGGGAAAAATCATGTTTCCACCTTAAAAAAAAGTGCCCCCGTCACGCCAAGTGGCGTATAGGAAATATGGTGTTAGTGACCATAAATTTTACAGACCTTCGGCACATGATTTTTGAGGTAATGTGGTCGGTATTACGCCCGTGCCGCTTTACTTTCCCAGGGAAAAAAAATCTGGTACCCATTAAAGGCTGGGTGAACCTGAAGCCGTTGCTCGGGATCGAACCCTACCTCTTGTCCTTTGTAGTCCAGTTCCCTAACCACTGAGCTATCGCGGCTCCCATTTTTCCACCTTGGCTACCAATAATTTGTGGAATTTATTTCATGTCTGAATACAACATTGCTAGAGAAGAAGGGGGACAGCCTAGAATGCGATAGAACAACAATTTGTGACAAACTATGCCAGGGGGTGCCAGTAACAGAACTGGTCAACGAGAAACTTTCACTGACAGTGAGCAAAGGTCTTACCTGGTTAGACTACCTGATGATGATGGCGATGGTGATGGTAATGACGACGACGACCATGATGATGATGACGATGATGAAGGTGGTGGCAATGACGACGATTCGCATTGCGTCATAGTTTACTTTGCAGCACTTATGCCTTAGTTTACTTTGCAGCACTTATTCCTTAGTTTACTTTGCAGCACTTATTCCTTAGTTTACTTTGCAGCACTTATTCCTTAGTTTACTTTGCAGCACTTATTCCTTAGTTTACTTTGCAGCACTTATTCCTTAGTTTACTTTGCAGCACTTATTCCTTAGTTTACTTTGCAGCACTTATTCCTTAGTTTACTTTGCAGCACTTATTCCTTAGTTTACTTTGCAGCACTTATTCCTTAGTTTACTTTGCAGCACTTATTCCTTAGTTTACTTTGCAGCACTTATTCCATAGTTTACTTTGCAGCACTTATTCCTTAGTTTACTTTGCAGCACTTATGCCTTAGTTTATTTTTCAGCACGTATTCCTTAGTTCATTTTGTAGCACTTATTCTCTAGTTTGAGCCGCGATAGCTCAGTGGTTAGTGAACCGGACTACAAAGGACAAGGGGTAGGGTTCGATCCCAACCGACGGCTCCGGGTTCACCCAGCCTTAAATGGGTACCGGATTTTTTTTCTGGGAATGTGAAGCGGCGCGGGCGTAATACCGACCACATTACCCCAAAAATCATATGCTGAAGGTTTGTAAAATTTATGGTCACTAACACCATATTCCATATACGCGACTTGACGTGACAGGGGCACTTTACTTTTTTTTTATTACCTAGTTTACTTTGTAGCACTTATTCTTTAGTTTAAATTGTAGCACTTATTGTTTAGTTTACATTGCAGCACTTATTGTTTAGTTTACATTGTAGCACTTATTCCTTAGTTTACATTGTAGCACTTATTCCTTAGTTTACATTGTAGCACTTATTCCTTAGTTTACATTGTAGAACTTATTCCTTAGTTTACATTGTAGCACTTATTCCTTGTTAACATTGTAGCACTTATTCCTTAGTTTACATTGTAGCACTTATTGCTTAGTTTACATTGTAGCACTTATTCCTTAGTTTACATTGTAGCACTTATTCCTTAGTTTACATTGCAGCACTTATTCCTTAGTTTACATTGTAGCACTTATTCCTTAGTTTACATTGTAGCACTTATTCCTTAGTTTACATTGCAGCACTTATTCCTTAGTTTACATTGCAGCACTTATTCCTTAGTTTATTTTGTAGCACTTATTCCTTAGTTTACACTGCAGTACTTATTCCTTAGTTTACATTGTAGCACTTATTCCTTAGTTTACATTGTAGCACTTATTCCTTAGTTTATTTTGTAGCACGTATTCCTTAGTTTACATTGCATCACTTATTCCTTAGTTTACATTGTAGCACTTATTCCTTAGTTTACATTGTAGCACTTATTCCTTAGTTTACATTGTAGCACTTATTCCTTAGTTTACATTGTAGCACTTATTCCTTAGTTTACATTGTAGCACTTATTCCTTAGTTTACATTGTAGCACTTATTCCTTAGTTTACCTAGTAGCTGTTTCTATTTGTGCCTCGCTTTATTCCAATTGAGGAAATTATCTAAGTTGGTGTTCTATCGGTTGCAGTATCCTCACCTGTTTACCCGTCACTATCAGGTCGTTCGTAATTTTATCGCTGCGATATCAAAATGTGCTTCATTGATGACACGCCATTGATTGGTGGGGGTTGGGTGGGTGGGGGCGGGGGGGGGGGGGGTTACAAGGAGGGTCCATCTGTACTTGATCATGTCACTGAGATCTGTGACGTATGTGTTGGTTACTAACAATCTAATGCTGGACTGGAGAGGTCAGTAAGCATGTGATCTGATATGTTCATGCTATAAATAGATCTCGTAGATAGTGAATCTGATATCAAATTGTGCCAGAACCTGAGCCGGTACAATTTGTTGAGAGAATTGTTTTGTATTATGTTTTTTTGGACCTTGAGCTTTGGGCCACTACATTTTGTTAGCACATCGTCTATCACTATTGTATGTGGCTAATCTTATGATCAATGTGGGCCAGTCTGTCTGTTCATCATCATCATCATCATGTGCCATACCGGCTGGCGTAGGCGATCATGTCCTTCCACAATCTTCTATCTACAGTGCAGTCTGTCTGTTACGGTGACTGAAGGTGTTTGTTTGTTGTTCTTTTTTTTTTTTGCGTACACCATCTTTATGTTTCTAACAAAGTCCGGAGAGACTGCATTTTTTGTTGTTGCGTGAATATAACTTTTTTCTATATTTTTTTTTTTAACCGATGCCTTTTCTCTGGTATCCCTCGTGACAAGTCAGATACTCTTCGACTTCAGAGGTAATCTTGTTTGTTGTTTATCACCGATAATGTTGATGCTTCTGGGTAGATTTTTTCCTAATAATTCTGCCTGGGCATCGACAATCTTGTTCTATTATTTTCGAGTTTCAAATGTCATTGGTTCTTTAACGTGTGCACTCTGCACACGAGACCTAATGTTTGTTTTTGCCGCTATTCGATAGGGCTAGATATCGGATCTAATTACCCGGATATCAGGGGAGGGGATAAGGTAAAGGCGCGGAAAAAAAACACCACGGAATCGAAAAGAAAAATCCCAAACGCCTTGAACTTTGACCTTCTTGTCTAGTTGCCAACGTTTGACCTCTAGACCACCCAGCTCCGACCATTGACGTGATCCCTTCAAGCTCCAGAAGAAGGTGACTCGTCACGTCTCGAATATTTTGTGTATATAGTGCCCCATATATTTTATTATCATCAACACGTTACTAGGGGTCATATGGTCAGCACTACGCCAGGTCGTCTTTCTATTTCGGAAAAAAAAAATCTCCGGGGCTTATTTTACATCGGGCTGAATCAAATGGTTCGAGATGTGTTAAGTCATACAGAGCTAAATCTAATACAAGAAATAAACAACAAACGATACGAGAACACCAGACGAAGAGGCCGACCAGGGAAAATTGGGATAAACGGAATGTTAGAAATACTCGGAGGTATCACAGCAAAAGAGACCAATAGAAGAGCAAGAAACCGCGAACGATTTCTCTCCTCGACGCCGAAAGGCAAATGAAGAAAGAAAGAAAGAAAGAAAGAAAGAAAGAGAGAAAGAAAGGAAGAAAAAGAGAGAGAGAGAAAGAAAGAGAGAAAGATAGAAAGAGAGAAAGAAAGAAGAAGAAAAAGAAAGAGAAAAGAAATAAATAAAGAAAGAAAGAAAGAAAGACAGGAAGAAAGAAAGAAAGACAGAAAGAAAGAAAGAAAGAGAAAGAAAGAGAGAAAGAGAGAGAAAGAAGAAAGAAAGAGAGAAAGAAAGAAGAAAAAGAAAGAAAGAAAGAAAGAAAGAAAGAAAGAAAGAAAGAAAGAAAGAAAGAAAGAAAGAAAGAAAGAAAGAAAGAAAGAAAGAAAGAAAGAAAGAAAGAAAGAAAGAAAGAAAGAAAGAAAGAAAGAAAGAAAGAAAGAAAGAAAGAAAGAAAGAAAGAAAGAAAGATGCCGGTGGTCAAGTAAATAAACCTGACCTATTAATATTTGAAACTACCGCCGATTGCCAGTATCGAGAGACAATCGATTTCCTACAAAAATAACTCAACAGCACGTAGGTTGAAAGTGGTAATTTACTCACAGCTGCTGACTGTTTACCTTACGATCATCGTCAACCGTTGATCAAGATCTCAGTTTTCCTCACAGCGATGCTTCTGGAAATAAGTCTGGCTGTAATGGGAAGGCAACACCGCCACACACACAAATTTCCTGATATAAAGTCGAAAGGCGCAAAATAATGCAACGCTGTACACTACAACACAACGCAATGTCCATTTACTTCCGAAGACGGAGTTATCTGCCTGTGCAGCGAGGGACCCCTGTGCACAAGGTTGCCAGGGAAAAAACGGATTAACACGCAAAATTCAGTTGCTAGTCTCTAGGGATTTCGTGAGAGGTAAAAGCTGGCGAACGCAAAAAATCTGCCCATTTAAGGACGGAATTGAAGTAGATACGTCTTTAGACGAATCCAAGAGTAGCGGGTCTAATTTGAGGCTACATTTTCTACTTTCGTCCACGTTTAGAACTGGCACTACTAATTTGAGTCTGTTGCCAGGGCAGCATTTAGTGGCTACTACCAATTATTTAGTTGATGGTAATCAACATCATCATCATCAAGTACCATGCCTGCTGACGTAGATGATCATTTCTCTCCATAACTTTCGATCTCGACAGTTATTTATCATTTTTGTTGTTGACTTTCTGCCAAGCCATTATCTTAAGCTGGCTGGTATCTTTTCTCTTTGCTTTCCTCTATCTCTTCGTCCCTCGATTTTTCCAGTTGCTACATCTTATTCTTCCTAATATTGGAAATGAGCTCTCTTTTTGCTTTGGTCTCTTTCAGAATGTTTTCATTACTCTTCTTAACTTCCATAGCATTCTTAACATTCTTCTGTAAAGCCACTTTTCTACAGCCTTGGAGTGATTTTCTTGTCCGTTGTCATATTGGCCATGATTCACATCCATATATTCAGACTGGCTCTACATAATTTTACATTGACGCTAATAAAATTCTATTAAAAAGAAGAAAATCGGAACCCACCGTGGTTAATAAGTAAATCAGATCCGCCTCTGTTTACATCCACATTTACATTATTCTCTCCACCTTTACCTACTCCACATCCCCCAAGCTCTTCTCCTTTGTCATCTTTAAATATATGGTTTGTATGGTAAGGGATAATGCGGCATTCCGTCTAGTAGGGCAAGGCAGTTTATTTGTTGTTTTGTATGTAGCTTAGGATTGGCTCAATGCCTGCTCTTTCTCTTATAATATCATTTCTGATTCTGTATTTTCTGGTTACTCCAAACGCTTTTCTCAGACATCTCATCTCTATGGTGACAGGCTCTCTCTATGCTTAGTCGTAAGTGACCATGTTTTGGCACTGGTAGCACGATGTTGGAATGAATATACTCCGTATAAGATGTTTCTTGGTGGTAATAGGTAATTGCTTCATGTTGAAGTATAGACAACAGCTTTCCAAATATTTAGTATGCCTTGTTGCATCATATGTCTATTTCTGTATCGATGTTACGATCTTCGTATAATGTTGTTCCCAAATATTTAAAGTTTGTTTCTTGTTTTAATAACTTGATGTTCTATATAAATGTTTAATGTCCTCTTTTGTTTTCCTATTGATATAATTTCTGTTTTTTTTTTGTTCTGTTTTTTTTTTGTTCGAAAGCTGGTCGTCAGCAAAAAGTAGTTCATCTATATCTTCACACTTTGATTTGGACTAGCAATTACCAGAGCTGTTAATTTTCATAAATCTGAAATAATAACACACACACATATATATATATATATATATATATATATATATATATATATATATATATATATATGTATGGGATACATATATATGTATATGTATATGTATATAGTTCATAAAGCTGAACCAAAAGTCTTATCTGTAGCTAGTGCTTTAACCACTCAGCCATCTAGGTTCCTAGTCAGTCTTTCAGTGATCGCTAAATCGGCGTAGATGCGCCGTGTTGTGCTTTACAACAAGCTCCTGCTTTCGGCCCACATTTCCGACTTCATCACCGTGTTCGTCAACATCGAGTTAACTTCCCTTTTCGTTCCCCACTCACTTGCCAGCTTGGCAAAAGGTTACTGACACAACACGGGGAGGTTGGATAAGATCTTAATCAGTTCTACTTCACTGATTTTGGTGCAAACTATCATCTATAAGCAGCTGGCCACTTTCAGCCCAGCTGGGTGTCTTGATCCACTGCTGAGACCAAAACGAGTAATGTGAACAAGAAAATGTTTTGATAGCTCCAGGAAAATGATGTTGCATTGCACTTTGACTTACAAAGTGGCCGTTTTCTGAATATATTAGCATATCTCTTGTCACTTTCTCCTAGTCTTAGTAACCTCGAGGGTTTGCTGCCCCTTTAACCATATTATCATGATTGAAACACCAATATCAAATAATAAAAATAACTCAAGAAATGTTAGGGTGGAACTTCTGTACGAGAGGCAACAACAATTGATATATAACTGGCATTTTTACAGCACTCTGAAATATCAGGAACTAACATTAGAGGCAACCCCAATAGGGACGGTTCGTAGTTGATGATCATTTATCTTCATAAGATGATGTGTGTATTTGTCATATTGGATTGTACTACTACATCTGCGTTGGGCACTATATATATATGTATATATATATATATATATATATATATATATATATATATATATATATATATATATATATATATATATATGTATATATATATACACACACACACACCAGATTTGTTTAATATTTATAGTGAGATTATTTTAAGATCCGTAAGGGGCATGCCTGGAATAACAATCGGAGGTCATAATATAAATAATCTAAGGAATGCTGATGATACAGTCTTAATCGCTAAGAGTGAAAATGAGTTACAAGAAATGTTAGACATTATAGTGAAAGAAAGCAAAATAAAAGGCTCAGCCTTAATAGCATAAAGACAGAGGTAATGGTAACAATAAAGAAAAAAGACATCACCTCAGTGCACAATAAAGACAAGTGGAACAATATTAAAACAGGTAAATGATTTTAAATATTTGGGAACTTTGTTAACCTCAGACGGAAGATGTACAAAAAGGTGAGATGTAAAATTGCTCATGCAAAAGCAGCTTTCCAAAAAATGAAGAAGATACTATGCAATCCATTTTTGACAATAGAAACAAGAAAAAGAGTTCTTAAATGTTATGTAGAGCAAGTCTTAACATAGAGGATGTGAATCATGGACAATAGGACAACATACAAGAAAATCACTGGAGTCTGTAGAAATATTGTTTAACAGAAGAATGTTGAGAACACCATGGACAGTTAAGAAAAGTAATGAAAATGTTCTGAAAGAGGTCAAACCAAAAAGAGAGCTAATTTTCAATATTAGAAAAAAAAACAATCATCATTTTTTGGCCATATAATGAGAAGAGGACAACTGGAATATATTGTGACAACTGGGAAAATTGATGGACTAAGAGATAAAGGGAAGCAAAGAGAAAAAATACCATACAGATTAAGAGAATGACTTGGAAGAAGATCAACAACAGAAATGATAAGTAATTGTCGAGATCGAAAGTTGTGGAGAGACATGATCACCTACACTAGCAGGCCCGGTACTTGATGATTATGATGACGATGATATATATATATATATATATATATATATATAGAGAGAGAGAGAGAGAGAGAGAGAGAGCGTACACAGCCGTATCTGTCCTGATCGTGTTCCGGTAAACCTTTTGGATTTTTCTCACTTAATACTTTACTCTTCTATTTGACAAATGTAACATAAAGGTAACCTTGATCCTTCCAGCGCCGCTAGACGTCACATAGGACACGTTGTGCTTATCACCACCCATAAAGGTAATAGTGTAATCGAATTTGATAAATACACAACCCATTCGATAACTGTAAGTTCATCAAAGCTTCAGAGGCCTGAGACATTACAGTCTCTCGTGATATGGGATTGTTGGATAATATACTTCCTGAAAAATCTCATTTGCTTGCTTGCTTTCGCCCAATGACTGAAGTATTCTAGAGTATTCTGGCAGACTAGAATATTCCTCTTCATCATCCGCCCTTAAAAGGACGTTAAGTGGGCGTGTCTGCGTTGTGTTGTTGTTTGCAATATAACTGTTATAATTTCCACCTTTCGGCCCAACACATCCGATTTCAGCACGACATTTTTGAGTACCGGGTTGTCTTACCTCTTCGATCCCTGCTCGCTTGGCCAGACTAGACAGGTTAGTCTGTTACTAGAGGCACAGCGGAGAGGTGGAGCAAGATCTGGTTGGTTTTGGTTCACCGATCCTGGCGCAAGCCATCAGCTGTGGGTCGCTGACAACTTCCAGCTCTGGTACTCGAAGACGCGCCTTCGCCTCCTAGATATCATTTGAAAAAAATACAATCACTATATACGTACACACACACACACACACACACACACACATATATATATATATATATATATGTGTATATATATATATGTGTATATATATATATATATATATATCTTAAACCTGTGAGAAAGTGCATCTATCTCGGTCCATCTAAACTCCCATCGATCATGGCAACACTTAGGATTCGTAGACTAAGGTGACTGGGTCAAGAAGAAGAGATGAAGAAGAATGGCAACTAATCGTATTCCAAAAAAAATATTTTATGGCGAACTTAAGGACGGAAAGAGACCAAAGGGCAGACTAGTGCTGAGATATAAGAATGTTTGCAGGGCTTCCTTGAGGGAATTTTCTATAAGTGAAAGGAACTGAGAAAATGTTGCTGCGGATCGTAGCACATGGAGAGCAAACATAACAAATTGGCACAGCAACTTTCGAGACAGTGCTGATGTCAAATTCAGAAGACAAACGGCGCAAGAGAAAGGAGACAAGGCCGGCTACTGCGGGTACACCTTGCTCGTTCTGTGGATGGATCTGTCTGTCCAGGATTGGTAAATTCAGCCACTAGAAAAGATGTTCAGAAAAGCAGCACCCAATTTGAGACACAGAGAGAGAGAGAAAGAGAGAATAATCCAGTGCACAAAATCGTAACGTTCCGTGTGTCGAGTATGAGAAAGATTTTGTCTTCTTGTTATGAAGATCTACAGCTCCTTATTTCATCTAAAACGTTTAAGGGCAACACATCCTTGCCAGAATCTCCTATTCGCTGATGATTCAGCACTGGTTCTCCAAGATGAGATGCCCCAAAGTCTATGATCAACAATCTTTCTAGATCACGTGACTTTTTTTCTGATTCAGGAAGTGTCCAGAAGACTGTGGTGCTGCAACTATGATGTAACCAGATCCGTTACTTTAGCACTAAAAAAACACAGCCCTTGAATCTGTGCGGTAGTTCAACTACATTGGCTCATAACCACCATCTCACTTGATGAAGAGATAAATACCCGAAAAGGATAGGCAGCTTCAACATTTGATCAACTTAAGCATAGAGCATTGGTCAAACACATAACTAACCCTCAGGACAAAGATTCTAATTTATAAAAGCTCCGTGTTTAGCACACTTCAATGTGGGTCTGAAAACTTGGACAACCTATGTAGTGCAAGAGAGAAGGTTAAACAATTTTCACGTACGTTATTTTCGCAAGATAATGAAAATCAAATGGCAGGACAAAGTAACTAGCTCTAAGGTTCTGCGACGAACTAAATTCTCATTCATCATGGCAACAATTATGGATCGGAGACTAAGGTGGTTGGTTTATGTGGGAAGATTTTACAATAATCGTACTCCCAAATAATTATGGTATGGAGAATTTAGGGAAGGAAAGAAGTCAAAGGGCAGAGCCGTGCTGAGACATACGGATGTTTGCATTGATTCCTTAAAAAACAATTCTCCATCAGCGAAAGAAGCTGAAACCAAATATGGCGTTAAGTCAAAGCACATGGTGGACGGAAATAAACAAAAAAAGGCACAGCAACATCCGAGGAAATGTTGACGTTAAAATCGGAAGACAAAAGGCTTAATAGAGAGACGATAAGGCCAGGCACCACAAATGCATAGGGAGCCGCGATAGCTCAGTGGTTAGTGAACTAACCTACAAAGGACAAGAGCGGGTCGATCCTGATCGACGGCACCGGGTTCACCCAGCCTTAAATGGGAACCTGATTTTTTTTCTGGGAAAGTAAAGCGGCACGGGCGTAATACTGACCACATTACCCCACAAATTATATGCCGAAGGTCTACTAAAATTATGGTCTAACACCATATTCCCTATTCGCCACTTGTCGTGACGGGCCTCTTCACACACACCACAAATGCACCTTGTACGTTCTGCAATCGGATCTAGCAATCCAATATTAGCAAATTTTGTCACTTGAGAAAGTGAGCTGTAAAACAGCATCCAGCCCAGCCTAGACACTAATATATTACCAAACTACTGACAAACCATGATTGTTTGTTACCAACCGTCTGTCAAGGTGCCAACGACCATATTATATATACATTTATATTTCAGGTCACGTGTCTTGACAACCAGTTTGAGCCAGTCATGCTGAACTTGGTCACTAGTGATTTCTCTGACGTGAGTATCAAGGACGAGGTCGCCCTTACGACGACACTTTTCCCCATGGAGTCTCCACTAATTCATGGAAGGGGCTTTGATAATGTAGTCTACTATGACGACAACATGACGAACCATCAAATCACGACTGATGATGGGCACACATCTACAGGTAATAACGTTTGGTAATAAATTACGTTCAGATACAGTGACTACTAAGCTATACTACAGTACTTCAACAACTATAATATCGATTCTCTTACTTTTCTTGTAACAAATGGGTAACTGTGTGTATGCGTAACACTGTATAATTTAAAACCATATTGATTGTTGTACTCCATTAATGTGTCAATAGCTAAACAAATAAATGTCAACATATATAAAGGTAGCTGTGTTTGTGTGCGTGTGTGTGTCAATAACTTCAGCAATAACCTCGTTTTAACTTTCTTTCTATCTTTATTTCACAATAACTTCAGTAATAACCTCGTTGTAACTTTCTTTCTACCTTTCTTTCACAATAACTTCAGTAATAATCTAGTTGTAACTTTCTTTCTACCTTTCTTTCACAATAACTTCAGTAATAACCTCGTTGTAACTATCTTTCTATCTTTCTTTCACAATAAGTTCAGTAATAACCTCGTTGTAACTATCTTTCTCGCTTTGTGTAACAACAGCGTTAACAAATAGTCATGTAACTGTTTTTTTTCCATGCCCGCTGACGGAGTGGACACGGGTAGAAAATAAAAGTTAAGAGTTCTAAAAAAAACGTATATGTGAGTGTGATTCTCAATAAGTGTATCCACGCGAAAAAAAATAATATATATGATATACGACAGGAATACCTACACATACAATCCATCCACAAACACAAACCCATATTTACACACGTACCAAAGCGAACACATAAATCTGTGTGTACATCTGCAGCAATGAGTATGCACATCGAACAGATGTCCTCAAATGTACAGACATGCATAGGTGTGCATAAGTCTTTAAAATGTGTAGTTGGCATCCTATGTGTATGAGAGCAATCTGTCTGTCTGTCTGTCTGTCTCCCTGTCTGCTTGTCTGCCTGCCTGCCTGTCTGTCTGTCTGTCTGTCCTGGTCTGTCCTGTCCTGTCCTGTCTTGTCCTGTCTGTCCTGTCTGTCTGTTTGACTGTCTCTCTGTTTTTCGTTCGCCCGAAGTATTGTCTATATCTGCAAATTTTACTGTCTTTCGTAATTCTTATTTGGTCCACATAGTTTTATCTGTAGTGTTGTAATTACAGGCCAGTGGAATTTCCTCAGTCTTCTATATTCAAAACAGTCTTGAAGTATGTGTTCAGCAGTCTTGGGCGTCTGTCCACATGTACATGTAGCTGAGGTGCCGATCTTGATATTTGTATATTGTGACTGTGTAATCGAGTGTGCCCTGTTCTAAGGCGAACGATGATAACTTGTTCATATCTACCCATATTATGGAAGACATCCTGATTTGGGGCTTGTGGTCTTCTGATTGATTTGATTATTTGTTTCTTCTAATGGTATGTAACTGGTGCATCTGATTGTGTGCCTGTTTCGCTTTTTCCTGCTCCCCCATTTTTTACTGCATTATGTGCTGATCCATCTGTGTACACACGAACCCATTGTGAGTATTCTTCATCCAAGAAACGGAGAGTTATTGTTTTACACTGTAGACTATTCTGTTCCTCCATGTCAAGTATTCCTTTCACTTTTGTCTGTATTTGTATTAACAATCCAAATGTTTCTATCCAGGGAGTCTGTTCTGTTATGGGCAGTAGGGGGAGGACAACTCTTGGTATGTCTGGTGTTTGTCTACATATTCGATTGGCTTGGTGTATAAAACTGCTTTTCTTAAGTATTCCCAATCCAAGATTTTTGAATCGGTCCTTCATTGGATGTCTCGGCATGCATGAAATTTGTCTGCTTGCATCAGCACCTTTGTGTCCCTCCGTTCTCTCAGTGCTGGTATCCTCCACACTTTCTCCATCTCAATATTTGTGTTGTTTTTATTGCTCCTGTGATGGCCCCAAGTGCCTGGTTCTGTATATTATCCAGCTCTTGCAGTGTAATGTTTGATGTTGGGCACCATGCGGATGATCCATATTCTAGATGTAGACGTATACTCTGTTGGTAAACTTTACTGAGTGTTTATCCACTCGCATCCCACGTGATTCAGCTCAGCTTTCTAAGAATAGCCAACTTCCTCCTTGCTTTTTGGGTTGCTTTATTTATGTGATGTTTCCAATATAGTTTGTTGTAATGAGAACTATATGTTCATGCCACATTGTGTACAGCGAATTCAAGTGGACTATGAGACGAGTCTCAAGGGCGAACCGACTACGATTGCTGGAGTGACATGAGACAATGCAAGTGACTTGCATGTCTGGTTTACGACTATAGCCTGGGTAATTGAAATGGGACGACAGCGAAGTGCCAGTCTTCTGCTCAACATCACGAAGATGCTCACAAAATCGGTTTGAAAGACGTCTCCCTGCCTCGCCTATATAAGTCACCTGGCAATGCTAACATATGAAGACGTAAATAATATTCCGTGATACGTACGTAAAGCCCTCCTTGATATCATATGGCTTATGGGGGGGGGGGGTGTTTAAGACGGAGTCGGTGTGAAGCACTTGGTCACATGTACTACAGACAGTTTGTCTGCATGACTTGCACATATTGATACCTATATGTGTTCGTGGATATGCTTTGTGGTAATATATACAGACGTATGCGTTTATGAATAGATGGTTATGAATAGATGGTGCGCACACACATTTTGGCACATTTATTCGATGTACATACTCATAGTTGCAGATATACACATATTTATGTGTTCGCTTGGGTGCGTGTGTATATTTGGGTTTGTGTGTGGGGGGAGGGGGGATTTGTATGCATATGTAGTCCTGTCGTATACCATATATATGCAGTTTTGTTCGTGTACTGGGAATCACACTCACATATACGTTTCCGGTAATAGTAGAGTCTGGGATCTAGTATCCATGTGCCCATAATTTTAGAACCCTTCCCCTTTATCTTTTGTTATACCTGTGTCCGCCCTGTCAGCCGGCCTTATTGATTTCAAACCGGTCGGTGTTTGACCAAGTTCAGGACCACAGGCACGTTACTTATTTTCCTTTTAGGTAGTCCAGCAAATTATCGCCACGTAGTTGGATTTCTGTGTATATCCTTATATATGTGTGTTGTTTATTATTCCATCTGAAGGCCTACTGGGCCAAAACGTCGTTCTACTTTTTTTGTGTCTCTCACCTAAGTAAAGCTGTTACCATACCATATTTTTCTTTTTTTACATTTTTATTCTTATAATCAGCTTTACATCAGTTTCGCATTTCTTTGCATCTTGATCCATTTATTATTATAAATCAGGACATTTTTGAAGTGTGAATTTTTAGCTGAATAGAACAGATATCATGAGGAATTAATATACACAACATTCCCCCTTTTTTTTTTTTATAAAATCGGTAAATGAGTTTAGTTTAGTTTAGTTTAGTTTAGTTTAGTTTAGTTTAGTTTAGTTTAGTTTAGTTTAGTTTAGTTTAGTTTAGTTTAGTTTAGTTTAGTTTAGTTTAGTTTAGTTTAGTTTAGTTTAGTTTAGTTTAGTCGACAGGTCATGCTCATTGCACACCGAACAAGTCCCTAAGTGCATAAACAGGCATAGAAAAATCTGACTCCATCATTCAGAGAATCTAACACCTGAAGAAACGTAGGCCCCTACTTGAATATCTTTTTTTGTTTTAAGGTGGCAGAAAGGTTCTAAACTGGGAGTGGGACGGAGGAGACAATAATTCATCTCGAGAGATAGCCAGAGAGACTCTCGAAACTATTGATTTCTTGATAAAATAAATGAGACAAGCACAAATAAAAATACGAAATATCAACATGTCGGAGCAAAGCAGGTTTGTTCCGCGTTGCCTTTAATATCAGTTTGAAAAAAAAAATGAAAAAAAGAAAGATAAAAGAAAACATATTTTGAAGAGAGGAGGTTGGTCCTTCACGTCAATGCTTTGTACCACCGTGGAAGAACAGTTAGTGTAATCGCCTACTAACCAGGTGGTGGGAGTTCGACTTCAGCTGCAGCAATAGGAAACTCTTTATACACAGCTTCGCTGCTGGAGACAATATGATCATGAGAAAAAGTCCCCCATTGGGCTAGTATTTCATCCCTTTAGCTTCTTGACACTCTAGGGGAGGTGAGCCCGCCTGAGTTATGACTCCCAGACGTTGAATTTAACTCCCCATTGGCACGACTTTGGATTCATCAGTTCCCGCAAAATTGGTGCAAGAACTTTCTTTTTGAAATGGAACTGGTCATATCAGCCATAACTAAATTGATGGTTATTGACAACATATTTTTACTACCACCATATTCCCTATATCTCAGTGACATAACAAAATACGTTACTTTTTAAAATTCTTAAACCTTTGCTTGCTTGCATTCGCCCGATGACTAAAGGAATGCACCTCTTCATCATCCGCCATTAGAAGGATGTTAAGTTGGCGTTTTATGGTTTGCAGTAAAACTCTGATATTTGCGCCTTTCGGCCCATCACATCCGACTTCACACGACATTTTTGAGTACCGGGTTGTCGTCCCTCTTCGATCCCGAACTCGCTTGGCCAGACTAGACAGGTTAGTAAGTTACTAGAGGCACAACGGGGAGATGGAGCAGGGTCTGCATGGTTCTGGTTCACAGATCCTGGCTCAAGCTATCAGCTGTGGGTCGCTGACAACTTCCAGCTCTGCTGTTGTGAGGTGCCTCTATCTCTTAAAACTTTAACTGTCAGAATAACTCTTTCTCATATGTTTATACAAGCTACCGATGGGCAAAAACAGGGCTGAAAGCTGTCAGCTACTCATAGCTGATGGCTTAGCTCCAGGATCGGTGATCTAGAACTACCCAGATCTTACTCCACCTCTTCACGGTACGCCTACTATCAGACTAACTAACTAATCTGGCAAAGTGAGTAGAGATCAAGAGGGACGGCAAACCGGTACTCACAAACGCGATATCGAAGTCGGATGTACTGGTCAGAAAGGCGCACATATCGCAGTTTTACCTCAAACGACGACACAACGGATTTATGTCCACGTAACATCCTTTCGGGTGACAAAGCAGTATGGCTATTCTTTTAATCTTCTGGTGAATGCTTAAGAAGAAGAAAATACAAAACACCGGCCTAACCATACAAACTTCCTTTTGACTCGTCTATATTTATAAAATCATTTTCCCCGATGAAGTACTGTGGTCGTAACGTGGAAGTTTTCTATTGTGATGTTATTTTTCAAATAATATTGTTAAAAATAAATTATTTCACAGTATTTATCATATACCTATGGAAGCCAATCATGGACAGTAGACAAACAAATGAAAAGACGTTTAGGGTCCACAGAGATGGGATTTCTCAGAAGAGTGTTGAAAGTTCCACGGAGAGCTAAAAAAAGACAAACGATGACATTCTGAAAGAGGCCAACACAAAAAGAGAGCTCCTAAAGAACATCAGAAAGAAACATGCTACGGAGAAGAGGAATGTTGGACATCACTAGAAGAGGAACACTGGAAATCATGAGAAGAAGAACGTTGAACATCATGAGAAGAGGAACGTTGGACATCATGAGAAGAGGAACGTTGGACATCAAGAGAAGAGGAACGTTGCACTTCAAGAGAAGAGGAACGTTGGACATCAAGAGAAGAGGAACGTTGGACATCAAGAGAAGAGGAACGTTGGACATCAAGAGAAGAGGAACGTTGGACATCAAGAGAAGAGGAACGTTGGACATCAAGAGAAGAGGAACGTTGGACATCATGAGAAGAGGAACGTTGGACATCAAGAGAAGAGGAACGTTGGACATCATGAGAAGAGGAACGTTGGACATCAAGAGAAGAGGAACGTTGGACATCAAGAGAAGAGGAACGTTGGACATCATGAGAAGAGGAACGTTGGACATCATGAGAAGAGGAACGTTGTACATCATGAGAAGAGGAACGTTGGACATCATGAGAAGAGGAACGTTGGACATCATGAGAAGAGGAACGTTGGACATCATGAGAAGAGGAACGTTGGACATCATGAGAAGAGGAACGTTGGACATCATGAGAAGAGGAACGTTGTACATCATGAGAAGAGGAACGTTGGACATCAAGAGAAGAGGAACGTTGGACATCATGAGAAGAGGAACGTTGGACATCAAGAGAAGAGGAACGTTGGACATCAAGAGAAGAGGAACGTTGGACATCATGAGAAGAGGAACGTTGTACATCATGAGAAGAGGAACGTTGGACATCAAGAGAAGAGGAACGTTGGACATCAAGAGAAGAGGAACGTTGTACATCATGAGAAGAGGAACGTTGGACATCAAGAGAAGAGGAACGTTGGACATCATGAGAAGAGGAACGTTGGACATCAAGAGAAGAGGAACGTTGCACTTCAAGAGAAGAGGAACGTTGTACATCATGAGAAGAGGAACGTTGGACATCAAGAGAAGAGGAACGTTGGACTTCAAGAGAAGAGGAACGTTGGACATCGTGAGAAGAGGAACGTTGCACATCATGGGAAGAGGAACGTTTCACATCATGGGAAGAGGAACGTTTCACATCATGGGAAGAGGAACGTTTCACATCATGGGAAGAGGAACGTTTCACATCATGGGAAGAGGAACGTTTCACATCATGGGAAGAGGAACGTTTCACATCATGGGAAGAGGAACGTTTCACATCATGGGAAGAGGAACGTTGCACATCATGGGAAGAGGAACGTTTCACATCATGGGAAGAGGAACGTTGCACATCATGGGAAGAGGAACGTTTCACATCATGGGAAGAGGAACGTTTCACATCATGGGAAGAGGAACGTTTCACATCATGGGAAGAGGAACGTTGCACATCATGGGAAGAGGAACGTTGCACATCATGGGAAGAGGAACGTTTCACATCATGGGAAGAGGAACGTTGCACATCATGGGAAGAGGAACGTTTCACATCAGGAAAAGAGGAACGTTGCCCATCATGAGAAGAGGAATGTTGGAATACTCGGTTACAACTGGAAAAATACAGGGAAAGAGATATCGTGGACGACAAAGAGAGAACATACTAAGTAGCATGGTGTCATGGCACGAAAACAGTCAACAAGAGAATTGATACGATGCACTTTTGGATAGAAGATTGTGGAAGGACATGATTGCCTACCGGTTTGGTACATGATGATGATGATTTATCTCATTGTCAGGGGCTGTCGTGGAGCTGCGGAGTAAAGACAACCTGCAGCGCTGCGCTGCAACAGCTACTTGGCGGATAAATATATGAGGAAATGGAGATAGTTGCAGACTCTGCCCTGGTGACAGGGGAACAACCAAGCATGACTATTAGCTTCTCGAACGCAGAGAGAGAGAGAGAGAGAGAGAGAGAGAGAGAGCGTGAGAATGAGAGTGTGAGAATGAGAGAAATAGAGATAAAAAGAGAAGGAAAAAACGAGAAAAAAAGAGAGAAAAAACGAGAGAAAGGGAGAAAGAAAGAGAGGAAGAGAAAGAGAGAGAGGGAGAAAGAGAGAGAGGGAGAAAGAGAGCGAAGGAAAGAGAGTGAACGATAGAGAGAAAGAGAGGGAGGCAGCGAGAGAAAGAGAGAGACAGCGAGAGAAAGAGAGATAGAGAGAAAGAGAGAGCGAGAGAAAGAGAGAGCAAAAGAGATAGAACGAGAGAGAGAAAAAGAGAGCGAGATAAACAGAGAAAAAGAGAAAGAGGAAGAGAGAGCGAGAGAAAGGGAGACAGAAAGAGAGAGCATGAAAAAGAGAGAAAAAAGAGAGATCGAGAGAAAAGAGAAAGAGCGAGAGAGAGAAAGAGAGCGAGATAAAAAAAAGAGGGAGAGAAAGAGAGAGCACCTAAGCTAAAACCGTTAGTGACTCATAGATCACTGCTTGCGTCAAGATAATCGACCAACAGCTGACCAATATCCTCTTTCTTCATTAGTTTCGAAATGTACTAACCAATCTGATCAGCGAAATATGTATCGAACAAGATGGTAACTCGAAACCAATAAAAAGCCATTCTTAAATCGGATGCACTTGGCTGAAAGAAGTTACATATCATAAGTTGACAATAAACCACAACACAGCTCATCATCATCCTCATGTGCCATATCGGTTGACGTAGGCGATCATGTCCTTCCACAATCTTCTATCTACAGTGCATCGTATCAGTTCGGTTGTTGACAACTCATGTGCACCTATTTCAACTACACTGTAACCAGATGTAAGGTAAATGAGTGAATACCGTGTTGTTATTACCCATTTATGTTTTTAAATGATCGACCACCCATTTTCTATGTCGTGTGGTGGGTATAACGTCAGGCCGCCCCACTCTCCAGAAAAAAAAGTTAATTTCTTTAGTTATATTTTGTTTGATTCAAATTTCTTCTGACTTTGACAGAAAAAAAAAACCACTCTTGCCTCGAACTTTGAGTCATCGTAGTTATCATTAGCTCCCGTCTCCACATCGAAGGATGGCTACCATGCAGCGCCATTTTACTCTCTCTCTCTCTCTCTCTCTCTTGTCTTGCTGGTGCATGTTGTCATAGGTTCACCTGTTCGCCTTTTGATATTTTCAGCCCACTTTAGTCTTGATCTGCCTCTGTCTCCTCTACCTTGTACCTTCCCTTTCAATATGACCTTTAGTGGAGTATGGGTGCCGGATTTTTTTTCTGGGAAAGTAAAGCGGCACGGGCGTAATACCGACCACATTACCCCAAAAATCATGTGCCGAAGGTCTGTAAAATGTATGGTCACTAACACCATATACCCTACACGCCGCCACTTGGCGTGACGAGGGTACTTTACTTTACTAACATCATGTTCCCCGTACCCCTAGCAAGGCGTGGAGGAAACCTTTACATTATTTTTTATGAGTGCCACAGCCCACAAGTTAGGAGCTGTGGTAAATTAGACTGAACTTATGTGAAATTCAACAATAAAATAGAATTTGCTTTCACTTTCCTAACAGGCGTTACCGACATAGTTGACGTAGAGAAGAGCATACAAAATGGCACATCTCCTGCAAGTGATGAGAACAAAACTATTGGATTAAACGACACTGGCACGCAATTGTATGGTCGTCGGTGGTGGGTCCTAATTCTGTTCTGTCTGTACTCGTTTAGCAACGCCTTTCAGTGGATACATCTCAACATTGTGGCCGATATTGTTGGTGAATACTACAACGAGAGCTTGCCTAGTGACGTGTTCCAGGTAAAGTCAGTTGTCGTTCGTGGTGTTCTGATTGTGAGTGTCGTGAAGGTTGCTGTTCTGTTGATGTCACGATTTCTGTTAGTATTTCTCTTGGTTTATGTTTCATCCATGCTTTGATTATAAGATTCATTCATCAGTCATAATAGATATTATCATCATCATGTTCCACGAACAAGGACATCATAAATCATGTATGTATGCTTATTCCTGTATCCAATCGTTCCTATCAGTTTTAATGTTTATCTCTCGCCCTTCCTCTCGCCCTTCCTCTCTCCCTCTCTCTTTCTCTCCAGCCAATCTGTTCAGCTGCCTGTGTTTTCGTTTTCTCGTAATCTAACTGAAAATGATAAACCATTTCGTGTCCTAATATGCTTTTAAACTGGAAGAACTGTAAAACAACAACACGATTAAATTAATCGTCAAATACAACCAGGTTAATACCTTCAACAAGAATAAGAAAGACCATTTGTTTAGCAATATAATAGAACAGGAGAGGTGGGAAGAGCGCTTTGAAGAACTTTTATACAGACTGTGACTACAAGATCATCCAGACTTACTACGAGCAGAGGCAGAGTTGCAAGTTAACTGTGGAAAGCAGAGTGATGAGGAGATAATAAAATACCACAAAGCATTGATAGATGGTAAAGCCACACGATCAGATTAATATCTCTACCATGAAGTTACACCAGAAGCAACTTTTAAAAAAATGAGGAAGATACTGTGCAATCCATTTTGACAATAGAAACAAGAAAAAGAGTTCTTAAATGTTATGTAGAGCCAGTCTTAACATATGGATGTGAATCATGGGCAATAGGACAAAAGACAAGAAAATCACCGGAGGCTGTAGAAATGTGGTTATATAGAAGTAATGTTGAGAATATAATGGACAGCTAAAAAGAGTAATGAAAACGTTCTGAAAAGGAACAAAGCAAAAAGAGAGCTAAATTCAAATATTAGGAAAAAACAATCATAATTTTTTGGCTATGCATTAAGAAGGGAACAGCTAGAATATATTGTAACAACTGGGAAAATTGAAGGACGAAATGTTAGAGGGAAACCAAGAGAAAAGATACAAGACAGCTTAAGAGAATGGCTTAGAAGAAGGTCAACAACAAAAGTGATAAATAACTGTTGAAATAGAAAGTTGTGGATAGACATGATCACCTACGCTAGCAGGCATGGTACTTGATGTTGATGATGTTACACAAACTACGAGATAATATTTGAGAGAGAGAGAAGAAATACCTTAAGACTGGTAAAAAGGTTACATGATTAAACTAGCAAAGACAGGAAGTTTGCAGGAGCAAACAACAAGAGGAGAAGTATGTTGATATCAGCAGGAGGAATGCTTTGAAGAATCATCTTGGAGTGATTAAAAGTGGCTAGAGAGAAGCATCTGAGAGACAATCAAGTGAGTTTCAGGGAGGGGAGGGGGGAAGATCATGTACTGACCAATTAACCACTGTACGTATGCTAGTTGAACAAAGATTGGATTTACAGTTCCTACATTGAGCTTGTGCATTATGAGAAGGCATTTTTCTTATCGTTCGCCCGTTAGATTGTACGACTGGTTGGTGTCAATGTTACCACGATTTCACCACGACAATGTTACTCACGATGTCACGTCGACAGACAAAGCTACCACGATTTCACCACAACAAAGTTACCCACGATGTCACGTCGACAGACAAAGTTACCACGATTTCACCACGACAAAGTTACCACTATTTCATCACGACAAACAAAGTTACCACGATTTCACCACGGCAAAGTTCCTACGATTTCACCACGGCAGACAAAGTTACCACGATTTCACCACGGCAGACAGTTACCATGATTTAACCACAACAGACAAAGTTACCACTATTTCATCACGACAAACAAAGTTACCACGATTTCACCACGGCAAAGTTCCTACGATTTCACCACGACAGACAAAGTTACCACGATTTCACCACGGCAGACAGTTACCATGATTTAACCACAACAGACAAAGTTACCACTATTTCATCACGACAAACAAAGTTACCACGATTTCACCACGACAAAGTTACCACGATTTCACCACGACAAAGTTACCACGATTTCACCACGGCAAACAACGTTACCACGATTTAACTACGTTCAGACAGTTACCACGATTTCACTACAGCAGACAAAGTTATCACAATTTCACCACGACAAACAAAGTTACCACGATTTCACCCTTCAGACAGTTACCATGATTTAACCACAACAGACAAAGTTACCACTATTTCATCACGACAAACAAAGTTACCACGATTTCACCACGGCAAAGTTCCTACGATTTCACCACGACAGACAAAGTTACCACGATTTCACCACGGCAGACAGTTATCATGATTTAACCACAACAGACAAAGTTACCACTATTTCATCACGACAAAGTTACCACAATTTCACCACGACAAAGTTACCACGATTTCACTACGGCAAACAACGTTACCACGATTTAACTACGTCAGACAGTTACCACGATTTCACTACAGCAGACAAAGTTATCACAATTTGACCACGACAAAGTTACCACGATAAAATTACCATGATTTCACCACGGCAATGTTACCACGATTTAAGCTTAAGAACAGCAGATAAAGTGACGAGGAAAACATTAAATTAGATTTAAACCGCTACCATCAATATATAGACAGAACATATTTACCTCTGTGAAGTTGTTCTTTTTACATAAATCGTATTGTGACATTACGCTTAGTTCGGCCGCATCTCACAATCACACATACTTGCACTTTACTGTGCGCGCACTCACACAGATAGCTAGCTATAAGACAATACATGCTTGCGAAAAGAAGAGAATTAAATCGTTGAAAACAAATTCGTACAAAGACTGTCAATTATAAACAGACCAGTTTTCAAATCAAAGTAAATTTTCACCAAACAAAGATGGCTGAGTGATTTGACTCTCTACAGATCAGAAAGATTCTAAATTAATTCCTGGATGTGGAGATTTTTTTTAAAATTGCAAACCCTATGTAGCGTATTTGTTAGTGTCAGTCTTATGTAGCGTATTTGTTAGTGTCAGTCTTATGTAGCGTATTTGTTAGTGTCAGTCTTATGTAGCGTATTTGTTAGTGTCAGTCTTATATAACGTATTTGTTAGTGTCAGTCTTATATAACGTATTTGTTAGTGTCAGTCTTATATAGCGTATTTGTTAGTGTCTGCCTTATGTAGCGTATTTGTTAGTGTCTGTCTTATGTAGCGTATTTGTTAGTGTCAGTCTTATATAGCGTATTTGTTAGTGTCAGTCTTATATAGCCTATTTGTTAGTGTCTGCCTTATGTAGCGTATTTGTTAGTGTCAGTCTTATATAGCGTATTTGTTAGCGTCAGTCTTATGTAGCGTATTTGTTAGTGTCAGTCTTATATAGCGTATTTGTTAGTGTCAGTCTTATGTAGCGTATTTGTTAGTGTCAGTCTTATATAGCGTATTTGTTAGTGTCAGTCTTATGTAGCGTATTTGTTAGTGTCAGTTTTATATAGCGTATTTGTTAGTGTCTGTCTTATGTAGCGTATTTGTTAGTGTCAGTCTTATATAGCGTATTGTTAGTGTCAGTCTTATGTAGCGTATTTGTTAGTGTCAGTCTTATATAGCGTATTTGTTAGTGTCAGTCTTATGTAGCGTATTTGTTAGTGTCAGTCTTATATAGCGTATTTGTTAGTGTCAGTCTTATGTAGCGTATTTGTTAGTGTCAGTCTTATATAGCGTATTTGTTAGTGCCAGTCTTATGTAGCGTATTTGTTAGTGTCAGTCTTATATAGCGTATTTGTTAGTGTCAGTCTTATGTAGCGTATTTGTTAGTGTCTGCACCATATAGCGTATTTGTTAGTGTCAGTCTTATGTAGCGTATTTGTTAGTGTCAGTCTTATGTAGCGTATTTGTTAGTGTCTGTTTTATGTAGCATATTTGTTAGTGTCTATCTTATGTAGCGTATTTGTTGATGTATGTTTTATATAGCGTATTTAGTAATGTCAGTCTTATATAACGTATATGTTAGTGTCTGCCTTATGTAGCGTATTTGTTAATGTCTGTCTTATGTAACGTATTTGTTAGTGGCTGCCTTATGTAGTGTATTGGTAAGTGTCTGTCTTATTTAACGTGTTTGTTAGTGTCTGCCTTATGTAAGGTATTTATTAGTGTCTGCCTTATGTAGCGTAATTGTTAGTGTCTGCCTGATGTAGTGTATTTGTTAATGTCTGCCTTATGTAGCGTATTTGTTAGTGTCTGCTTAGGTAGCGTATTTGTTAGTGTCTGCCCCATGTAGCGTTTTTGTTAATGTATGTCTTATGTAGCGTATTTGTTAGTGACTGTCTTATATAGCGTATTTGTTTGTGTCTGTCTTATGTAGCGTATTTGTTAGTGTCTGCCTTCTTTAGCGCATTTGGCAATGCCTGCATTATGTTGCGAATTGTTAGTGTCTGCCTTATGTAGTGTATTGGGTAGTGTCTGTCTTATGTAGCGTATTTGTTAGTGTCTGCCTTCTTTAGCGCATTTGTTAATGCCTGCATTATGATGCGAATTTGTTAGTGTCTGCCTTATGTAGCGTATTTGTTAGCGTCTGCCTTATGTAGCGTATTTATTAGTGTCTACCTCATGTAGCGTATTTGTTAATGCTTTCTTATGTAGCGTATTTGTTAGTGTCTTCCTTATGTAGTGTATTGGTTAGTGTATGCCTTATGTAGTATATTTGTTAGTGGCTGCCTTATGTAGCGTATTTATTAGTGTCTGCCTTATGTAGCGTATTTGTTAGTGTCTGCCATATGTAGTGTATTTGTTAGTGTCGGTCTTATGTAGCGTATTTGTTAATGTCTGCATTATGTAACGTATGTGTTAGTATCTGCCTTATGTAACGAATTGTTTTATTGTCTGCCTTATGTAACGTATTTGTTAGTGTCTGCCCTATGTAACGTATTTGTTAGTGTCTGCCCTATGTAACGTATATGATCCGAAGAAAGGATGGGATATATTTGCCTGGTTGCATAAGAGACAAACAATCAAAATTAAATAAGCGCTGCTGTATCACCTAGCAACAACGTTTGTGTGAAATTAACAGGGTCGCTTGTAACAAGTCTCAGCAGCTTCCATGTAACGTTAGACGCACGATAATCTGTCAGCTTTGGACAGTTAAAATAGCACCAGTTCAATACTGCACAGAACACGAGGCAAATCAGATATGTGTTAGTTCCTTTGTCTCGTCGACATTTACTGATGTAATGTTTACAGACTTGTTATTTATAGCATGACCATTTCTCTTATTTTAGCATTAGTCTTGAATTCATTCCATTTAATGCAAAGTATCTTTCTTAGAACAGAGTATTAAAGCCTTTGAAATGTGGATATGTGGAAGAATAGGTAGAATTGGATGGAAGGAAAAGAAAACAAACGATGAAGTCTTAAAAAAACTAAAAATGAAAAGAGAACTACTAAACACAATTTTAAAAAAGACAAATGCGATTTTTGGGCCATGTTAAAAGACACAAAAGCCTACTAAAAGTAATCTTGGAGGGGAAAATACAAGGTAAAAGAGGTAGAGGTAGACCAAGGCTAACATGGACGAGTAACATCAAAAGATGGACAAACCAGTCTATGACAGCCTGCATCGTCAAAGCAAGAGACAGAGCAGAATGGCGCTCTATGGTAGCCAACCTTTGTTGCTGAGATGGCACTTGATGATGATCTTTTTTATGGGGAGCCGCGATAACTCAGTGGTTAGTGAACCGGACTACAACAAAGGACAAGAGGTCGGGTCAGATCCTGATCGACAGCTTCCGGGTTCACCAAGCCTTAAATAGGTACAAGATTTTTTGTCTTAAGAAAGTAAAACGGCACGGGCGTAATACCGACCACATTAGCCCAAAAATCATGTGCCGAAGGTCTGTAAAAATTATGGTCACTAACACCATATACTCTATATCACACTTGACGGGGCTTCTTACTTTTTTTTTCCTCTCTTTCTTAGGCATCTGTATTCAAATGCGTTGAGTTTTTTACTCAATCTCCTTTGTCGTTTAGCAGCTTTCACACACATAAGTGAAGGTGGATAGGTAAAGGTGAAATACCAGACTTGAACCGGCGCCTTAGCACACGAGTTTCCACCCATATGTGCTCGGCCGCCTATCCAGAAGTTTTCGGAGATTTCTGGATAGTGTCGCTTCAAGCATCGAAACTCACGATGCGAGGTGACATTCCTCGCCTTCCCAGGGTAATACGCTGATACCCATTTCAGCCAGCGCCTGGGTCAACAGTGGGTTTTTGTGTTTTTCCAACCACTAGTACAACTCACACTGCTCCCAGCGGGAATCGAACACGGGTTGTCCGAACGTCGGTAGTCCAGTCGGGTGGTTTTCTCAACTAGGCTACCGAGGCCGTTTAGTGTTTAACATTGTAAGTTTAATTTTCGTGCTGAGTATCTTTGATCGCCATATTTTTTTGGCGTTTTTAAAATTTAAAGAAACCGTTGCTATTCTGATTCTGATTTATTTTCTAATTTCCCCCTCTTGATCTATACTGCTACCAGGGTATATAAAGTTGATCTTACTGCTACCAGGGTATATAAAGTAGATCTATACTGCTACCAGGGTGTATAAAGTAGATCTTACTGCTACCAGGGTATATAAAGTAGATCTTACTGCTACCAGGGTATATAAAGTTGATCTTACTGCTACCAGGGTATATAAAGTTGATCTTACTGCTACCAGGGTATATAAAGTAGATCTATACTGCTACCAGTGTGTATAAAGTTGATCTATACTGCTACCAGGGTGTATAAAGTAGATCTATACTGCTGTCAAGGTATATAAAGTAGATCTATACTGCTACCAGGGTATATAAAGTTGATCTATACTGCTACCAGGGTGTATAAAGTAGATCTATACTGCTGTCAAGGTATATAAAGTAGATCTATACTGCTGTCAAGGTATATAAAGTAGATCTATACTGCTGCCAAGGTATATAAAGTAGATCTATACTGCTGCAAAGGTATATAAAGTAGATATATACTGCTACCAAGGTGTATAAAGTATATATATACCGCTACCAAGGTATATAAGGCAGATCTATACTGTTACCAAGGTATGTAAGGTAGATCTATACTATTACCAAGGTATATAAAGTAGATCTATACTGTTACCAAGGTATATAAAGGTAGATCTATACTGTTACCAAGGTATATAAGGTAGATCTATACTGTTACCAAGGTATATAAGGTAGATCTATACTGTTACCAAGGTATATAAGGTAGATCTATACTGTTACCAAGGTATATAAGGTAGATCTATACTGTTACCAAGGTATATAAGGTAGATCTATACTGTTACCAATGTATATAAGGTAGATCTATACTGTTACCAAGGTATATAAGGTAGATCTATACTGTTATCAAGGTATATAAGGTAGATCTATACTGTTACCAATGTATATAAGGTAGATCTATACTGTTATCAATGTATATAAGGTAGATCTATACTGTTATCAAGGTATATAAGGTAGATCTATACTGTTATCAATGTATATAAGGTAGATCTATACTGTTATCAAGGTATATAAGGTAGATCTATACTGTTACCAAGGTATATAAGGTAGATCTATACTGTTACCAAGGTATATAAGGTAGACCTATACTGTTACCAAGGTATATAAGGTAGATCTATACTGTTACCAAGGTATATAAAGCAGATCTATACTGTTACTAAGGTATATAAAGTAATCCACTTCCCATCCAGGTAAATATTTCCTTTTGATACAACTCCTGTTGTCATTATTTTGGTCTTGTTCCTGTTAATTTCAAGTCAATGTTCGATTAGTCCATAAAATATATAGCTCGGTAATGTTAAAGTCACACAAATTTACCAGAACGGGTTCCAGACAGTCCCGGTGGAAAAAAAAAAAACGCTATTGTTAGTAAAGGATGCTAGTCACTCTTGATGTTCAATGGAGAATATTATGCCCCTCCTCATATTTTTCATGGCAACAAGCACATATGCTTTACAAATAACATATATTTTATGTTTTGCTACTCTTTTACTATTTACAAGTTGCCATTACAGGTTCTTCTTCAGCATTAATCAGTTAAGTGGGCGTAAGTGTGCCGTGTCGCTAGTTTACGAGAAGCCTCCATATTTGACATCCCCTCGTTTTCTGTATTGGTAAATATGTAATTACTTATCATTGTTGTCCTGGACAGCGGCCATATTTGGCGCCCTATTTTCGAATTTTAACTGCCAAGTGCTCTACGTGCCAATTGTTCTACGTGCCAAGTGTTATACGTGCCAATTGTTATACGTGCCAAGTGTTATACGTGCCAATTGTTCTACATGCTAAGTGTTATACATGCCAATTGTTCTACATGCTAAGTGTTATACATGCCAATTGTTCTACATGCTAAGTGTTATACATGCCAATTGTTCTACATGCTAAGTGTTATACGTGCCAATTGTTCTACATGCTAAGTGCTCTACGTGCCAATTGTTCTACATCCTAAGTGTTATACATGCCAATTGTTCTACATGCTAAGTGTTATACATGCCAATTGTTCTACGTGCCAAGTGTTATACGTGCCAATTGTTATACGTGCCAAGTGTTATACGTGCCAATTGTTCTACATGCTAAGTGTTATACATGCCAATTGTTCTACATGCTAAGTGTTATATATGCCAATTGTTCTACATGCTAAGTGTTATACGTGCCAATTGTTCTACATCCTAAGTGTTATACGTGCCAATTGTTCTACATCCTAAGTGTTATACGTGTCAATTGTTCTACATGCTAAGTGCTCTACGTGCCAATTGTTCTACATCCTAAGTGTTATACGTGCCAATTGTTCTACATGCTAAGTGTTATACGTGCCAATTGTTCTACGTGCTAAGTGTTATACGTGCCAATTGTTCTACATGCTAAGTGTTATACATGCCAATTGTTCTACATGCTAAGTGTTATACATGCCAATTGTTCTACATGCTAAGTGTTATACGTGCCAATTGTTCTACATCCTAAGTGTTATACGTACCAATTGTTCTACATCCTAAGTGTTATACGTGTCAATTGTTCTACATGCTAAGTGCTCTACGTGCCAATTGTTCTACATCCTAAGTGTTATACGTGCCAATTGTTCTACATGCTAAGTGTTATACGTGCCAATTGTTCTACGTGCTAAGTGTTATACGTGCCAATTGTTCTACATGCTAAGTGTTATACATGCCAATTGTTCTACATGCTAAGCATAATTGTTCTACATGCTAAGTGTTATACGTGCCAATTGTTCTACATCCTAAGTGTTATACGTGCCAATTGTTCTACATCCTAAGTGTTATACGTGTCAATTGTTCTACATGCTAAGTGCTCTACGTGCCAATTGTTCTACATCCTAAGTGTTATACGTGCCAATTGTTCTACATCCTAAGTGTTATACGTGCCAATTGTTCTACATTGTTTCTACATGCTGCCAAGTGCTCTACGTGCCAATTGTTCTACATCCTAAGTGTTATACGTGCCACATTAAGTTCTTGTTCTACGTGCTAAGTGTTATACGTGCCAATTGTTCTACATCCTAAGTGTTATACGTGCCAATTGTTCTACGTGCTAAGTGTTATACGTGCCTTTTCTTGTTGTTTTTCGACAGGGCTAGACATCGAATCTCTCTACCCAGAGACAGGAGTGGGGGGGGGGCGGTTAAAGCCACTAATAGACCAGGAATTTCAAGAGAAAAATTCCTATCGCCTGTTGCAAGATTCGAACCCGCAACCTTCCTGTCCAGCGGCCAACGCTGAACCACTAAACTGGTCTAGACCACCCAGTCAACCACCGCTTCAATTTAGTAACGCCCCCACCAAGCAACCACGCTACCCGAACTTCCACTAATCCCTCCTAACTTACTACCCGCCTAAAATCATTGCAAAATGCTCCCACAAATGTGTCATATAATATTGTGCATGGATTATGTATACACTAAAATATGTGTGAGAGAGAGAGAGAGAGAGAGAGAGAGAGAGAGAGAGAGAGTCTTTGGCGTCTTGACAGACGGTTCGTAACAAGCAATCATGACAAGTTAGTAGTTTGGTAAAATGTGAGTGAAAATGCTGAAATTGTTTTTGCTGAACAGCTTCTCATGTGCACCGCTGCTGTTGCTGTGCTGTTTTTTCCTTACATGTTTGTGTTCCATGCGCTACGATCTGCAGCCAGATCCTCCCCAGTTTCTTTCTTTGGTAGAGAATTCACTTAAGTAAGTAAAAAGTAAAGTACCCCCGTCACGCCAAGTGGCGTATAGGGAATATGGTGTTAGTGACCATAAATTTTACAGACTTTTGGCACATGATTTTTGGGGTAATGTGGTCGGTATTACGCCCGTGCCGCTTTACTTTTCCAGAAAAAAATTCGGTACCCATTAAAGGCTGGGTGAACCCGGAAGCCGTCGGTTGGGATCGAACCCTACCCCTTGTCCTTTGTAGTCCAGTTTACTAACCACTGAGCTATCGCGGCTCCCGAATTCACTTAACGGAGCCATGTAAACATCCTTATATCTCAGGACTGGTCTGCTCTTCGGTCTCTTTCCGCCCCTAAGTTCGCCATACAATATTTTTTTGGGAAATGCCATGACCCAGGCACCTTAATCTACGCCTCCTAAGTGTTACCATGATGGATGGGAGTTTGGCTTGTTGTAGGACATTCGAGTTGGTTACTTTGACTTGCCATTTGATGTTTATAACAACTTTCTTAAATTGTTTCCAAAACGATTTTTAAAAAAATGAATCAACTCAAAGAAAATAAAATTTTATATTAAAGACTGTTTAGAGACAGTGTTGTTTATTAAGACTGGTAGTTAGTCAAATTAACGTGTCTACAATCTTTCATTAACAGATGCCGCCCACAGCTTCTCAGTATTTGATGACCAAATAAAAATAGAAATTAAAATCTTTGGTGAAAAATTGCCAAGATTCCTATAGAAACGGAGATCAAGAAAACGAAATGGGGATGGACTGGCCGCAGATAGAGAAGACCATCAAGCAATATTACAGTCAATGAACTGGAATCAATAAGGTGCTAGGAAAGTTGGAGGGCCCAAGCAAGACCTAGAGACAAACCGTAGGGTTAGATGCACAAGCTAAGGAATGGACATGGACTCATTTTAAGAAGATACCACAGAACAATGTCCGTTGGTAGAGTGAATGCATTGGTAGAGTGAATGCATTGGTAGAGAGTGAATGCATTGGTAGAGTGAATGCATTGGTAGAGTGAATGCATTGGTAGAGTGAATGCATTGGTAGAGAGTGAATGCATTGGTAGAGTGAATGCATTGGTAGAGTGAATGCATTGGTAGAGAGTGAATGCATTGGTAGAGTGAATGCATTGGCAGAGTGTGAATGCATTGGTAGAGTGAATGCATTGGTAGAGTGAATGCATTGGTAGAGTGAATGCATTGGTAGAGTGAATGCATTGGTACAGTGAATGCATTGGTAGAGTGTGAATGCAGCCCTTTGCTCCACGCTCATCCGCAAGGCTGTCAAGTCAAAATGCACGTATAAAAAATGAATTGACGACGGGGCTCCGGAAATGTCCACTGCCTTAGAGTCCCTACAGAGTTTGATCCGGTACTGGTTATAGAGACACGTAAGCTTCTCTAAGACTGCAAGGTAGAAATGTTAACCAAAAGTTTTAATTGATCATCAAGGTCTGTTTTTTTTTTTCAATTTCATTTATAACAATGTCATTTTTTTAAAAAGTAAAGAGTCCCTTAACGCCAAGTGGGGTATAGAGAATATAGTGTTAGTGACCATAATATTTACAGACCTTCGGTACGTGATTTTTGGGGTAATGTGGTCGGTATTACGTCCGTTCCGCTTTATTTTCCCAGAAAAAAAAACGGTACTCATTAAAGGCTGGGTGAACCTGAAAGCCGTCGATCAGGGTTGAACCCGACCTCTTATCCTTTGTAGTCCAGTTCCCTAACCACTGAGCTATCGCGGCTCATAACAATGTCATAGTTACTTTATATACCTGGAAGTCGCTACCAGAATCGGACTCGACCGTCTGTCTACCATAAACCAGTTGACTAACTACTGTTCGATATATTATATGTTTGATATATCGTTATTAGGAATATCCCAGCCAATGATTGAGAGATTTATGCTGCCTTGTAAATCGTAGACAAAAATATACACACAAGACACCCAACAGCACCTGGCTACTCACAGCTAACTGCTTTTATCGGGATGAACGAATCAAACCTGAGTAAGATCCTATTCAATTTTTCCTTTGGTGGACCTGAAGCCCGCTTGGCTAAACCACTAGGGATCGAAAAGGGAGGTCAACCCGTTATCGAAAATTCATCGCTGATGTCAGATGTATGGGTCTATAGACGCAAAATATCAAAGCTTACTGTAATGACAATCCACCGTATATATTTACGTTTAATTAATGTCCTTTTAAGGGTGGGCTTATACAACGGAGTTCATGTTACCACCAAGTGGCGAGCACTTGATGCATCCATTAGTACAGTATCTCTTTCTTTTCTCTTTCTCACTGGTACCGAAAAGGTATCGTGGTTATTTCATTTGTCCTTCTTGAGCTGCTCGAACTGTCTGAATTAGTGATTTTCCTTTGTTGTTACATGTCTCTGTCACTGCATCTATCCATCTTCTTCTAGGTCTTCCTCTTGGTTTTTTTCCATGCATTCTTGAGAAGAACGCCCTCGATGGTGATTGGTGAGGATTCATTCTGACCAGGTGGCCAAACCATTTAAGTTGTTGTTCTTTATATTCTTGGTAGAGTTTTGTTCCTACCATTTTTCTTATGGTTTCATTTGGTATTCTATCTCTTCTTGTGTTGTTTGTTACTTTTAGTACAGTATACAGAAGATAATTCTTACAGATTTATAATGCACAATTATTCACTTTATTTGCTTACATTTCTCTATTGAGTTGTTGAGTTATTTGTGGGTCATCATCATTGCACTCCGAACATGTCCATAGGTGCTCAGGTCCCCTCCTTAGCAATTCCCTCAGTGTCCAGCGACTGACGACTCCAGTTCTATGTTGGTTGATAAGTCTTCTTACACGGCCACTAAGTTTCTCATTTCTGGATGTGCCCATCTTAACTCCCATTTCCATCATCCGAAGAAGTGACGTGTATCTGTGTTTGTTGAAGTCTTGTGCTCTTCCCACATCTCGGAGGGCATTGATGATGTCCGCCCGATCCATTGGTTGCCCGTCCTCAACGACAGCGCAGCTAGCCAACCTGTCCGCTCTTTCATTTCCCCGTTCTCCCGCATGTCCAGGGACATAGACAAAGGTGACCTTACGTATTTTGGATTTCTGCAACGACTCTACCCATTGCATGCGAACAGAGCCCGCCTCCACTTTTTTTTATCATGCTCATCGAATCACTCAGTATACATGCGTGTTACATTTCTCTAATTTTGTTCTACATATAATTGGACAAGGATGCTAATTTTGCTCAAGATATAATTTTACAAGGAAGCTAATTTTGTACAACATATAACTGACCAAGAATACTAATTTTATACAACATATAACTGACCAACAATACTAATTTTGTAAAACATATAACTGACCAACAATACTAATTTTGTACAACATATAACTGACCAAGAATGCTAATTTCGTTTCCGCACTTATTCTCGTCTCTCCATCCTAACAGCGCAACACCGCAATAGATTGGCTCTCTATAATCTACATGGTTGTCTATATTCCGCTCATTTTCCCAGCCACCTGGTTGCTGGACAAGAAGGGATTGAGGTTGGCCTGTATCTCTGGATCATTGCTCAATGCTATAGGAGCTTGGCTGAAGTGTGTCAGTGTGTCTCCCGACAGGTTACTATTTGTTTATTATTTGACTAATTCAATTTGTTAACATTCTTTGTGTGTCAGTGTGTCTCCCGACAGTTTATTATTTGATTTGTTGTCATCTGATATGTCTTTATTGCTCTTGTGTAAACATTTACATCCAAATAATAGACTGACGTAGGCAAGTACTTCGTTTTACCAATGGAATAAATGCACATTAGATGCCATAAAAAAAAAGTATAAAAAGCAGAATTAACTCGCAGTTTGGATCTGAAACGATCCCGTAACTACAGACGCTTTCTTTTTACTATGCCATCGGCACTTATTAGGCTGTCTTGTCAATATCTAGGGTTCGATCCCAACCGACGGCTTCCGGGTTCACCCAGCCTTAAATGTGTACAGGATTTTTTTTCTGGGAAAGTAAAGCGACACGGGCGTAATACCGACCACATTACCCCAAAAATCATGTGCCGAAGGTCTGTAAAATGTATGGTCACTAACCCCATATTTCCTCATTTCCTTGATGATCATTGATGGTGGTGGTGATGAAAAAGCATATTTTGTATCAATGATAGAAATATCATTGAAACGTTTACAGATGTATCATGTGCGACGTTGAGTTAAATCAAGATGGGGTGTCTTAGCAAAAGCATGGTTCAGTGACCAACCATTTTTTCATAGTTGTAATCGACACTCACAACTTTGTATAATTATATTCGCGATCAACTATAATTCTTCTTCTCCACAACAATACAGATTTGCTCTGCTGATGTTTGCACAAACAATCTGCGCAGTAGCACAAATATGGGTGCTGAATATACCACCAAGGCTGGCTGCTGTTTGGTTTGGACTCAACGAAGTGTCCACCGCCACTTCTCTTGGGGTGTTTGGCAATCAGGTAAAAGGTGATTGCTCACAGGTATCATTAGGTGTGGCGTTACTATTAAAAGAATCAGTGTTTCCGTACTGTGTTGTTGTTGTCATATCGTCGACAAATAAGAAGTTAGATCCAATAAGGGGACAAAACGCCTAACAACAATAGAGCTGGAAGCTGCCAGCGACTCATAGCTGATAGAGTGCGCCAGAAGCGGTGAACCAGCCAACACCTACTCCACATCATTAAAAAGAACCGGCTTATTAACGTCATGTTAAAACAAAACTGTGTTTTAAAAAAACTGTTAAAAAAATGTTTCCTCAACGCCTTTCTAGGCGTATGTGGAATATGGTGTTAGTGACAATATTTTTTTTTATGATCACGGAACATTTTTGGGTGTGGTCGGTATCACGCCAGACCGCTTTTACTTTACATAAGAATCTCAGGTAACCCATTGTTAAGGCTGGTTGAACCACTGAGCCTAGACGATACGAGAAAAAAAAATCACCTGAACCCACAATAAAATTGAGCTCAGATGTTGGGATTAGGTGCCAGGTTAAACAACAAAAGAATCTCTCTCATTGATTAACATTTAACACCATTCCCTGGAAGAAACACAGAAGAAGGAAGTATGGAAAACATAGAATAACAGCATGGAGACAAATCCTACAGTTTGAGATCTCGAAGATTACAAAAATAAAATTGCTTCTTGAAACTATGGTGACAGCAACAGAAAGGGTTGGAGAGATCATTTTGATAGTCATTATATAAGCTCAATAGGAAGATATAACAAAAATGCAAGAGTAGAATAGAATAGAATTCTGAAGGAAAAAAAAAATAATGTATTCTTTAAGAGGAAGAATGGAATGTTGAATTAAATTAAACAATAACAAACTTGGTAATGACAAAACCGCGATCACAAACGTTAATCCGCAGCTGTGTGTGACGAAATATGAGTATATTCACAATTCTCTGTAATTCACAGCCGCTTAAACCTGATCATTTAGTTGCCTTGGTAATTACGTCAAAAGTGATCTATAACAGGGTTTAGCCGGGGTGGGTGGCACTGATATATATTTATGATTCATCAATGTCACGTTCAGACTGATCTATGATTCATCAATGTCACGTTCAGACTGATCTATGATTCATCAATGTCACGTTCAGACTGATCTATGATTCATCAATGTCACGTTCAGACTGATCTATGATTCATCAATGTCACGTTCAGACTGATCTATGATTCATCAATGTCACGTTCAGACTGATCTATAATTCATCAATGTCACGTTCAGACTGATCTATGATTCATCAATGTCACGTTCAGACTGATATATGATCATCAATGTCACGTTCAGACTGTTATATGATTCATCAATGTCACGTTTAGACTGATCTATGATTTATCAGTGTCACGTTCATACGGATCTATGAGTCATCAGTGTCACGTTCAGACTGATCTATGAGTCATCAGTGTCACGTTCAGACTGATCTATGATTCATCAGTGTCACGTTCAGACTGATCTATGATCCACCAGTGTCACGTTCAGACTGATCTATGATCCACCCGTGTCACGTTCAGACTGATGTATGATCTACCATTGTCACGTTCAGGCTGATCTATGATCCATCAGTGTCATGTTCAGACTGATCTATGATCCACCAGTGTCACGTTCAGACTGATCTATGATCCACCAGTGTCACGTTCAGACAGATCTATGATTCATCAGTGCCATGTTCAGTTGGAAGAAGTTGCAGCTTAAAGTTTAAAAACATTTATGGTGACAATTTAACAAAAGAAAATGTCAGATTTGTTAATCACTGAATCGTTTTTTTTTTTAAAATAATACATGAATCTCAAATGAATACTTCAAACACAAGCATTAATTTAGCCACAAGAATCACGTGACTGAGTGATGTCACAAACATGAACTAATTCCGTGAAGTGTCCATTTTAAATATCAACGGAATATATATATTAATATACTCATGATCTTTACTCAAAAGTTACTAGGATGATGTTTAAAATACCACTTTATGAATAAAGCAAGCAACTGTGCAATTATGCTTAATTTATTTCTAAATTTCAGTTGGGAGTGGCTGCCGGGTTCTTGTTGCCACCGATCATTGTTCCCGCCTCCAACCACACTGACGTCACAGGAAGAGGATTCTACGCCATGTCTTTTGGTAATGCTGGATTCGCCACTGCCATCTTCATACTCATTCTAATTTGTAAGTACTACCTCATGTCAGTCTTCTTGACAGTCATCGTCGTTAGTGGTGCATGTGTGCCTGTCTCTTCTTTGCTTTCCAGTTTGCGTTTCAACTTCGTGGGGGAGAGTTGATTTTGTGGTTGTCTGCGATTTGTGATTGGTCTCATTGCTGTAGCGTTTCTGATTGTTTCTAATATTTTATCAGTTTTCTTTAATGTGCAAGGAAATAATACTATAAGAGTTAAAATGTGCTCTCTACAGTACAATCTTCATCCAAACGCTGTGCTACCAAAAACTGGACTCTAGACTCTAGAACAATAAGAAGAAGAATCGATACACAAATGAAATGTATTTGATGCATAACAGGAAACAGTCTGAAAAATAAGATCAAAAATAAACTGAGCGAAAAAGGCGAGGAATAATTTACGCTAATGAATAGATAAAGTAGTTAAAAAAAAAAAAAAAAAAAAGTAAAGAGCCCCCGTCACGCCAAGTGGCGTATAGGAAATATGGTGTTAGTGACCATAATTTTAAGACTTTCGGCACATGATTTTCAGGGTAAATGTGGTCGGTATTACGCCCGTACCGCTTTACTTTCCCAGAAAAACAATCCGTTACCCATTTAAGGCTGGGTGAACCCGGAAACCGTCGGTTGGGATCGAACCCTACTTCTTGTCCTTTACATAAAGTAGCATTCAACCACATTATTTGGCCGCATGATAAGATAGAAATATCAAAACACAATACAAGGAACTCTTCAATAAACGTTGCAAGCACACCAGATCAAGGGTCGACAACGAAAGAGATGGGCTGATGAAATATTACAAATACTCGGAAACATAATAGCAGCAGAGGCCAAACAGAAAAGCAAAAGACCGCAAACTATATCTGCCCTCCACTACGAAAGGCATATGAGGAAGGAAAGAAGAATCATTTTTCTTCTCGATGTGCTGTCTTCGTTGCATCTGTTGATAGACAAGATGTGTTAGTTTTCGCTGTCCTTTTACGTGATCAAACCATTTATCATTTGTCTCTGTTTTCATTCTGAGGGGGTGGTCCCTGGCTTCTCAATTGTGTTTTTGTGGGTGGATGACTATATGAATGTGTGTATGTGTGCACTAGTTTTATATCCGTGATTTTTTTTTTTTACACACACACAAATGGGGCTTTTGATGGTGGACAGAATCTGGGCTGAAAGTCGTTCGGCGACTGTTGACTGATTCCTGACGCCAGGATCAGTAAACCAGAAACTGATTAAATTCCTACTCTGTTGTAGTGTCGGTTCATCTAGTGTAAATTAGATCATATTAATGTAATAATTCATAAGAAAAATGTGTACAGGGAAGATAACATCAAAGTTGACACATAATCAACCAGCAGTGGCCAGTTAGCACAAATCCTTTATTATGTGCCCACATGCTATTTTACAAATACTGCACCAAAGTGGTGTTAACATAAACTTCTTGGCTGTTGATTTGATGATAGAAACGCCGTAAAACAAAATCCAATCGGTACGCTCATTAAGAATAGACAATATTGATACAAGGCTAAGCTTTGCTGGATTTGTTATTTAAGAAAAGGTGATAAGCTAGAGGAAAAGGCACAAGAAGTTGAAGAGAAAACTAGCTCTTTATTTGGATCTGTAGTCAAGACATTATGAATTGAATGCTGGATCTTAAATCGATAAACTGGTTTTAGAATTTCTAAGGAGTTACGACACAGAAAGGGGTGTTTGGTTTAACAGATATTCTTCCAAGATTTTTAGTCAAGATCAGACAGAAATGTTTCCGAGATGATGGGTTTTGTGCATGGACTTAAAGATATTTCTTAAAACGTAACACACAGAAGTAAATATATCTTACCTGCATGCTGTAAACCACGACACAATGCAAAGTATGTCCATTTAAAGCGTTTTAAGAAAAAGATATACAGAAAAAGGGGTGGGGTGGTAATCTTCACAAGAACACAGGGGAAAAGAAACTCTGGAATTAACAGTGTAGTTGCTAATGTAGGTGATGTTAACGATGCTTTCGTGTATACAGTGCAGACATGACAGCGACATCCGGGCACCGAAGGCCAAGATGGCCGCCTACTCAAAACAAGATTTTTATTTACAGAGATAGCGGTGTTCCGGTCGCAGTCACCTGACCACGAGGTCAACATGGTTTTGGCGCCAGCGCGCGGAGATACGTGCTGCAGGTGACTGAGCGTTGATTCAATTGGAAACCTTTCCCAGTTTTGCCCTGACGGGATGTGGGATCTGTGTTCGACTTCAAATTCGCCACCAGCTGGACTGAAGTCGGATCAAGTGTTTCACCGAAATGGAGGCATGACTTGTTGGGGACAGTGATTCTTGGTGCACGCTCACTGACTATAAAGTCTACAAAGATTTGGCACTTTCGCATGAAGGTCGAAGTAGGTTATAGCGACTCAGAAGTATGCATCATGAGCTACGCACCGTTTTTTTCAGAACGCGACATGTTCACTAGAATAGCATGAACGATCAGGGTGAAGACTTTGTTGGTTGCGGTAATGGAGGCGTGGCAAACATGGTAGTACCCCTCCTGCAGTATAAAGTCAATTCGTTCTAAAGTCTAAAATCAAAATAGGAGATAGCGAGGATAATCTCAGATCCGAAATCATTAAGAAAAATAGATTCTCTTCAGTGGGTAAAATAAATATGACAAAACAGAATAAAATCTAGAATGAAAGAATAACAGAAAAGTCGGATTTTTTTAAAATAAAAAAAACACACAAAAACAGGACATCAAAATGTGACGTCTACTTTGAATGAAAAGTAAATTTATGACCGGGCACAGAATACCTGAACAGTAGGGTATCTCCAACGATGTGTTGACGTCACTAACGATGTATTTCATATGCTTGACTTAGCGTGACGAAGTTCTTTCTGTCCTCTCCCTCACATTATATTTAATTTGGCTTTAAACTATATATATTTTGGCTTTACATCATATTCATTTTGGCCTCTCTTTTGTTTAAAGTTTTCACTGACAGACCACAGTTACCACCAAGTATAGCACAACAGTTTGCCATAAAAGCTGCTGCTAATGAGAATTACAGGAAGTCCCTTGTTAATCTCTTCACAAACTTTGGCTTTGTTGTTCTAGTCATTGCTTATGGTGAGCATTTTTTCCCCCTTTTTTTTTCTTTTTTTTTGAATAATTAAACATATAACAGTCACTAAGACCATAGTATGATTGTTAACACAGATCCACGTCACTTCTTCGGATGAAAGAGATGGGAGTTAAGATGGGCACAGCCAGAAATGAGAAACTTAGTGGGCGTGTAAGAAGACTTATCAACCAACATTGAACTGGAGTCGTCAGTCGCTGGACACTGAGGGAATTGCTGAGGAGGGGATCTGAGCACCTATGGACATGTTCGGAGTGCAATCATGATGACCCGCAAATAACTCAATAACTCAATGAAAAAGTTAACACTGGTTGTAAGGGAATGGTGACTCTACCGTAAAACTATCTTTACATTAAGGGCCTAGTTGGGAAAACCAACCTACTGGGCTACCGACGTTCAGACAACCCGTGTTCGATTCCCGCTGAAAGCAGTGTGAATTATACTCGTGGTTTAAAAAAAAATACCCCCGCGGTCGACCCAGCCGCTGGCAGAAATGAGAACGAGAGTAACATTCTGGGTAGGTGAGGAGTGCCGCCTCGCATCGTGAGTTTCAATGCTTGAAGCGACACTATCCAAAAGTCTCCGAATACTTCTGGATAGGCGGCCGAGCACATAAGGGTGAAAACTCGCGTGCTTAGACGACCATTCAAGTCTCGTACTTTAACTTTACCTTTGGCAAAGTGTGTGATGAAGGGGTGAACAGCCTAAAGTTATATTATACAAGACATACATGAAAAAAGTATCATTAGAACACTTTGGATAATGAAAAAAGAGCAAAGAAGACATTTAAAAACATTGAGTTATTGATATTTCTTATTGTTCTTGCATCTAGGGTCCAGGTCTGGCATTGGTAGCACAACGTCTTCATCCCAACGTTGTGCTATCAATGCCAGACCTGGACCCTAGATGCAACAACAATAAGAAAAATAACCTCTACAGAGATTAATTGTGTTAGACGAATGACAGGAAACAGTCTGAGAGATAAGATCAGAAATGAAGAACTGAGAAAAAAGCTAGGAATAGTCCCCGCCATAGAATATATAAGGAAACAACAGATAAAATGGTTTGGCCATGTGACAAGGCAGAAAGAACAAAGCACAACACAACGAGCCTTCAACAAACGTTGTAAGAACATCAGACCCAAGGGTCGACCACGTAAAAGATGGGTCGATGGAATATTAGAAGCACTAGGAAACATAACAGCAGCAGAGGCGAACAGAAGAGCAAAGGACCACAAATTATATCTTCCCTCGACGCTGAAAGGCAGATGAGGAAGGAAAGAAGAGGAAGAGTTATTGAGTTATTTGCAGGTCATCATCATTGCTTTCCGAACATGTCCATAGGTGCTCAAATACCCTTCTCGGCAATTCTCGCAGTGTCCAGCGACTTTATTTAAAAACATAATATTGGGAAAAAAGGGGGGGGGGTGTGAGGACTGGCTTATAATACAGCAGCTTACCGCGGACATTAAAATAATGTGGTCCCGTCTTTTGACACAGCTGGCTGGAAAGAATAATAATGGAAGGTATGGTAGCAGGATGACGAGATAGGGGCAGACCAAGAAAAAGATGGTTTCAAGACATGAAAGAGAGCTCTTGGACATGACATCAGAAGAGGTGGGAGAACTAGCTAGAGACAGAGATACTTTCAGACGGTCTGTGGGAGAACTGGCTAGAGACAGAGATACTTTCAGACGGTCTGTGGGAGAACTGGCTAGAGATAGAGATACTTTCAGACGGTCTGTGGGAGAACTGGCTAGAGACAGAGATACTTTCAGACGGTATGTGGGAGAACTGGCTAAAGCCAGAGATACTTTCAGACGGTCTGTGGGAGAACTGGCTAGAGACAGAGATACTTTCAGGCGGTATGTGGGAGAACTGGCTAGAGATAGAGATACTTTCAGACGGTCTGTGGGAGAAATGGCTAGAGATAGAGATACTTTCAGGCGGTCTGTGGGAGAACTGGCTAAAGATAGAGATACTTTCAGACGGTCTGTGGGAGAACTGGCTAGAGACAGAGATACTTTCAGACGGACTGTGGGAGAAATGGCTAGAGATAGAGATACTTTCAGACGGTCTGTGGAAGAACTGGCTAGAGACAGAGATACTTTCAGACGGTCTGTGGAAGAACTGGCTAGAGACAGAGATAGTTTCAGACGGTCTGTGGAAGAACTGGCTAGAGATAGAGATACTTTCAGACGGTCTGTGGGAGAAATGGCTAGAGACAGAGATACTTTCAGACGGTCTGTGGGAGAACTGGCTAGAGACAGAGATACTTTCAGACGGTCTGTGGGAGAAATGGCTAGAGACAGAGATACTTTCAGACGGTCTGTGGGAGAACTGGCTAGAGACAGAGATACTTTCAGACGGTCTGTGGGAGAACTGGCTAGAGATACTTTCAGACGGTCTGTGGGAGAACTGGCTAGAGACAGAGATACTTTCAGACGGTCTGTGGAAGAACTGACTAGAGATAGAGATACTTTCAGACGGTCTGTGGGAGAAATATCTAGAGACAGAGATACTTTCAGACGGTCTGTGGGAGAACTGGCTAGAGACAGAGATACTTTCAGACGGTCTGTGGGAGAACTGGCTAGAGATACTTTCAGACGGTCTGTGGGAGAACTGGCTAGAGATAGAGATACTTTCAGACGGTCTGTGGGAGAACTGGCTAGAGACAGAGATACTTTCAGATGGTCTGTGGAAGAACTGGCTAGAGACAGAGATACTTTCAGACGGTCTGTGCGAGAACTGGCTAGAGAGAGAGATACTTTCAGACGGTCTGTAGGAGAACTGGCTAGAGATAGAGATACTTTCAGACGGTCTGTGGGAGAACTGGCTAGAGATAGAGATACTTTCTGACGATCTGTGGGAGAACTGGCTAGAGATAGAGATACTTTCAGACGGTCTGTGGGAGAACTGGCTAGAGATAGAGATACTTTCAGATGGTCTGTGGGAGAACTGGCTAGAGATACTTTCAGACGGTCTGTGGGAGAACTGGCTAGAGATAGAGATACTTTCAGACGGTCTGTGGGAGAACTGGCTAGAGACAGAGATACTTTCAGACGGTCTGTGGAATAACTGGCTAGAGACAGAGATACTTTCAGATGGTCTGTGGAAGAACTGGCTAGAGACAGAGATACTTTCAGACGGTCTGTGCGAGAACTGGCTAGAGAGAGAGATACTTTCAGACGGTCTGTAGGAGAACTGGCTAGAGATAGAGATACTTTCAGACGGTCTGTGGGAGAACTGGCTAGAGATAGAGATACTTTCTGACGATCTGTGGGAGAACTGGCTAGAGATAGAGATACTTTCTGACGATCTGTGGGAGAACTGGCTAGAGATAGAGATACTTTCAGACGGTCTGTGGGAGAACTGGCTAGAGATAGAGATACTTTCAGATGGTCTGTGGAAGAACTGGCTAGAGATAGAGATACTTTCTGACGATCTGTGGGAGAACTGGCTAGAGATAGAGATACTTTCAGACGGTCTGTAGGAGAACTGGCTAGAGACAGAGATACTTTCAGACGGTCTGTGGGAGAACTGGCTAGAGATAGAGATACTTTCTGACGATCTGTGGGAGAACTGGCTAGAGATAGAGATACTTTCAGACGGTCTGTAGGAGAACTGGCTAGAGACAGAGATACTTTCAGATGGTCTGTGGAAGAACTGGCTAGAGATAGAGATACTTTCAGACGGTCTGTGGGAGAACTGGCTAGAGATAGAGATACTTTCAGACGGTCTGTGGGAGAACTGGCTAGAGATAAAGATACTTTCAGACGGTCTGTGGGAGAACTGACTGGATACAGAGATACTTTCTGACGATCTGTGGGAGAACCTTCTAGAGATAGAGATACTTTCTGGCGATCTGTGAGAGAAATGGCTAGAGATAGAGATACTTTCAGACGGTCTGTGGGAGAAATAGCTAGAGATAGAGATACTTTCAGACGGTCTGTAGGAGAACTGGCTAGAGATAGAGATACTTTCAGATGGTCTGTGGAAGAACTGGCTAGAGATAGAGATACTTTCTGACGATCTGTGGGAGAACTGGCTAGAGATAGAGATACTTTCAGACGGTCTGTAGGAGAACTGGCTAGAGACAGAGATACTTTCAGACGGTCTGTGGGAGAACTGGCTAGAGATAGAGATACTTTCTGACGATCTGTGGGAGAACTGGCTAGAGATAGAGATACTTTCAGACGGTCTGTGGGAGAATTGGCTAGAGATAGAGATACTTTCTGACGGTCTGTGGGAGAACTGGCTGGATACAGAGATACTTTCAGACAGTCTGTAAGAGAATTGGCTAGAAATAAAGATACTTTCAGGCGGTCTGTGGGAGAATTGGCTGGGGACAGAGATACTTTCAGACGATCTGTGGTTGGGGCACCGTTCTGTGAGAGAACTGGCTAGATTTAGAGATACTTTCATACGGTCTGTGGGAGAACTGGCTGGAGACAGAGATACTTTCAGACGGTCTGTGGGAGAACTGGCTAGAGACAGCGATACTTACAGACGGTCTGAGGGAGAACTGGCTAGAGATAGAGACACTTTCAGACGGTCTGTATGATAACTGACTAGAGATAAAGATACTTTCAGGCGGTCTGTGGGAGAACTGGCTGGGGACAGAGATACTTTCAAACGATCTGTGGTGGGGGCAACGTTCTGTGAGAGAACTGGCTAGAGACAGAGATACTTTCCAACGATCTGTGGTGCGGACAACGTTATGTAGGAGAACTGGCTAGGTGCAGAGATACATCTCAGACGGTCTGTGATGAGCGCAGCGTTCTATAAAATACACGCAACAATCACAACAGCTATGACTGAAAATAAATAGAGAGAAGAACACAATCTTGAGAATTAATGCAGTGGACAATAATTAGGCAGTGCTGAGAGAAATTCCTACACAGGAGTTGAATTGTATACACAAACACTCACGGATACACAGATACACCAAAAACACACAGGCAACAACACAGACAAAGAAGGATTAACACAAAGAATCATGTCAAAAACACACAGGCAACAATACAAAGAAGGATTAACACAGAGAATCGTGTCAAAAAAAGGATACAAAAAGTAAGAGGAGCCTTCACTGTAATTCAATGACTGGAATCTCCTTAGAGATAGGCTGTTTTGGGTGGGGGGGGGGGGCGGCGCTGAGTGGTCTAGAAATAAAACATTGGCTTCTGAACAAGAAGATTCAAGGTTCGAATCCTGTCTCAGGTGGTGGAAACTTTTCTCTTCGAATCCGTGGTATTTTCGTGGCTTTACCCACGTTCGATCTACGGGTAGTGAGATCCACGAGAGAAGCTGTTTAGCAAAGCAGCATCCAGCATAAGACACTAATATTTTACCAATCTACTGACTTATCATGATTGCTTGCCATCAACCGTCTGTCAAGACGCCAAAGGCCATATATATATATATATATATATATATATATATATATATATATATATATGGAACCGCGATAGCTCAGTGGTTAGTGAACTGGACTACACGGGACAAGGGGTATGGTTCGATCCCAATCGACGGCTTTCGGGTTCACCCAGCCTTTAATGGGTAGCGGATTTTTTTTTCTGGGAAAGTAAAGCGGCACGGGCGTAATACCGACCACATTACACCAAAAATCATGTGCCGAGGGTCTGTAAAATTTATGGTCAACAACACCATATTCCCTATACGCCACTTGGCGTGACGGGGGCTCTTTACTTTTATATATATAACAAAACATCCAAATCGGTTACATTAATTAATACAACGAGGAAACGATAATGCATTCCATCTAGTGTATCAACATAAAAACATTGTTATGATCGATATTTATTTTTGCTGTCATTTCATATGAACACTCACCTATTGCAGGTATAAACACGGGTTCGTATTATGCCATATCAACCCTACTCAACGCAATGGTTCTCAGCTACTTCCCGGTGAGTCACTTATTCATCTTCTTCAGCGTCCATCTGTTAAGTGGCCATGGATGAGATGTGTCGCTAGTTTACAGCAAGACGTAATTTCTGCGCCTTTCAACCTAGCACATTCGTCTTCAACATGTGTAGATTTTTAAGTGCATAAATGTATCGGTTATTTTATTGGTTGTTTAATTGATTATTTTATGTGTTATTTTAATGGCTTTTTAATTGGTTACTTTCAGATTATTTTATTTGCTATTTAATTTGTTATTTTATTGGTAATGTAATTGGTTATTTTATTGGCTACTAACCGGTTATTTTATAGGTTATGTATAGGCTATTTTATTGGATATTTGATTGGCGAATAGTGCCACTATTATGTATTATATATACAATATAAGCTATAAACAGAAGGTTTTTTTTTTTTAAACGGAGCGTATACGTTAAATGCGAATGTTTTCCGGTCACTTATTTTATGACCCAGCAACTATTTATAATATTTAACTTACCAATTTACATCGGCACCGAATTCATAATAAAGATACGTTACTGTACGCAGTTACTCCCAGTCTCATGAAAATCGTCATCTTCACCTTCAGAAGTATCCCCAATGATAATGAAGTCGTGACGATCACGACCTGTGTACCCCAGCAACAGGGACTGCGAGAGTCGCAGTATTAGTGACTATCATCAGCTTTTTTTTTTTATTCATCATTCACTTCATCCTCAAATACTACAAAGCGCTGCTTGACACGAGATAGCTGTAATATATATATATATATATATATATATATATAGCGTATATATATATATATCTTCTTCTTCTTCTTCTGTCCTTCCTCATCTGCCTTTCAGCGTCAATGGGGAGATATAATTTGCGGTCTTTTGCTCTTCTGTTCGCCTCTGCTGCTGTTATGTTTCCTAGTGCTTCTAATATTCCATCGACCAATCTTTTTCGTGGTCGACCCTTGGGTCTGGTGTTCTCACAACGTTTGTTGAAAGCTCGTTGTGTTGTGTTTTGTTCTTTCTGCCTTGTCACATGGCCAAACCATTTTATCTGTTGTTTCCTTATATATTCTATGGCAGGGGCTATTCCTAGCTTTTTTCTCAGTTCTTCATTTCTGATCTTATCTCTCAGACTGTATCCTGTCATTCGTCTAACACATTTCATCTCTGTAGAGGTTATTTTTCTTATTGTTCTTGCATCTAGAGTCCAGGTCTGGCATTGGTAGCACAACGTTGGGATGAAGATTGTATTGTATAGTGCTCGTTTTGCCTCCAGAGTTATTTCCTTGTTGGACAATAGTGGTGCTAACTGTCCGATGATTTGACAAGCTTTGTTGCATCTTGATTCTATCTCTGCCGTTTGAGAATTATCGTTTGTCATTAGACTTCCTAGGTATTTGAATTCCTCTACTTGTTTTAGTTGTCTGCCTTCTGTAGTTATGTTGATGTTCTGTTTATTTTTGGCGACGTACATGACTTCTGTTTTGTTGATGTTGATTTTCATGTTGTGTTTTGTGCCTGAGATGTTGAGTTTGTTTAAGTGTTCTTGTAGGTCTTCTATTGTTTCATGTATTAGTGCCTGATCATCTGCAAATAAAAGCTCATTGATCTCCTCTGTCTCTGATGGGTTGGCTAGCTTGCATATATTGTCCATGTATGTAATAAACAGTAGGGGGGATAGTACGCACCCCTGTCTTACGCGTGATCTAACTTCGAAGTGGTCTGTGTAGCCTGCTGCTGTTCTGACCCTGCAGGTACTGTTGATGTAGAGGCTTTTTATAAGGTTGGTTAGATGTTGGCTTACTCCGTATGTTGTTAGTATCTTCCACAGTTGTTCTCTGTTTACTTTGTCGAATGCTTTTTCCTGGTCAATGAAGGCTATGTATAAGTTTTGATATAGCATTTATTACATTTATATTGCGTTCGCCAGCTTTCACCTCTGACGAAGTTCCTAGAGACTAGGAACTGCTGTTAATCCGTTTGTTTTTCCTGGCAGCCGTGTGCTCAGGCGCCCCTCGCCGCATAAGCAGATAACTCCGTCTTCGGAGGTACTCAAATAACTTTTTCCGTCTATGAGTAATTGGCGTTTCAAGCCGTGCCTCGCTGCTGAGACCAGGGGGTGATTGCCGCAGAGAGAAATCACACATACAAATAAGGTGCAGCTGGGATTTGAACTCCCACCAAATCTGTTTCGGAACCAAGTCCCCCTGGATAGCTGTGATAAATGTATACGTTTTTTTTTAAATGCAATCAAAGGTCCTTCATTTGCAATCACCATAGATATTAACCTAATAAAACCGCGTAGCAATCATAGATATAATGTTAATGATATCATGAATTGTGTACTTCACAGTAGCAACCTGTAACACTCAATTGTGTACTTCACAGTAGCAACCTGTAACACTCAATTGTGTACTTCACAGTAGCAACCTGTAACACTCAATTGTGTACTTCACAGTAGCAACCTGTAACACTCAATTGTGTACTTCACAGTAGCAACCTGTAACACTCAATTGTGTACTTCACAGTAGCAACCTGTAACACTCAATTGTGTACTTCACAGTAGCAACCTGTAACACTCAATTGTGTACTTCACAGCAGCAACCTGTAACACTCAATTGTGTACTTCACAGTAGCAACCTGTAACACTCAATTGTGTACTTCACAGTAGCAACCTGTAACACTCAATTGTGTACTTCACAGCAGCAACCTGTAACACTCAATTGTGCACTTCACAGTAGCAACCTGTAACACTCAATTGTGTACTTCACAGTAGCAACCTGTAACACTCAATTGTGTACTTCACAGTAGCAACCTGTAACACTCAGTTGTGTACTTCACAGCAGCAACCTGTAACACTCAATTGTGTACTTCACAGCAACAACCTGTAACACTCAATTGTGTACTTCACAGTAGCAACCTGTAACACTCAATTGTGTACTTCACAGCAGCAACCTGTAACACTCAATTGTGTACTTCACAGTAGCAACCTGTAACACTCAATTGTGTACTTCACAGCAGCAACCTGTAACACTCAATTGTGTACTTTACAGCAGCAACCTGTAACACTCAATTGTGTACTTCACAGCAGCAACCTGTAACACTCAATTGTGTACTTCACAGCAGCAACCTGTAACACTAAGAGTTGAAATGGCTGGCGACTTTCTTGCTTTTGTTACCTTCTGTAATCGAGCAAGCCAGATTTTTATTGTGGGATTGAAGCTTCCCATCTGGCAACAAACCCACAGTCTATTAGTTTTGAAACCAAACTCCAATCTTGAATACTCCCACACTCTTGATAAGAGCATAGACCAAATTTGATAAACCCACAGTCTATTAGTTTTGAAGCCAAACTCCAACCTTGAATACTCCCACACTCTTGATAAGAGCACAGACAAAATTTGCCGACGACAGTGGTGGTATACTTTCCTGGTTTATTTTTCTTTTCAGAAAGAAACGGAGACAGCAGGAAGGATTGGCTTGACAATTGTCTTGACAGGTATCCTAGCCTCACTCCTGGCTGGACTTTGGTTGGACAAGACGAAAACTTTCAAGTATATCATTTGTTTGATACTTTCAAACATTTCTTGTAATTTACTTTACTTTCCATCAACTCTGTTGCCTTTCACATGTAAGTCAAAGCTCTGTGATTTGTCTTGTGCTTGCAGTTATATCTGATATTTAATTTATCCTTTCAATTGTAGATCTACTTTTTCCTCTGTCGCTCTTGTTTCTTAGCAATGATTCCGTTTTGTAATTGCAAGGTGAAGGCTGTTTAGAATAAAATATTTGTGATTGGTTGTTTATATAATTTGGCACTGGTAACGCCCCCAATTCATTTCCTTCTATTTTCTGTGTAAGAATAAATCAGCTACTTCATTGGTCGGATAGGATGTAATAAAACCAACGTTAATGTTGAAAGAAGAAACAAAACAAAGGAAATGGAATTGTATGCAGTAAATGTACTGACACAATAATAACATCAGATGGGAGATGCACCACAGAAATAAAAAGCAGAATAGCTCAGGCCAAAATGGCATTTCAGAAAATGAAAAATATCTTATGCAACAAATCTATGTCAATAAAAATGAGAAAGAGAGTTCATTGGTGCTATTTAGAACCAATTCTGATCTATGGAAGCGAATCATGGACAGTAGACAAACAAATGAAAAGACGATTAGAGGCCACAGAGATGGGATTTCTCAGAAGAATGTTGAAAGTTCCCTGGACAGCTAAAAAGACCAATGAGGAAGTTCTCAAAGAGGCCAACACAAAAAGGGTGCTCTTAAAAAACATCAGAAAGAAACAATCAACATTTTTCTGGCACATCATGAGAAGAGGAAAGTTGGAAAACTTGGTTACAACTGGCAAAATAAACGGAAAGAGATATCGCGGGCGACACAGAGAGAAAATACTAGATAGCTTGGTGTCATGGCATGGAAAACAGTCAACAAAAGAACTGATACGATGCACTGTAGATAGAAGATTGTGGAGGGACATGATCACCTACGCCAACCGGTATGGCACATGATGATGAATTGTACTCAAGTAGCATCATGGAACTTTCCAAATTGTAACCACGAAATTTTGCCAAAGACATATAAAAAGAAAAAAAGACAAAGTATGTTGGAACAATAACGAACAGGTTCTAATTGAAATCCAAATAGAATAATATAAATAAACAGTATATAACCAGTTAATAAGTGATAGGTAATAAATATATAACCAGTAAAAAAGTATAAACAGTATATATAAACAATCTCTTTTTAAAAAATGGCTGATTTTACTGATGAAAAATGGGAACAGGCGACACAAAACAGTGTTTAAAAAAATAGCTCAATATCTGTAAGCGCAGCCAACTATATAACTGTCTGTGATATGAGTAAGGATTGATGGAAGACAAATCTGACTGTCGAAAGATATCATGCTAAAGCTTATTGTGCTGGGCCGACTGACTCAAATTATGTAGCTCACCGTAAAGCATGTTACGATGATAAATGATAAAACTACTTCTGAACTTTTAGCAATCAGGGACGACAACCACCAACAATACATTTTGAAAAATGCATTTCTCTCTCTCTCTCTCTCTCTCTCTCTCTCTCTCTCTCTCTCTCTCTCTCTCTCTCTCTGCGATCAAGACTCAACCAGTGTAGGATTCCAGAATCTCTCATGAAGTCAGCTGTCTGCTTAAGTGATTCGAAAAATGCATTTGAAACAAAGTTTCGTTTTTTTTTTGTTTTTTTTTTTTTATTTGCTGATATTGTTTTACGTGATAAGGCAGAAACATCACAACGAGTCTTCAGTAAATGCCGCGAGAGCATCAGGCCCAAAGGCCGACCATGAAAGAAGATGGATTGATTGAATATTAGAAACATTAGGAAACAGAACAGCAGGCGAGGCCAACAGAAGAGCAAACGACTGCAAATTATATCTCCCCTCGACGTTGAAAGGCAAATCAGGAAGGAAATAAGATGAAGAAAAAGAAGTCGATATCATTACCAAATTGTTTTACACACAGATCTATATCTCTGTTATATTGTTACAGATCTCTGGTTTCCCCCATTTAAACCAGAAATACGGGTGTCCGGTTAGCGCAATCGATAGGCGATTGGCTTACCACGGCAACAGCCGGGGTTCGTACCCTGGCGAGGACAACTGGGTTTTACTAATTCCCTAAAAATTAGTACCTCTGAAGTCGGAGTAAATCTGCCTGCATGGCGAGGGGCATCCTGTAATGGGATAAAACAGACTTTACACGCAAAATTCAGTCCCACAAAATTGAGTGGGTGGGACTTCGTCAGAGGTCAAAGCTGACGAAAGCGAACGAACGAACGAACCAGAAATACAATGGCAACACTCTCCATAAACTTCGCACACATTTCTGTTTATAAAAGAACAATTATGGCTTGTTCGCTGTGTCCTGTACTCTGCAACATCATCATCATCAAGTACCGGGCCTACTGGCGTAGGTGATCATGTCTCTCCACAACGTTCGATCTCGACAGCTATTTATCATTTCTGTTGTTGACCTTCTGCCAAGCCATTCTCTTAAGCTGTCTGGTATTTTCTCTCTTTGCTTCCCTCTATCTCTTCGTCCCTCAATTTTTCCAGTTGTTACAAGTTGTTAATATTGGAAATTAGCTCTCTTTATGCTTTGACCTCTTTCAGAACATTTTCATTACTCTTCTTAGCTGTCCATGGTATTCTCAACATTCTTCTGTAAAACCACATTTCTACAGACTCCAGTGATTTTCTTGTCTGTTGTCCTATTGTCCATGATTCGCATCCATATGTTAAGAGTGGCTCTACATAACATTTAAGAACTCTTTTTCATGTTTCTATTGTCAAAAATGGATTGCATAGTATCTTCCTCATTTTTGGAAAGCTGCTTTTGCCTGATTTCACCTCTTTTGTACTTCTTCCGTCTGAGGTTAATAAAGTTCCCAAATATTTAAATTCACGTACCTGTTTTAATATTGTTCCACTTGTCTTTATTTTGCAGTGAGGTGATGTCTTTTTCTTTTTTGTTACCATTACTTCTGTCTTTTTGCTATTAAGGCTGATTCCTTTATGTGTGCTTTCTTCCACTATAATGTCCAACATTTTTTGTAACTCATTTCCACTCTTAGCGACTAAGACTGTATCATCATCATACCTTAGATTATTTATATTATGACCTCCAATGACTCTGCAACACTGAGCTTAAAGCCAGTTATATAGTAATTATGGGCAAGTGTAAAATGTTCAGGCTTGAGGCGCTAGGGAAGAGATGTTCCCATCCATTGTTCTTTCAAGCCGATGATCGCACACAGAACTGACATTGTAAACTCCCCTTGTCCGACAATAGTTGCAATAGCTCAGTGGTTAGTGAACTGGATTATAAAGGACAAGAGGTCTTAGTTCGATCCTGATCGATGGCTTCCGGGTTCACCCTGCCTTAAATGGGTACCGGATTTTTTTTCTAGGAAAGTAAAGCGGCACAGGCGTAATACCGACCACATTACCCAAAAAATCATGTGCCGGGGGTCTGTAAAAATTATGGTCACTAACACCATATTCTCTATACGCCACTTGACGTGACGGGTCACTAACACCATATTCCCTATACTCCACTTGGCGAGACGAGTCACCAACACTATATTCCCTATACTCCACTTGGCGTGACGGCTCACCAACACCATATTCCCTTGGTGTGGCGGGGCTCTTTACTTTACTTACATGTCCGACAATATTTGCTATTAATCGTCACACTTTGCACAAGAGCCGCAGTGCATCTCACCACTGTTTCTGTTCTAATCGAGCTTCTCAACCTCGGTAGGGAACTGACCACCAATATTATAAACATACACCTGCATTATCATTCCCAGTATTCTCCTTCAAGCATTTATCGTAAAGATGTTTTACAATATTGATTTTATTTGAACCTGGAATTAACATCAAGAAAATTACCGATTTTTATTTAGAAAGTCAAATTTAAAGTGTATTTTTTTCCCCCCTTAAATTAAAGTTTTGTACAAAAAAATGTTGTTGAATTTCGTTTCAGAGGAACAACTGTAGGCATCTACATACTGACCATTGTTTCAACTGTAGCCTTTCATTTTACCCTGGATTTGAATACAATTTGGGTTGTATTTTTAACAGCAGGTCTTCTGGGGTATATGTCCATTATTGTGTCATTATCACAACCACAATCATCACCACCGTCATCATGACAGTCACCATCACCATCTTCATCACAACAACAATCATCACCACCATCATCATCACACTCACCATCTTTATCACAACCATAATCATCACCACCATCACCATCTTCATCACAATCATCACCACCATCATTATCATAGGCACCATCTTCATCACAACCATAATCATCACCACCATTTTCATCACAGCCACAATCATCACCGCCATCATCATGACAGTCACCATCACCATCTTCATCACAACCACAATCATCACCACCATCATCATCACAGTCACCATCTTTATCACAACCATAATCGTCACCACCATCATCATCTTCATCACAATCACAATCATCAACACCATCATCATCTTCATCACAACCACAATCATCACCACCATCATCATCACCATCACAGTCACCATCTTTATCACAACCATAATCATCACCACCATCACCATCTTCATCACAACCACAATCATCACCACCATCATCATCACAGTCACCATCTTTATCACAGCCACAATCATCACCACCATCATCATCACAGTCACCATCTTTATCACAGCCACAATCATCACCACCATCACCATCTTCATCACAATCATCACCACCATCATTATCATAGGCACCATCTTCATCACTACCATAATCATCATTACCATTTTTATCACAACCACAATCATCACCGCCATCATCATGACAGTCACCATCACCATCTTCATCACAACCACAATCATCACCACCATCATCATCACAGTCACCATCTTTATCACAACCATAATCATCACCACCATCACCATCTTCATCACAACCACAATCATCACCACCATCATCATCACAGTCACCATCTTTATCACAACCATAATCATCACCACCATTTTCATCACAACCACAATCATCACCGCCATCATCATGACAGTCACCATCACCATCTTCATCCCAACCACAATCATCACCACCATCATCATCACAGTCACCATCTTTATCACAACCATAATCATCAACACCATCATCATCTTCATCACAACTACAATCATCAACACCATCACCATCTTCATCCCAACCACAATCATCACCACCATCATCATCACAGTCACCATCTTTATCACAACCATAATCATCAACACCATCATCATCTTCATCACAACCACAATCATCAACACCATCATCATCTTCATCACAACCACAATCATCACCACCATCATCATCACCATCACAGTCACCATCTTTATCACAGCCATAATCATCACCACCATCACCATCTTCATCACAACCACAATCATCACCACCATCATCATCACAGTCACCATCTTTATCACAACCATAATCATCACCACCATCACCATCTTCATCACAACCACAATCATCACCACCATCATCATCACAGTCACCATCTTTATCACAACCATAATCATCACCACCATCACCATCTTCATCACAACCACAATCATCACCACCATCACCATCTTCATCACAACCACAATCATCACCACCATCATCATCACCATCACAGTCACAATCTTTATCACAACCATAATCATCACCACCATCACCATCTTCATCACAACCACAATCATCACCACCATCATCATCACAGTCACCATCTTTATCACAACCATAATCATCACCACCATCACCATCTTCATCACAACCACAATCATCACCACCATCATCATCACCATCACAGTCACTATCTTTATCACAGCCATAATCATCACCACCATCACCATCTTCATCACAACCATAATCATCACCACCATCATCATCACAGTTACCATCTTTATCACAACCATAATCATCAACACCATCATCACCTTCATCACAACTACAATCATCACCATCATCACCATCTTCATCACAACCACAATCAACACCATCATCACCATCTTCATCACAACCACAATCATCAACACCATCATCATCACCACCATCACCATCTTCATCACAACCACAATCATCAACACCATCATCATCACCACCATCACCATCTTCATCACAACCACAATCATCAACACTATCATCATCACCACCATCAACATCTTCATCACAACCACAATCATCAACACCATCATCATCTTCATCACAACCACAATCATCAACATCATCATCATCTTCATCACAACCACAATCATCAACACTATCATCATCACCACCATCAACATCTTCATCACAACCACAATCATCAACACCATCATCATCTTCATCACAACCACAATCATCAACACCATCATCATCACCACCATCATCATCTTCATCAGAACCAAAATCATCACCACCATCACCATCTTCATCGCAACCACAATCATCACCACCACCATCATCACAGTCACCATCTTCATCACAACCACAATCATCACCACCATCATCATCACAGTTACCATCGTCATCACAACCACAATCATTACTACCATCACCATCTTAATCCCAACCACAATCATTACCACCATCACCATCTTCATCACAACCATAATCATTACCACCATCACCATCTTCATCACAACCACAATCATTACCACCATCACCATCTTCGTCACAACCACAATCATTACCACCATCACCATCTTCATCACAACCGTAATCTTTACCACCATCACCATCTTCATCACAACCACAATCATCACCATCATCATCACCACAGTCACCATCACCGTCTTCATCACATCCACAGTTATCATCATCACGATCGCCACAATCATTACCTGGGTTCTTTACAGCTGTTATCATTTCGGTCATGTTACAAAAATTAACAGATCTTTACTCCCAGACAGCAGATTCGACTTTTTGACTAATCGAGGCTGTGGGACGCAATATTTTAGATCTGTGCCTGTGAATTATTGTCAACAGTCAGTTTGTAGATGTCCGACCTGGCGTTATTCGTGAAAGGAGATGTGACTATTTCATCCCAGAGAAGGTAACTGGGCACACACTTTATTGTCTGTATACAATTAATGGAAGAGCGTCTGAGTTTACCAAGAAACCAACCTGCCATTGAGTTGAGAGCAGTCAGTGACTCAATCTTCTTGTATGCGTCGAGGTCAGCAGAGAAGATCTAGGCCATATACAAATAATGATAAATGAATATGATTAAGGGAAGGGAGCCGCGATAGATCAGTGGTTAGTGAACTGGACTACAAAAGACAAGAGGTAGGATTCGATCCCAACCGACGGCTTCCGGGTTCACCCAGCCCTAAATGGGTACCGGATTTTCTTCTGGGAAAGTAAAGCGGCACGGGCGTAATACCGACCACATTACCTAAAAAATCATGTGCTGAAGGTCTGTAAAATGTATGGTCACTAACACCATATTCCCTATACGCCACTTGGCGTGACGGGGCACTTTACTTTACTACTATTATTAAGGGTAGCTTAGTTGGCTGTGTGCTCTGATGTTTGTGTCTCGTGGCAAGGCTCTGTGTCGATGTGTTAGGGCTTGATCTGGTTCAATCTGTCTATTGTTCTTTGTTTTGTTCTCTGTTGATTATTTCTATTTTTTTTCCCCGAGTGTTGCAAGCATACCTCTATCCCTGAACATGAACCAAACCATAGCCTTCTTTATGCCTGAGCGCAGAAATGGAATACCTCCCCCCCCCCCACACACACACACATTTTTTTCCCACTAGCGTGATGTACAATTGCATGCAGCTTTGCGAGCTATAGACGGCTTACTCTCTAGCCACGACTTCTCTTGTTCATGAGCACGTCTGAAGTATCAGATGTTCGCGCGTTTGTCTGAAGCATAACACATTAATGAGTTTGTTTGAAGTATAAAACATCAATGGGTTTATCTGAAGACTCCCTTATGTTTGTGAGTAGACTAAAGTATAAAACAACAATGAGTTTATCTGAAGACTCTTATGTTTGTGAGTTGACTAAAGTGTAAAACATCAATGGGTTTATCTGAAGACTCTTATGTTTGTGAGTTGACTAAAGAATAAAACATCAATGGGTTTATCTGAAGACTCTTATGTTTGTGAGTTGACTAAAGGATAAAACATCAATGGGTTTATTTGAAGACTCTTATGTTTGTGAGTTGACTAAAGTGTAAAACATCAATGGGTTTATCTGAAGACTCTTATGTTTGTGAGTAGACTAAAGTGTAAAACATCAATGGGTTTATCTGAAGACTCTTATGTTTGTGAGTTGACTAAAGTATAAAACAACAATGGGTTTATCTGAAGACTCTTATGTTTGTGAGTTGATTAAAGTGTAAAACATCAATGGGTTTATCTGAAGACTCTTATGTTTGTGAGTAGACTAAAGTGTAAAACATCAATGGGTTTATCTGAAGACTCCTTTATTTTGTGAGTTGACTAAAGTATAAAACATCAATGGGTTTGTCAAAAACATCACATTGTGAGTTGTCTAAAATACCAGATAAACTTAACTTGAACTATATGAACTTTGACAAAACATTCAAATGCATGTATTTATTTAGTTGAACACAAAATATGTATGTGCATTTTATTCTCGTCATCTTAGTTTTAAAGGACATTAACTGTGTGTAAGTGTTCCGATCATAATAACCAGTGCTATTTGTATCTTTCGTTCCAACACATCTGACTTCATCATGTTCTGACATTTTTAATTAATTTGATATCACAACACGTGTGATTATTGGTATATCTATCTATCTATTGTCCTTTCGAACCGAAGACGGCACATAGGGCAGAACCACAATCTCAAAAACAGAAACCTTGCGTGCCATTGTGGCACATATATTGGTATTTGATGGACTGTAAATTCGCAATTTCTCTACAGGTTTTTCATGACCGGTTATCTCCCTGTAGGGTTTGAGTTTGCAGCAGAGTTAACCTTCCCTGAGTCTGAGGGAACTTCATCTGGTTTGCTCAACACTAGCGCCATGGTAGGTTTTGTATTTTTTATTGGCATGTCCTCAAATCTTATTTGTTCATTGGGTGAATCTTTTTTGAGGGAGGATATATATATATATATAAAACACACACAAAACTTGAAACTATTGTTCAGATGAATAAATGTATCTTTTTGGGAAAATAGGTTATCCTACAAAGTAAACAATCGTACCCTATGGGACACTATGTTTCATTTTTTTGTCCCAAATGCTTCATTGTTTCATCATCATCAAGTACCGGGCCTGCTGGCGTAGATAATCATGTCTCTCCACAACTTTCGATCTCGACAGCTATTTATTATTTCTGTTGTTGACCTTCTGTCAAGCCATTCTCTTAAGCTGTCTGGTATTTTTTCTCTTTGCTTCCCTCTATCTCTTCCTCCCTCAATTTTTCCAGTTGTTACAATATATTCCAGTTGTTCTCTTCTCATTACATGGCCAAAAAAATGATGATTGTTTCTTTCTAATATTGGAAATTAGCTCTCTTTTTGCTTTGACCTCTTTCAGAATATTTTCATTACTCTTCTTAGCTGTCCATGGTATTTTCAGCATTCTTCTGTAAAACCACATTTCTACAGACTCCAGTGATTTTCTTGTCTGTTGTCCCATTGTCCATGATTCGCATCCATATGTTAAGACTGGGTCTACATAACATTTAAGAACTCTTTTTCTTGTTTCTATTGTCAAAAATGGATTGCATAGTATCTTCCTCATTTTCTGGAAAGCTGCTTTCGCCTGAGCCATTCTGCATCTCACCTCTTTTGTACATCTTCCGTCTGTTGTTAGCAAAGTTCCCAAATATTTAAATTCATTTACCTGTTTTAATATTGTTCCACTTGTCTTTATTTTGCAGTGAGGTGATGTCTTTTTCTTTTTTGTTACCATTACTTCTGTCTTTTTGCTATTAAGGCTGAGTCCTTTATTTGTGCTTTCTTCCACTATAATGTCCAATATTTCTTGTAACTCATTTTTACTTTTAGCGATTAAGGCTGTATCATCAGTATACCTTAGATTATTTATATTATGACCTCCAATTGTTATTCCAAGCATGCCCCTCATGGATCTTAAATTAATCTCACTATAAATATTAAACAATTCTGGTTACAACACACAACCTTGTCTAACACCCTGTTTTATTTGTTGAAACATTCCCAATTGGTTTCCAGTTCTTATGGCCGCTGTTTGTTGCCAGTACATGTTTTTTTATTATTTTTAGATCTTTGCTGCCTACGTTTATGCTTTCTAAAATTTTGATTATTTTTTGGCGCTTTACTTTGTCAAATGCCTTGGTGTAATCTATGAAACATATGTATAAATCTGTTTTCACCTCTATGGCTCTTTCTACTAAAGATCTTATGATATAAATGGCATTGCTCGTTCCTTTACCTCCAACTAAACTACACTGTTCATTGTTTGGTCTAACCAAATCCTACCTGCCCCATATTTCAACGAGACTACGAAAAATCTCGACAGCCGTCTTTTCCGCCATATTTTAGATATGTGCAGTGTGCTGTTGTGAATTCTGACTTGAAATTGTGTGTTTTATGTGAATAGTTTTGTATTATACCTGATGCAGGATTTTGCCGAAACGTTGTAATTTGTCTTGTCTTTCTGTTAATCTAGTTGCTCAATACCATTTTATGTTTATCTTCTTTCTTAATACACAATAGCTCAAAACTATAAATTCATATAGAATAAATTAAATAAGAAAATAAAGGTTTATTGCAGACATCAAGAGACAACAATGAGCACTGTTATTGTCATGTGACGAAAAGGAACCAATTGGGATATTTGTGACAACTTGGGGGAAAAAATAGACGGAAGCAGAGAAAAAATGGACAGTTACTTAAAGTATGGTTTTAGACAGATTAAAAATCTTCTTATCTAATCCAAGATTACTTATTCTCATACATTTTATGTGCTATACTGTGTTTTTTTTTTTTTTATCGATTCAATGAACTCTTCCAATATTAACTATTAATTCTAATTTTTTTTAAATTTATTGTCAGATATTTGGGACAATCCTCACAATAGGCATGCGTGCAATGTTGGATTCTGTGTCTGTACTTAGCGCTAAAATAACTATATGTGCTTTTTTGCTGGCTGGAGGCATTATCACAGGTGAGTGCAAATAACTGGTTTCATAACTAATGAAGATGCAAACAATCAATAGGTCTGCTGGTCACGGAATCGCATTATTCAGATTTGAGTTCAATTTAATCTGTTATGTAGCCTTTAACAAGCTTGAGTTGTCTTGTTCTTAGTGACATATAATCTTCTATGGTGTTCGAGTCACGTGATCATTCGAAATATGTCATGTTTCATGATGAAGGGTTAAGAACATCTTGACACACGATGAGCTGTTGGTATGGTGAGTACTCGAATAAGAGTGCGTGTTTTGATTTTTTTTTCCCTAAAACTGCGCTGTGGCTGATACACTCCGTCTTCGGCAGGGTACAATCTTCAGTTGATGGAGTCTCTGAAGAATTTACTTTTTGTGTTAGGACACTCAGTTGTAAGAGGCAATGAAGGCGCAGACAGACTTCCGGGGTTAGCTGTAAGGAATGTATGAGCCAAAAACCGGACTGACATTCTCCGTGCTGTGATGAATTGGCGAGCCAAGAACAGGACTGACATTCTCCGTGCTGTGATGAATTGGCGAGCCAAGAACAGGACTGACATTCTCCATGCTGAAGGGAATTGACGAGCCACTGACATTCTCAGCGCTGCGAAGAATGGACGAGCCAAGAACAGGACTGACATTCTCCGTTCTGTGATGAATGGGCGAGCCAAGAACAGGACTGACGTTCACCGTGCTGTAAAGAATGGACGAGCCAAGAACAGAACTGACATTCTCAGCACTGTGAAGAGTGGACGAGCCAAGAACAGGATTGACATTCTCCGTTCTGTGATAAAGGTACGACAAATTATTCTCACAGTGAATGTCAATCTACAAATTTGTTACACAAATACAAGAGCATCACGTCAACAGGAGCGATACCAAACAAGCGCTCTACGCAAGTCGTCATAGAAAACTGGTAGATCATTGACAGCTATATTGAAAACCGAATGTAAGTAAGTAAAGTACCCCCGTCACGCCAAGTGGCGTATAGGGAAATATGGTGTTAGTGACCCTATATTTTACAGACCTTCAACACATGATTTTTGGGGTAATGTGGTCAGTATTACGCCCGTGCTGCTTTACTTTCCCAGAAGAAATCCGGTACCCATTTAAGGCTGGGTGAACCCGGAAGCCGTCGGTTGGGATCGAACCCTACCCCTTGTCCGTGGTAGTCACTAACCACTGAGCTATCGCGGCTCGAAAACCGAATGGCTGAGAGGATTTTCTTCCCCTTTTTGTTCCCTTTTATCGCCCTGCTCGCATTGCTGTAAACGTCACAATCTTTAGGTGGCCTCCCTCGGCGGGCAGGCATTCAATATTTGTTGCAATGGGTACAGAACTGGGGTTATCATTCGTTACACGTTGATGGATACACTGAGAAGGTGATTCGATCACTTGAGTTGTCCTGTGTCTAGTAGTTATGATCTGCCCACTAAGTTGAACAGCGATATCTCAGCGATTAGTGAACTGGACTACTAAGGATAAGAGATCGGTTCCAATGCTGATCAAGTAAACCCAGCCTTAATGGGTACTGGATTTTTTTCTGGGAAAGAAAATCAGCACGGGGGTAATACCAACCACATTATCCCAGAAATTATGTGCCGAAATTCTATACAAATTATGGTCACTAACTCCCATTACGCAACATGGCTCTTTATATAAAACTAAGTTTAACAAGGTGTAAAGTAAAACGAGTGGTCTCCCCCATGCATAGAGACTTATGAGTGAATATTGTTACATATTTTTATGACCAACAGTACATTTTTATTGGTTTGGTCAGTATAATGCCAGGTCGCCCTACTTACCAGACTGAGCGAACACAGAGTCGATGAAGTTTAAATCTGACCTATTGTACTCAATATCCAATAACTAGATGTGAACACGATAATTAAAAGAAACAAATTAATTTGAAATTGACAGCGATAACAGACAAAATGATGACCGAGTACTGATGTCTCATGTGAACACAACTTTACAGGATTAGTACTGATGATGTCTCATGTGAACACAACTTTACAGGATTAGTGCTGATGATGTCTCATGTGAACACAGCTTTACAGGATTAGTGCTGATGATGTCTCATGTGAACACAACTTTACAGGATTCATCATCATCATCAAGTACCGGGCCTACTGGCGTAGGTGATCATGTCTCTCCACAACTTTCGATTTTGGCAGCTATTTAACATTTCTGTTGTTGACCTTCTGGCAAGCCATTCTCTTAAGCTGTCTGGTATTTTTTCTCTTTGCTTCCCTCTATCTCTTCGTCCCTCAATTTTTCCAGCTGTTACAATATATTCCAGTTGTTCTCTTCTCATTACATGGCCAAAAAATTATGATTGTTTCTTCCTAATATTGGAAATTAGCTATGTTTTTGCTTTGACCTCTCTCAGAACATCTTCATTACATAAGGTACCACCTGTAGCACATGATGTCCCCTACTGAACGAGGGTTTTCCATTGGAATCCCCCTTAACGTTGTTGTCGTTGTTTCTATTGTTGTGGCGATTCATGATTGTACGACGGTGGTTTTATAGGATTAGTGCTAATGAAATCTCAACTTCCAGAAAATGTTATATAAAAAAAAAACACGTTGCATATCATTTCTGTTCAGATAGGCAGCTATTAACTGTGAAAGATGAATACTATTGCATCAAATTTAATTATAAATTATTGAAATAATTAGAATGTAATTTATGCCTGTTTCTTGTGTGACATTGCCTCGGCAGTTCAAAGTTAGAATAGTCCACAATGGCCACTGGCCTGGTAAAACTGTTAACTTGTTGCAGGAGCTACTGAGTTAAGTTCTCTGTGCACACCGTGAGCTCTGTGTCTCATCCGTTTTGATCATGTTTCGATATTCCAGTTGTTTACGATGAATGATGATATTGTATGACAGGGAACAATTGGCTGTGTTCACTTTCTGCGCAGTTTCGCCTTATGTCTTTTGGCGTGTGCTGAGACTGCTACGATGGAGACTACAGTTACCTTTCTTTGTTTGGGAGATGAGATATTAATTCGGATGATTCCGCTGGCACGGGCGGTTGAGCAATTATGGATTTTAATTCGTTTGCAGTGATACCGGGGCCTTCCATAACCAAATAATGTTAGAATAAAAAAATCTACCCAAAAGTCAGTCGCGGTATTGAATACCTCTATCTGCCTGTATAGTAAGGGACACCCATCACATTGAGGACACTCAGCGAAGTTCTGAGGTTATCAGTGTACTGGAAACAAATCAGGTACTTGTGCAAAATTCAGACCTACGGATCTACATACAATACAGGCGCTTCGTTAAGGCAGCAAAACGTAAGCAACGGAACTCTGGGTAACAGAGATGGAGTCAAAGCCTAAATGTCTCTGTGCCACCGATATCCTAAACTGGGTACCAGAAAACGTTATTGATGTAATGTCTGGATAAAGTATAAGTGCAATAAGATGGCTCAGGTAGCCAAAGAAATAAACAAATACAAAATTTGGGAATTAGTGAAGCAAACTGTTTTCTTGTCTAATGTTCCAAAAAAATGGACAATACTCAAAAACAGAACAGAAAATTGAAGCCTTGTAAATGTGGATTTATAGAATAGATTGGAAAGAAAAGAAAACAAACGATGAAGTTTTGAAACAACTAACAATGAAAAGAGCACTACTAAACACAATTCAAACAAGATATGAGATTTTTGGGACATGTTAAAACACCACAGCAGCCTACTAAAAATAATTTCAGATGGGAAAATACAAAGTAAAAGAGGCAGAGGTAGACCAAGACTACCATGGAAAAATAATATCAAAAGATGGACAAGTCAGCCTATGACAACCTGCACTATCAAAGTAAGAGACAGAGCGGAATGACGCTCTCTGTCTTCTGTATGGTGTCACAAATTGAAACCCTGTCCATAAAATATCAATCTTATCAATTGAATGTACTAGACTCACCATCCACAAAAGCTGCAAAATTTCCCCAGGCGAACTAAAATGTCACTTTGAGATGAAAACAAAGTTGTGCTAGGTATCTTGCCCAACCGCCCGTGCCAGTGGAATTATCCGAACATATAACATATCTCATTGAAGGATCCAAACAAAGAAAGGCAGCTGCAGTTCCCATGCTATACAGCTACAGCACACGGCAAAACACAGAAGGCCAAGCGGCACCGAAAATGAACGCAACCGAACTGTACGTCGTACGATATCATTCATCGTAGGCAATCGGAATAACGAAACACGATCCGAATGAAAAACACAACTCACGGTGTGCACAGAGCATTAAATTCAGTAGCTCCAGCAACAAGCCGGACTTGGAATATGAGAAAACTGCAACACTGAACACTTTTCAGAAAGAGCCTCAACGGTACCTGCCGCCTATCCGCCATATTGACCGGAAGTCCATGTACAGGAATTTATTGTGTTTACAAAATGGCAGCGTCCATACCTATTGGATCAACTCATTCTATTTAACTTTAGCTGGATCAATTCTTTATTTTTAATCCACCAGACACTTTGGAACAGTTAGGACTCCATCTCAACATATTATAACTATTTTATGGCATAAGAGAAAACATTTGCTACATAGTATCACTATTGGTGTCATATGTGCGATGAGTTTCTCATAAGTCAATATTCATCATCATGTGCCATACCGGTTGGCGTGGGCGATCATGTCCCTCCACAATCTTCTATCTACAGTGCATCGTATCAGTTCTGTTGTTGACTGTTTTCCATGCCATGACATCAAGCTATCCAGTATTTTCTCTCTTTGTCGCCCGCGATCTCTCCTATTATTTTGCCAGTTGTAACCAAGTATTCCAACTTTCTTCTTCTCATGATGTGCCCGAAAAATGTTGATTGCTTCTTTCTGATGTTTTTTAAGAGCTGCCTTTTGTGTTGGCCTCTTTGAGAACTTCCTCGTTGGTCTTTTTAGCTGCCCAGTGAACTTTCAACATTCCTCTGAGGAATCACATCTCTGTGGCCTCTAATCGTCTTTCCATTTGTTTGTCTATTGTCCATGATTCGCTTCCATAGGTCAGAATTGGTTCTATATAAAGTAAATATTAGGGCTTGAATAAAGACTATGTACAAACAGGGGATAAAACAGTTTTTTATTTATGATATACTAGAGGTTTCATTGAGTTTGGAGATATAATTGTAGTTATAACATTGAGCTATTTGCGTGTCATCATCATTGCACTCCGAAGATTGCAATGGAAATGGCGATATTTATATCCGGTGATTGTGGCTGTATTTTATGACATGCTGGAGACTTCACAAGCTAAACTTTACTTTTATAACATACTGGGGATTCCACTGAGTTTGAGACTAAACTTTACTTTTATAACATGCTGGAGATTCCACTGAGTTTGAGACTAAACTTTACTTTTATAACATGCTGGAGATCCCACTGAGTTGGAGATTAAACTTTACTTTTATAACATGCTGGAGATTCCACAGGCTAAACTTTACTTTTATAACATGCTGGAGATTCCACAGGCTAAACTTTACTTTTATAACATGCTGGAGATCCCACTGAGTTTGAGACTAAACTTTACTTTTATAAGACACTGGAGATTCCACTGAGTCGGAAGTTATATTTGTAGTGGATATGAATACTCAAGGATCAACCTAACTTTAATGGAAATGTGTTCATTTTTAAAAACGTCTTATTACGAGGGCGGTAGTATGTCCTTTAAGCAGCTTTCTAAAAAATGAAGAAGATACTATGCAATCCATTTTTGACAATAGAAACAAGAAATAGAGTTTTTTAAATGTTATGTAAAGCCAGTCTTAACGTATGGATGTGAATCATGGATAATTGGACAACAGACAAAAAAATCACTGGAGTCTGTAGAAATGTGGTTTTACAGAATAATGTTGAGAATACCATGGACAGCTAAGAAGAGTAATGAAAATGTTCTGAAAGAGGTCAAAGCAAAAAGAGAGCTAATTTCCAATATTAGGAAAAAACAATCATTTTTTGGCCATGTAATGAGAAGAGAACAGCTGGAATATATTGTAACAACGGGGACGAGGGTTAGAGTGAAGCAAAGAAAAAAGATACCAGATAGCCTAAGAGAATGGCTTAGCAGAAGGTCAACAACAGAAATGATAGATAGCTGTCGAGATCGAAAGTTGTGAAGAGACATGATCACCTACGCCAGCAGGCCCGGTACTTGATGATGAGTATGTCCTTATGTTAGGATTCTTTCGACGCCGGTTTCATCTCCTACACTAGTCCACACGGCATCACTTCGTCCGTCTATCTCTTTCCTCCTCTCGGGTACCCTATTTTTTTTCCCTAAACTGTTTCTTGCGCTTTTTGTATGCACACGGACCTGTGCGCACTTTCGTTATTGCTACATCAGAGCATACAGGGCAGACTTTATTCTTATTTTTCCCTTTCTAGTTCGAAATTATATTATTTTTCTTTATATGTTTAATACATATTTGTACGTGTGTTTCCAATGTTAGGAAGAGACAATCATCATTTTTTGGCCATGTAATGAGAAGAGAACAGCTTGAATATATTGTAACAACTGGAAAAATTGAGGGACGAAAAGATAGAGAAAAAATAACAGACAGTTTAAGAGAATGCTTTGGCAGAAGGTCTACAACAGAAATGATAAATAGCTGCCGAGATCGAAAGTTGTGGAGAGACATGATCACCTACGGCACTAGGCCCGGTACTTGATGATGATGATGACGTGTGTTGTATGTCTGTTACTGATGAAGGCCTATTGCGCCTAAACGTCGTTCTGGTTTGTGTTGTCCACGTGAAGCTTTAACCATACCGTTGTTTTTCTATAGATTTATTTTTTTTCTCCTTTATTACATTCTCCTTCAATAATACTGTGTTCCTGTTTGCCTCAGCCATCATTAAACCTGACTACAGGAGACAAGAAGCTGGAAAAACAATGGTTGAAGAAATCACTAATCAACAGTTAGAGATTTCCACCAGTGAAACTGAGGATCCAACACACATACAAGAGAAAAGTGACCATTAGAAACAGATCATTGTATTTACAGTGTTTGTTAGGCCAAATTTGTTTGTAGAATGCATCCTTGCTTCTAACTACATCACTGCTTATCTGAGATGTGTATCGCGGCTGTCCTAGATATGAAATCTGTTCAATCCTTCAAATTGACTTTGACGTTAATATTCACAAGATAATGAACAAGCTATTTTTCCATGGATTCTACTCCATGATAACCTATATAGTTTCTGATTACACACTTGACCAATCCATAAAGGAACTGTTACATTAATTTGGCAATAAACAGTACAAAAATATGATTCGTTGAGCCTAGTGAAACTGTGAGGCCACAGAAGTACATTACAAGATCAATTTCATTCTTAATTCTGAAGGATAACAAAGATTAACGAATAATGCTGCAATTGTGCCGATGACTGATGTCACTGCTATTTTGAGAATGACTACCATGTGAAACTATTTTATCATACATGCGACCAGAGAGAGATATTTATCTGCAAATCAACTAGACAAGTGATGATATGTGGAGCACATTTCTTTACGCTGAATTCAAACTGCAACAGATCATAGAAGCTTTTATGCTTCAACAGTTGTTGCACCTCAGAAAAATCAACATATGCATATATTGGTTTCATTGTGTAAAGTATAGTATTAAGTAAGTATTGTCAGTAAAGCATTTGTTATAATTTGTTAGTTAGTGTTAAATGTGTTCATAATGTACAAAAAATTCCATACACATCATATAAAATCTTTAGTAGAAAGAGCCATAGAGGTGAAAACAGATCTATACATGTTTTATAGATTATACCAAAGCATTTGACAAAGTAAGGCACCAAGAAATATCACAATTTTAGAAGGCATAAATGTAGACAGCTAAGATCTAAAAATAAAGAACATGTCCTGGCAACAAACAGCGGCCATAAGAAGACAGAAAATCCAGTAAGACAGAAGTAATGGTAACAACAAAGAAAAAAGACATCACCGCAATGCACAATGAAGACGTGGAAAAATATTAAAACTGTGGTAAATTAATTTAAATATCTGGGAACAATGTTAACCTAAGATGGTAGATGCACAACAAAGGTGAGATGCAGAATGGCTCAGGCAAAAGCAGATTTAAAAAAAAATGAGGAAGATACTATGCAATCTACTTTTTGATTAAAAAACACAAGAAAAAAAGTTCATAAATTTTTTGCACAGCCGGTCTTAACATTATGGATGTTAATCATGGACAATAGGACAACAGACAAGAAAATCACTGGAGTCTGTAGAAATGTGGTTTTACAGAAGAATGTTGAGAATACCATGGACAGCTAAGAAGAGTAATGAAAACTTTCTGAAAGATGCCAAAGCAAAAAGAGAGCTAGTTTCCAATATTAGGAAGAAACAATCATAATTTTTTGACCATGTAATGAGAAGAGAACAGCTGGAATATATTGTAACAACTGGAAAAATTGAGGGACGAAGAGATAGAGGGAAGCAAAGAGAGAAAATACCAGACAGCTTAAGAGAATGGCTTGGCAGAAAGTCAACAACTGAAATGATAACTGTCAAGATCAAAAGTTGTGGAGAGACATGATCACCTATGCCAACAGGCATGGCACTTGATTATGATAATGTACAATGTAAGTTATACTTTGTCCTTTTGAAACAATTTGTATTTATCTGAGAGACTAGTCAATTCTAAGTCTTTGGGTCATTGCTAGTACTATACCCATTGTCCAACAATGTTCTAAAGTCTGCCCAGACAACACTGAGATATCTAATGCTCAGTACACCCTCCACATTAATCTCAGAAATCTGGTAGAGAAGCGACAAGTAAACTGGGCTTCTAAAAATATCAGGTTGGGTATGATTCCCTCCTACTCATTGGCCACATGTTTTTTTTGGCTATACATTAAGAAACAACAAGCCCTCAAATGGGAATCAGAGGATAAAAGAAAAAGTGGCAGACCTAGAGAACCAGTAGTAAAAAAAAAAAAAAAAAACCAGAGGACAAAAGCAAGGATCAGATGCCTTACTGGGATCGAGCAACTCCCCCAATGAACAGGGTACAATGAGGGTCCAGTGCAAGGTCTGATACTTGATAGCAAAGATCGTCGTCTTCGCCATGAAAGGACAATTAACAGATTCATATTAATATTGCTTAATATATAGTCCCTAGACTTGTCTCAATTAGAGGCTGAGCATTTCATTCTGAAAGAGAAAGGTGGCTCATGTATTGACGTTACCTAAAAATGTTCAGATAGGCATTCAATTATTGGCATTAATATCTTATACTCATACTCTACACACCAAACTGAAGGCATGACAGGGTTTTGTTTTACTTTTATATAGAATGTGTGACATTGAGGAAATATAAGTGCTAGATGCTGGTTTTGTTATTGTGAATGTTGCAAAATCAAAGATATTTATTACTAATTATTATTGATACTCATGCCTCCTTGTGTGTTATTTGTTCTTTTGGTTAAGACATTGATTTTTTTTTAGTTGAGTTATTTGCGGAACATCGTTATTGCACTCTGGAACATGTGCTCTATAGATGCCCAGATCCCCTCCTCAACAGGTCCAGTGATTGACAACTCCAGTTCTATGTTGGTTGATAAGTCTTATACGCCAACTAAATTTCTCATTTCTGGCTTTGCTCATCTTAACTCTCATATCTCTTTCATTCAAAGAAGTAATGGTTGTCAAAGTCCTGTGACCTTCCCACATATCGGAGGGCATTAATGATGTCCGCCTGATCCTTTGGTTGACCGTCTTCAAAGACAGCGCGGGCAGCCACCTTGTTTGCCCTTTCATTTCCCCGACTATTTGTGAAATGTAAGGTTCAAGCAAGTTATTGACTGAATGTAGGTACTGACTTAATTCTAATAATGATAACTAAACCAATTTAATTCTATGGTTATGTTGATTCCAATCAACCAGAATTATAAAAAAACAAACCACATGATGATAGCAATAACACAAGGCTGTTCTTTCATTCTGAAAATTTTATTACAATAACTGATAAATGCACACACACAAAAAAAAAACATGGTGGACCAACAAATAACACATACACAAAGAAAATAGACAAAGAGTGGCAACTAAGAAACAGAACATTTTAAACTCAATATCACAAAAGAAAAAAAAAGTGGCACTGTTCATCAAGCAGTTTTTCTTTGACATTCTCATTTATCCTTCTTGTTTCCATCTTTCTTTTACATCTTGGGGTGGCATGTTTCTCCGCTGTTACTTTTCACATCTGTGCCCTAATTTTTTTCGCTCACTCTGCCCAGCTCTTTTTTTTTATTTTTTTTTTTTTTTTTTTGCAATTTACAAAAAATTTTTTTTGTTTTACTCTATTCTTTTGATTCCACATTTTAAAAAGTTTTTAAACACATTTCTTTCTCTCTAGACATATTTTTCTTTTTCCCCTCTATACTGAAAATTGTCTAAACTTTTTAACATTTTTTAAATCAAATCATTTCTTTATTTTTTTCTTTCTCAAAGTTCATCCCATTATATCTTTTTCTTTCACCTGGGTAATGATAATGGAGCAGAAGAAGTAATTGAAAACGAAGAAAGAACAGTGACTGGATAAAATGGACGAGAAGCAAAGCTTTAAAAAAGTGACTAGCTTAGCACCTTGTGATGCGATGCAAGCCTGAAAAAAAAGAAATGGCTTATTAGTCTCCGTGTGAACTGTAGAAAGCATATCAAAACAACCAAAATGCCTACAAATTAATTGTATGTTCTGCCTTTTTCTTTTTTACCCCCTTTTACAATTAATTACTTTTTTTTTTATTATTTGTGGAATCAATTTATTACTACTTTAAATGAAACCAAAGTGAAGATACTTAATCATTTTTTTTTTACTTTTAACTAAACATTTAAGAATGAATCAAATGTCTTTTTTTTTTTAAAAAAAACCAGTTTTATTGACCAAAAGTAAAATATTTTTAACATGAAAAATTTGTATTTTTTTTTTCTGGCTATCGTTAATTTACGTTTCAGTATGGACTGTAATAAGATGCTCTGCGAAATCTCCTGCAAATAGAGCAATAATGAAACTGAGAAAACATAATAAACAACAATAAGAAATTACCATCAAAATTTAAACGCATTATTACAAATGTGATCTGTTTAAAACTTCCAAACTGAACAGCAACAATTTGTCAAACATATTAATTCAGATCTGTAAGCAGCTGCTGGAAAGAAAAAAAACAATTAAACGACACAAGCTCAAAGTTTCAATCTTTAAATTTCTTCAAAAAAAAAACCCCAATGGTGATAGACAATTAAAATTACTGGTGATTTATATTATTCTTCCACTGCTATCAAATTAAGACAATAACTTCACTTGTACATTTCACTTTGCGGCTAATTTTATACAAAAATTCAACTGTCTTGAATGATACAAAGAAACAAGTCATTCATGTGTGTATATATAGACAATATATTTGGTGTCAGGAAACACTATAGATCTTCATACAGAAGTCATATGTGTATATATAGACAATATATATGGTGTCTTGTAAGACAACACTATAGTTCCTCGTACACAATCTGCTAGCTATATTTTAGCTAAACCCAAAATTGGGTATGAGTAATCATTCCAATGGTGTCAGTAGCTCACTGATTATACTTTAGTGGTGAGATCAGCAAGTTTATAAACTTGGCTAATGTCACCATGGAATATATCAAGGGATTCTCTAGCTTTCTATTACCCTTTGAAGCCGAAAATGGCTCACGTCAGAAATTCTTTATGTTAACAATGACAACATTTCTTCTTTTGGTGTCTGATTCTGTATAGTACTGCCAACTATTCTACATTATGGAAGAGATGACGACGGACATATGTAGGGTATATGTTGAGAAGAGACTACAATATATACTTCCAAAACAGGGAAACAGCACACAGAAAGAGGAGAACCTAGAGGTATACTGAAAAGAACTCTTATAAGAGAAGCAAAGTTGATAGGCATTAGTACATTGGATAAGATCAAACATCTCAGCCAGAATAGATAGATGGCAAAAAACACAAGTCCTATTCATTTTGCTGTGCTGGAACACACACAAATATACATAAACACAGACACACATACATATATACTTATATATATATATTATAATATATATAAATATAAAATGAAAGGGACCCAATAATGCAATACACATCTTAAGAACACTGATAGAAAGATCTATAGGGATAAAGAAAGATCTATATATGTGCTTTAAAGACTACACAAAAGCATTTGACAAAGTAAAGCATGTGGAAATAATCAATATGCTGGAGAAATTAAACATTGATGGCAAGGATCTACGAATCATAAAAAACAGGTACTGGCAACAAACAACAGCTATATGAATTAGCAACCAAACAGGACAATTTCAATTTATAAAACAAGGAGTCAGACAAGGCTGTGTTCTGTCACCGGATTTGTTTTCACTTTACAGCGAACGTATGAGATCAATAGTAGACAAAAAAGGAATTGAAGTCAACGGTCATAACATAATTAATTTGTGATATGCGGATGACAGTCTTAATAGCAGAGACAGAGAACGAACTACAAGAAATTGTATAATAGTAAAAGAAAGCAACAAGAAAGGTCTATGTCTGTAGTAAGAAACAAGTAATGGTCATATGGAAGAAATAATCATCACCATCATGTAACATAAAAATAAACAGGACAAATCTGAAACAAGTGTAACATTTGAAATACTTGGGCACAATAATAACATCAGATGGAAAATGCACCACAGAAATAAAAAGCAGAATAGCTCAGGCCAAAATAGCATTTCAGAAAATTAAAAATATCTTATGCAAGAAATCTACGTCAATAGAAATGAGAAAGAGTTCATCGGTACTATATATAACCAATTCTGACCTATGAAAGCGAATCATGGACAGTAGACAAACAAATGAAAAGACGATTAGAGGCCATAGAGATGGGATTTCTCAGAAGAATGTTGAAAGTTCCCTGGACAGCTAAAAAGACCAATGAGGAAATTCTCAAAGAGGCCAACAATTAAGGGAGCTCCTTAGAAATATCAGAAAGAAAGAACAAACATTTTTCGGGCACATCATGAGATGAGAAGAGGAAAATTTGAACACTTGGTTACAACTGGCAAAATAAAACAAAAGAGAGATCGCGGACAACAAAGAGAGAAAATACCAGATAGCTTGGTGTCAAGGCATCGAAAACAGTCAAAAACAGAACTGATATGATGCACTGTAGATAGAAGATTGTGGATGGATATAATCGCCCACGCCAACCGGTATGACACATGATAATGATGATATATATATCATCATCAAGTACCAGGCTTGCTGGCGTAGGTGATCCTGTCTCTCCACAACTTTCAATCTTGAGTTATTTATCATTTCTGTTGTTGACCTCCTGCCAAGCCATTCTCTTAAGTTATCTGATATCTTTTCTCTTTGCTTCCCTCTATCTCTTTGTCTTTCAATTTTCCCAGCTGTTACAATATATTCCAGCTGTTCTCTTATCACATGGCCAAAAAATGATTGTTTCTGCCTAATATTGGAAATTAGCTCTCTTTTTCGCTTTGGCCTCTTTCAGAACGTTTTCATTACTCTTCTTAGCTGTCCATGATATTCTCAACATTCTTCTGTAAAGCCACATTTCTACAGACTCCAGTGATTTCCTTGTCTGTTGTCCTACTGTCCATGATTCACATACATATGTTAAAACAGGCTTTACATAACATTCAAGAACTCTATATATATATATATATATATATATATATATATATATATATATATATATATATATATATATATGAGTTCTTGAATGTACTTATGTGTGTGTGTGTGCACACACACACACACAAGTAGTAGTAGCTTCCATCAGTAATAGTAGGCTGTGGATTTAGCAGCAGCACTTAGGAATTTTTTTTTCTTTCACCCTGCATTCTCTTTCTATGAATCTACTTCTTGCTTGAGTTAGATCTTTAGAGTGTTTCCAAAGACTGTGGTCTGCAGCTATATCTTCCCAGGCTACAAGGTTTACATTCAGTATCTTCTTGTCTCATGTGAACAATTAATCAGAGTTTTGGCTGCTCCCTAGTTCTTTTGCATCTGCTAGTTGTCCATAAAGTATATTTTTTTGCACTGCCATCTTTCATACAGTGTAATTGGCCAAACCAACGTAACTTACATGCTTCTGAGCAGGGTGTTCAGGCCACATAGAAATATATATATATATATATATATATATATATATATATATATATATATATATACATATATAAGCATATTCTTTCTAGCGTTAACCCAATGACTACTAAAGGAGTTGATTGACCTCTTTGTCATCTGCCCGAAAAAAGGACATTAAATGAGCATAGGTGTCATGTGTCAAGGTCTGCAGTTGAACTGTGATATTTGCATACACATCTGACTTTAGTATGACATTTTTGGGTACAGGATTGCCTTCACTCTTCAATCCCTACTTGCTTGGATGCCAGACTAGACTGGTTAGTTTGTTTACGGGGGATACCATGAATGGAGTAGGTCTGGGTGATTCTGGTTCACAGATCTTGGCACAAGCCATCAGCTATGAGTTGCTGACAGCTTCCAGCTGTTGCAGTCAGGCACCTTGCCTCCATACATATTAAACACATACACACACATATATATACATTTAAAATAATAAATATATATATATATATAAAATAAATACATAAAAACTTTAAGTATATAAGTTTTTTTCAGCATTTGAGAGGTCTTTGGTCATGTTATAACTGTTCACCAAGTCTCCAGGTTGAAGTTTGTCTTCTCATGTCTTCACACAGTGTCAACACATACTGTCATTGAGCCAGGTTTGATGACAAAGCTCAGCATACTGGTAGCATGAGTGAAGGCCTTCAGGGGCCTGAATCTCTCTTCCGCTGAGGCATTCATCAATGAGGGTTGCTCCTAGATAGTAAAGGTGGCTCAGACGTCTGCAGTGGCCTGCTCTGGAGCAGAAGATGATGGTCTGGATGTGCCTTGGACGCACTTGTAGTGTATGGGATCCTGCACATTATTTATTTGCATTTGCTTCATTGCCTTGACCTCTATAAAGGGTATCAGGTACCACATTTCTAGCAATACTGCAGTGGGAGAGTAGTATCCACTGACAGGCCACCTTTGTGGACTGTTGTATCCTCTTACAATGCCAACAGCTGCCTTGATAAAGCCTATCAACTCTACTCTAATCAGCAAGGCTCCTTTGACCAGGACAGCAAGCAAGTTCATGAAAGACTAAGCCTTCATGTCCTGGGCATTAATAACTGGAGCCAGTGTTGGACTAAGAGTATGGCAAAATAATTGCTTGCTTAAATAGGTTATAAAGTCAGAGCAGAGAAGTAGAAATGTACCATTCTCATGTTGCAAGTTGTTAATATGTAATCTCCAAAGCTAGCTATAGAGTATAGCAATAGAGTCCAAGAGCTTAGGACTTACATCATAAGCCACAACACAGAGGCATTAATCAATCATTCAATCAATAACATTAGTTTACTCCATCAAATATTAGACTAATCACTATTTATACAACTATCATTCTAACCAGCTAGTGGATTTCTAGGTGTGTTCTAACACAGCACAACTTTAAACAAAATGTACACAGGACATTACAGTTAACTGAAGATGTGAACTAGGTAAACAATGATGCCATATTTAGATGACAAACGTATTCTATTCTATTCATGGAATCGGTTTCAATGCAGTCGGGGCATCCCATAACTGCTCCACCACATGTCCTAGCATTTCTCTAAGTGTAAGCAGACTGACTGACTGTTTCTCAAAGATGATTATAGATACATCTGTTTTCCCCACTAAGCACCCTGGATTGACCAGATCCCTCATCCACCGTTAGAATCCTCGGTCACTTAATATATACATCATTGTCCCACCCATTTTCCTCTTTTCTTTTAAGGAATGAAGAACAAGCTTGGCGATGTTCTCTTTGTCCAGAGTAAGGCCACACTCAGTGGCAGAGCTACCAGCGAGCTTATCAGTTATTTCATTACCATGTATGTGCACCAGTGTGCCCTGGACAGTACACTCATGTTAATGCATTTACATTGGAGTCATCCAAGTGACAAATGTCTGCAGTGACAATAATTTGCAGTTTTCTCATAAAAAGTAACTTCTTTCTTAGTTACACAAACATTACTCAACACACAGTGGTGCTAATATGTAGAAAAATATGCATTGCAAATATTGACTTTACATACTAACAGAACTGCATCATCATCTAAACAATCTTAAACTACAACGATGAATTAGCAGAAAAGTGTGACACTACTAACTGAAACAAATCTAAATGTTATAGAACAGGGAGTTATCATACCAGGTAGTAACAAAAGGAGGCAAGGGGACCTTCCCACTCACTGCTACTACCATCCAGAGCCAAAGGTACATTTTGTTTTCAGTTTGGACAAACTGGAGAACACAAAGCTGGGATTAAACCCATGCTCACTTTTTTCGTCAAGTCAGTGAGCTAACCACTGCACCAAAGCACATTCTTGAAGTAAAATCTATTTTGTTATAAAGTATGTGTTTAATAAATTAAGTACATACCCAAATGGCCGCCGGGATCTTGAAGCAAATCCTTGATAGTATGCGGGTGCACCCCTACTTCCACCCCTGCCAAAACCTCTACCTCTTGGTCGCCTGTTAGTTGTGCTGATGCCTGGTCTGTTGGTTCGTTTTGGGACAACCTGCAGTCAAGAAATAAATCATATACAACACAGGCATACAACATCACACACAAAATAAATCTTAAGGGCAGACGAGAACATTCTTCTTATTAAAGTAAACTTGACTGGCACTGTGGTTACCTGTTTGAATTTTTTTTTTCCAAATACCATTTGAGGAAACATTTTTTTCCAACCTGAAAGGCCATCAGGGTTAATCCAGAGATTTTAAATTGTTACCCAGAGGAAGTCAGCTAGGAAAGGATCTGGTCACCTCAAGAAGCTGAAGCTTAGAACAATTGTCACTAACACTTCATTACCGAATGGCAATTGCTAAAGGGCTCACTTTTAAGGGAATAAAACGTTAAGGTAAAGGAAAAGTACGAGACTTGAATCTGTGTCTTAGCACACAAGTTTTCACCCATATGTGCTTGGCCACCTATCCAGAAGTGTTCTGAGACTTCTAGATAGTGTCGCTTCAAGCATCGAAACTCATGATATGAGGCGGCATTCCTCACCTCCCCAGAGCACTACCATGGTACCCATTTCTGCCAGCTGCTTGGTTAACCATAGGGTATTTTTTTTTTCAACCCCAATAAAACTCATACTGCTTCCGCGGAAATCGAACACGGGTTGTCCGAACATCCATAGCCCAGTCGAGTGGTTTTACCAACAAGTCTACAGAGGCCTCTAAAACAAAATGTACTCTGCTATACAAAGAAACAAATCAAATGCATTAATGTTACATTCTTTTAGCCTTTAAGGAAACCAAATCAAATGTTGAGTTTAAAATATCAATTTCTGGCCAAGGAGCTGTTGTTAATATTGAAAGATAAATAAATGTTTTGCGATGCTGCCAGTCAAATACCAGTGTACAAATACAATGGCACTGAAAACCAACAGAGATGGTGAGGATGTGACCACGGACTGGCAACACATGAATGTAATCAGCAACTTGGTCTTAAACTTACTTTGATCTGTCTTCCTCTAAATAAAGAGTCATCTAATGCCATTGCTGTTATTACTGAATCTTTGTCTGCAAACTCTATATATGCAAACCTGTGGATTAAATAAATTCAGTAAAGAGCTAGTTTCCAATGTTTATTTTTCTACTTTCTAATAGCTGCAAGTTAATGTACATAAAAAAATTATATTCATCATATATATGGACAAAATAAATCAGGAAACAACCAACAATAAGGAAAAATCAAATAACATAGAGGTAGAAAATTTCAACATCAACGAGCTACTATTCGCAGATGACCAATGCCTAATATATGAGGATGAAAACCTGCTACAACAACATTTAACGTCTCTAGATAAAAGTTGCACAAACTACAGTATGAAAATTAACACAGCAAAAACAGAGGTTATAAGACTAAGCATTAAGATCAAAGATAAAGAAATAAAATAAGTAGAGGAATTCAAGTATTTAGGCACAATGTTCACAGAAGATGGAAAACTAGACAGAGAAATTGACATGAGAATACAAAAAGCAAATGCTGTCACATACCAGCTTTCACCATTGCTAAGGCATCCAAACATCTCTATGCCAGCTAAACAACAAATGATAAATAGCATTTTCATACCAACTTTGTGTTATGAAAGTCAAACATTGACCCTTTCTAAATCACATTTAAGAAAGATCAATACATGTGATATGCGATGCTTGAGAAAAGTAACAACACAAGAAGAGATAGAATACCAAATGAAACCATAAGAAAAATAGTAGGAACAAAACCCTGCCAAGAATATATAGAACAACAACAACTTAAATGGTTTGGCCACCTGGTCAGAATGAATCCTTATCAATCACCATCAAGGGCGTTCTTCTCAAGAATGCATGGAAAAAAACCAAGAGGAAGACCCAGAAGAAGAAGGATAGATGCAGTGAGAGAGACATGTAACAACAAAGGAAAGTCATTAATTCAGACAGTTCGAGTAGCTCAAGAACAACAAATGATATAAACCACGACACCTTTTAGGTATCAGTGAAAAGAGAAAAGAAGAAAAAAGAGTAGATATGCTATGAAGAAAATATTTGAGGTACATAATGATACTGAAATCTTCTTCTTCTTTCCTTCCTCATCTGCCTTTCAGCGTCGAGGGGAGATATAAATTGCGGTCTTTTGCTCTTCTGTTCGCCTCTGCTGCTGTTATGTTTCCTAGTGCTTCTAATATTCCATTGATCCATCTTTTTCGTGGTCGACCCTTGGGTCTGTTGTTCTCACAACGTTTGCTGAAGGCTCGTTGTGTTGTGTTTTGTTCTTTCTGCCTTGTCACGTGGCCGAACCATTTTATCTGTTGTTTCCTTATATATTCTATGGCTGGGGCTATTCCTAGCTTTTTTCTCAGTTCTTCATTTCTGATCTTATCTCTCAGACTGTTTCCTGTTTTTATATTTAGACCGTAAAAGATCGCATGTGAGACCTTAGCGATCACACACGTGGGGGGAAACATCAGCCGGGCTAAACCCCCATCGTGTGTTTCTCTTAAACTAAGCCCTTAACTTACGACTGACTTAGCAGGTCGGTAAGGGATAATTGTATTTATGCTCAGAGAAATACATAGAATATGGAGATCAAAGTAGCAACGATACTGAAATGAATATTTATAAAGTCATGAATGAGAAGAAAAAAGATAATTCACTAATTTTCTAAACATAAATCTAAATGTGATTTTACTCCAAGTGCCACCCACTTTAAATTTTTGCTTTGGTAGTTGAAAATAAAAAAAAAAACCTATATCTACAACCACAAGGGTATCACTTTTTATGAAATTGTAAATAGGCAAATCCCTTTTAAATAATTTGAAAGTTTTTGTAGATATAGCAGTTCATCAATGTGTCATTTCATGGTGGAAACTTAGAACGGCCATAGTGTTGGTCTGAGGTTAAATACTTCTTTATAAATTAGGGCCACTAGGTGTGTGTGTGTATATATATATATATATGGTGAGAAACTTATTGAGTGGGTAAGAACACACAACATGATGAAAGGAAACACCTGGTTTAAGCAACATCCAAGACGTCTGTGGACATGGAAAAGCCCAGGAGACAACACACATAATCAAATTGATTACATGATAAGCAATAGATTTAGAAACAGTCTGGTGTGAGTGAAAACTAGACCAAGGGCAGATTGCAATAGTGATCATGTACCAGTTGTGGGAAAGCTTAGAGTAAAATTAAAAACAAAACCAGGCTCAATTAACATCAAGTTAAATTTAGATTTACTCAAATCAGACAAGAAGCTGCAAGACAAATATAAAATCACAATTCAGAACCGGTACAATGCAATAGAGAAGATACAAAGCATTGACGTACAGTGGGAAATGCTAAAAGAATCAATACAACAAACATCAAAAGAGTTCATACCACCAGTGAGGACAAATTCAAGAAAGAAATGGATGACAGATGACATTTTGCAGATAATGGATACAAGAAGAAGAAATAAAGAAATTGTAATAAAATGCAATGAAGCAAAAGAAGCATGGCTAAAAGACAGATGCAAAGAGATTGAAATGCAACAAAAAGGAGATGCTAAAGCTATATACAAACAAATTGAAGAATTAACCGGAAGAAAAACGCAATCAAAAACTGGATGTTTAAGATCAAAGGAAGGGGGAACTGTTGATTGAACAAGAAAGCACAACCTGCTCAAATCAATATTCATAGCCCTACCAAAGAAATCTGGTGCGATTGAATGCGATGATCATCGCACAATAAACCGCATGAGCCACATGACTAAGATATTACTAAGAATCATCGTGCGAAGAGTGCGAAACAAAATCAGTCCAGAAATTAGCGATGAACAGTGTGGTTTTGTTGGAGGTAAAGGAACGATCAATGCCATATATATCATAAGATCTTTAGTAGAAAGAGCCATAGAGGTGAAAACAGATTTATACCTATGTTTCATAGATTACACCAAAGCATTGGACAAAGTAAAGCACCAAGAAATAATCAAAATTGTAGAAAGCATAAATGTAGACAGCAAAGATCTAAGAATAATAAAGAACATGAACTGGCAACAAACAGCGGCCAAAAGAACTGGAAACCAATTGGGAATGTTTCAACAAATAAAACAGTGTGTTAGACAAGGTTGTGTGCTGTCACCAGAATTGTTTATTATTCATAGTGAGATTATTTTAAGATCCATAAGGGGCATGCCTGGAATAACAATTGGAGGTCATAATATAAATAATCTAAGGTATGCTGATGATACAGCCTTAATCGCTAAGAGTGAAAATGAGTTGCAAGAAATCAAAAATAAAGGACCCAGCCTTAATAGCAAAAAGACAGAAGTAATGGTAACAACAAAGAAAAAGACATCACCTCAGTGCAGAATAAAGACAAGTGGAACAATATTAAACTAGGTAAATGAATTTAAATATTTGGGAACTTTGTTAACCTCAGACGGAAGCTGTACAAAAGAGGTGAGATGCAGAATGGCTCAGGCAAAAGCAGCTTTCCACAAAATGAGGAAGATACTATGCAATCTATTTTTGACAATAGAAACAATAAAAAGAGTTCTTAAATGTTATGTAGAGCCAGTCTTAACATGTGGATGTGAATCATGTGGACAATGGGACAACAGACAAGAAAATCACTGGAGTCTGTAGAAATGTGGTTTTACAGAAGAATGTTGAGAATACCATGGACAGCTAAGAAGAGTAATGAAAACTTTCTGAAAGATGCCAAAGCAAAAAGAGAGCTAGTTTCCAATATTAGGAAGAAACAATCATAATTTTTTGACCATGTAATGAGAAGAGAACAGCTGGAATATATTGTAACAACTGGAAAAATTGAGGGACGAAGAGATAGAGGGAAGCAAAGAGAGAAAATACCAGACAGCTTAAGAGAATGGCTTGGCAGAAAGTCAACAACTGAAATGATAAAGAACTGTCGAGATCGAAATATATATATATATATAGGATACAAAAAAATACTTTTCCATGATAAACAGAGCATTTATAACAAACCACATCACATCACAGCTTTAGAGAAAATCTAGGGTACCCACATTTAGAAGATAACTCAGATGTAACAACTTATTAACATCATTTACCCTTTTGGATGGCCAGAGAATTTGTCACACAAAATAGTAACTCTGTTAACTGAGCCACACCCATGAAAGTGCTGTTCCAACTCCTCTGCAGTTGCTCCATAGTCCACCTAAAAAGTATATAAATGTGGACTGTGAGTGGGTGTGTGTTAAGAATTATGGAAAAACATTTCACATTGTAAACAAAATAGCCCAAAAATGATCAAGATCAGGAGAAGTTATGTCACTCACATCACTCAGGAGTCTAACATGCATAAACATCATTTCTTGATCATAATTAATTAAATAATATGACCATAATTACTAAACTAACCAAATTCAAAACTAGAAACATTTTTTTTTTAAAATCCTAAATTTAAAAAATAATCGGCAGTAAAACTCATCATGATTATATATGACTGAACATAAATTTGTTTTCTAAAGGTAATGCTTCATTTATTTGACAGACCTAGACTATCAACAACAAATAGTTACTTGATAATTTCAGTCTGATGACTGATACACCCCTTCCCCTCTTTTTTCAAAATCTTTAGATTTGATACCATATTACTTAGTATTTGCTTAGTTATAGAGAAGGTAGTGTTAAAATATGACAAATAGCATATACACAAATTTGTGGGCAAGTTATTTCACCTAACTGAAATTAATTAATCAACCCAAACACTTTTGTTCTTTTTTGGCAGCTGCCAAATGCTTTTCCAAGCTTATATAATAAAGTCAGATGTTTGAGCATCTCCGTAAGCTATATAGTAATTGTTACTATTTATACATCCAAATCAAGGTCTGAGAATCCCCAACATCATTGAACTTTGTTTTAAAATAGATGAAGCAGTTCTCCAGATATAACCAGTTACACTTTATAGGTAATTTTGTTTATATAATGTGACAATTACATATTGAAATTGTTAAGATCTAGTAAACCAATATATATATTTTTTTAAATTGTTGGGCATTACATAAAAAATGTGAAATCTGAAAGAAATCTGCAATGCCATTTATTCTCTAAAAAGCAAATTGGTTATTCATATTAATTGTGCATTTCAATATATATTTTAAAGAAATCTGTAATGAAACAGTCCACCAGTTGTTTTTTTTTAAATAGATGAGGATCATGGTCATCTGGGAGACATAACTTAACCACATTGCTTATGATACACTATAATCAGGAATAACCTTAATGACCTAGATTGTTATACGCACATTATGAGATAGCAATGCCATTTTGTGCTGTGAAAATAACACGTAAATAAATCGCTTAAAAAGTCATATTAGTATGATCAAGGACTATCAATTTTGTTTTCAAATTTAAGAAATTATTTTTAAAATGTTACCGAAGTACCTATCTCAAATAACCACAAATTTTGTGCCCTATCTTGTATGTTCAATGTAACTGGGGATGAAACAGTTGTACAGTAGAATCAAATCTATACATAGATCTCCAAAGGCTGACAGGAAAGTCCAAGAGAACCTCCAACTGTGACATTTTCAGCTTTGTGAGCAGCAGCGTTTGTGGGTACTGTGACGCAGCCTGCTGAGCTCCTATAGCTGATAGCATCACGCTAGTTGGAGGGTTTTATTTTCCGCCATAGGCCATTAGATTGATGTGGTAGAATCCACTTATAACGATATCGGTTATGAGAATCCAGATATAACCAGTTTTTAAATCCTCAAATGTTTTCTTTACAAATCTTTTATTATGCTATTACCCAGCCTGCAAATCTGTTGCTACGCATTTTGTTAAATTTGTCTAGGAAAAACAAAAAAAAAAACTTAACAGTGTCTACTTTTCTTGTCTGTGTGTATGGCTTGACTGGTAATGGCTACTTGCACATGGCAGTGGGTGAGAGGGGGTTTGGGGAAGCAAAAATACAAGTTGTGACTGTGGTTGGGGAAATGACTTTTATTGAATGGACCAATGGGCTTTCATCTTAAAGGTTGAGTACTAGTACACATCTACATGCCTGTTAAAATCTATTCGTAAACCATTAAATGTGTTATTGTGTTGACTTCCAGTACTAGCAAGAAACTGAAGTGTACATTGCTTGAAATGAAAGTGATGACAGAGAAAGTGGACAGAAAATTACAGAAATTAAGCTCTTTACATACAATTATGGAAATGTACCAGTCAAATATCAGTGGATAAAGAGATACAGCGAAGACGATGGCCCTGAATAGGACACACTGCGGAAGCCAACTGAGAGCATTACACAATAGGCCCTTTTTTTGGAATCCCCAGGGAAAAATACAAAGAGGAAGACCAAGGAATTACTGGAGAAGACAGACAGAAGCAGAGATGAAGATGATGGGGAAGGCATGGAACGATCTTAAAAGAATGGCAAGAAACAGAATGATTGGAAAGTGTTTGTTGAAGACCTATCCTCCACAGGGAGCTGTAAGGTAGAAGAAAAAGAAGACTTTACATACAATCCTGAAGGACAGAACAGTTTACACATGGTAATATCAAACTTTTTGCAATAGACATAACCATTCAATCTGTTTCTGAAATTTACACAGCATATTCCCCTATTTATAAACATAAACTGTATATAAGGGGACACGGTTATTACAACACTATTCTGCTGACACCAAGAGATATATAACTGGCTTCTACTGTACTATACTGAGCTGGGGACAGGAATACAAACTATGCTGTTTTGTCAATGAAATCCTTTGCAACACACCGGCTGCGGTCCACATTCCATTTTCCTTGCAGTCATTTCCCAGGAACCTTATAGAAGAACAGCTGCATGAATGACCACAGTGGATCCTGCCGGTTGCTAAAGTGTCTAGGAGCAGAGAGTACTGTCTAAATTGTGTTTTGCATTAACCATCCTTTTTCTGATTAAGAACTTGATTGGCAAAAAATCCACAGATGCTTCAGCAGTATAGTCTACAGCAGAAATCAACAGGTGTCAATAACCAACCAATCACATTTATGTGCAAAAAAATTTCTATACAAAGAATGCTGGTGGTGACTAGGGAAAAAAAGTGTTGAAAATTAGCCCTTCAACTGTCAGTTTAGATTTGTTTGGGGTGCTCTGAAAGATATTTCCATCAACATAACACACAAAAACCATACATAGATTGTTCCTTACAATCTGGGGACCATCAGCAGCAGTTATACTCTACTCTTTAGATGTTAAGGGTGACCCAAAATAACTCTGATCGAAAACAAACTATGTAAAGAAACAGTCAAGTGGGAATTAACAGAATGTAAAGAGGATTGTTATTTGTTCCAGTAAATACATTATAAAATGATCAAGATCAGCAGATGTTTTGTCACTCACATAGATCAGGAGTCTAACATGCATAAACATCATTTCTTGATCTGTAATCAGGATAATAGGAGCCTATTATCATTTGTTTCTAAAGCCAAACTCAATATTTCTTTCATTTCTTTCAATTGCCCTTCATCATTTGGGGGGGTGGGAAGCTTAATTTGTGGGTTTTCTGCTCTTTGTTGTCATCTACTATTGTTTCCTAGTGTAATATTTCATCGAACCATTTTGTCACACTCAAATGAGAAAGATAAGCTGTTAAATATGTAAAGACCTGCAATGTTGTAAATAAACCATTGCACATCCAGTAATTGCACTAGGGTTAGTAGTCTCCTAGTTGAGCTATGCCATTACTTGGGAGTTCCAAAACATCTAACACACAAAAACATTAGGATTGTTTTTTGTGTTATTAAGATAAACCCAAGCCTCATGACCAGTACAGTTATGCTATGGGCTTTAGAGGTAAAGAGTGACCAAAGACAATCAAAATATAAACATTTGAGAAGCAACCATATCATAACTATAGCTAAGTTTAGGCTAAGAAAATAGGAGCTTGTTGCTTTACAAGACTTCACAATGTATGACATCTTTATCAGCCAAAAATAATATCAATGTATGACATCTTTATCAGCCAAAAATAATATCACAGTGTATGCTAGTCATCTTTATCAGCCAAAAATAATATCACAGTGTATGCTAGTCATCTTTATCAGCCAAAAATAATATCACAGTGTATGCTAGTCATCTTTATCAGCCAAAAATAACATCACAGTGTATGCTAGTCATCTTTATCAGCCAAAAATAATATCACAGTGTATGCTAGTCATCTTTATCAGCCAAAAATAATATCACAGTGTATGCTAGTCATCTTTAACAGCCAAAAATAATATCACAGTGTATGCTAGTCATCTTTATCACCCAAAAATAATATCACAGTGTGTGCTAGTCATCTTTATCAGCTAAAAATAATATCACAGTGTATGCTAGTCATCTTTATCAGCCAAAAATAATATCACAGTGTATGCTAGTCATCTTTATCAACCAAAAATAATATCACAGTGTATGCTAGTCATCTTTATCACCCAAAAATAATATCACAGTGTATGCTAGTCATCTTTATCACCCAAAAATAATATCACAGTGTAAGCTAGTCATCTTTATCAGCCAAAAATAATATCACAGTGTATGCTAGTCATCTTTATCACCCAAAATAATATCACAATGTATGCTAGTCATCTTTATCAGCCAAAAATAATATCACAATGTATGCTAGTCATCTTTATCAGCCAAAAATAATATCACATTGTATGCTAGTCATCTTTATCAGCCAAAAATAATACCACAGTGTATGCTAGTCATCTTTATCAGCCAAAAATAATATCACAGTGTATGCTAGTCATCTTTATCAGCCAAAAATAATATCACAGTGTATGCTAGTCATCTTTATCAGCCAAAAATAATATCACAGTGTATGCTAGTCATCTTTATCACCCAAAAATAATACCACAATGTATGCTAGTCATCTTTATCACTCAAAAATAATATCACAGTGTATGCTAGTCATCTTTATCAGCCAAAAATAATATCACAATGTATGCTAGTCATCTTTATCAGCCAAAAATAATATCACAGTGTATGCTAGTCATCTTTATCAGCCAAAAATAATATCACAATGTATGCTAGTCATCTTTATCAGCCAAAAATAATATCACAGTGTATGCTAGTCATCTTTATTAGCCAAAAATAATATCACAGTGTATGCTAGTCATCTTTATCAGCCAAAAATAATATCACAGTGTATGCTAGTCATCTTTATGAGCCAAAAATAATATCACAGTGTATGCTAGTCATCTTTATCAGCCAAAAATAATATCACAATGTATGCTAGTCATCTTTATCAGCCAAAAATAATATCAGTGTATGCTAGTCATCTTTATCAGCCAAAAATAATATCACAGTGTATGCTAGTCATCTTTATCAGCCAAAAATAATATCACAATGTATGCTAGTCATCTTTATCAGCCAAAAATAATATCACAGTGTATGCTAGTCATCTTTATCAGCCAAAAATAATATCACAGTGTATGCTAGTCATCTTTATCAGCCAAAAATAATATCACAGTGTATGCTAGTCATATTTATTAGCCAAAAATAATATCACAGTGTATGCTAGTCATCTTTATCAGCCAAAAATAATATCACAGTGTATGCTAGTCATCTTTATCACCCAAAAATATCACAGTGTATGCTAGTCATCTTTATCAGCCAAAAATAATATCACAGTGTATGCTAGTCATCTTTATCACCCAAAAATAATATCACAGTGTATGCTAGTCATCTTTATCAGCCAAAAATAAAATAATCCACAATGTATGACAGTTATCTTTATCAGCCAAAAATAAAATAATCCACAATGTATCTATCTATCTATCGTCTTTTCGAGCCGAAGACGGCACATAGGGCAGAACCACAATGTCAAAAACAGAAACCTTGCATGCCAAAAAGTGGCACATATTGCAGAGATCACTGCTCTAAAATATAATCACTGCTCTAAAATATATAGCACGGTTTCCATAACAATACTTTTTACAATGACAGCTTGTTAAGCCATCGCCTCTTACGACATGCCTGGAAGGTCAGTGTCACTATTCTTTACTTCCCTCATAATGAGGCCCCGGTAACACACAGTCACAATGTATAACTCATCTTTATGAGCCAAAAATAAAACAATCACAAAGAAAAATCCCACAAAGCTACCTCATATGATCAAGATCAGCAATAATATTTTCACTCAATTAATTCAGGAGTCTAACATGCATGAACATCATCTCTTGATCTATTAATACCTAGACAATTAGGTGAATGCAATTTATATCATCTGTAGATCAAACTTTAACTGGGGAATGTTGAAAACTTTTCCAAATGACTATTCTAGGACAATGATAATTGAATAATTGAAGAGTTTAACTATAGTTTAGATTTATCTGTTCCTTCACCTGAAACATTTAACCAAAATTAAATGATAATAACTTAGCACTCACCTGGAAGAAGTGATAAAAAATATTCAGGTTTTATGGAAACAACATTTTAACAAATCTAGAATGAAATTTTTCTAATTTTTTTCACAAAAATAATGGGACGGTATTCCTTGAAATCAGCAAAGCAATAAGGATGTGCTAAATAAACAATTTAGGTCTCACTCGTGTATTTTTAGAACCCTTCACCTCTGACCAGAGGGTATAAATTACAGCTACACCCGTGAGAAATTCCTAATGACCTATATTGGCGATCTGGTAGAAGATTAGCGGAAAGATTCTGTGAACATCTACGAGATGTCCAACAGAATACTGGCACTCCAGTGTCTTCCCATTTCAACTCCCCAGATCACAAGGGCAAAGACGACATCCGTGTCACTGGTATTGTCCTCTGTCACTCTGGCGACCGCAGCCGATATAATTTGGAAAATCGCCTCATAGTCCAGTATGGTTCGCTGACCCCATGAGGCATGAATGTATCACACTCATACACAGTTTCCTTTCGGCTGCTCCTTCCCTCTTGCATAGCCCTCTCTACCACCCATGTTGTGGCTCTTTAGTCTATCTACTATGCCACGATATTCTTAGTTCTTAGTTCTCCACTAGTCCCCGTTGAGACACTTCGGTGTTCTCCTATATACATTTTTTCTGAGCTACTTACCCCTCATATGTTTTTATTGCACCCCACTCTCATACATCTCACTCTTTCCGCCTTTTGAGTACCTTGCTTGCTTGTAAGCATACACATGTACGTGTGTGTATATGTATGTTGATATGTATTAGTATGTGCACGTCTTCTTGCACGTGTACATATGTATACACGCTTCTGTGTGTGTGTATACATGTGTTTATGGGCCCTTAGATACTATCAGATATTGCCTGTGCCTCTGTAGTCGACGCACCTAGACAGCGTTCCCCCACTCGTGTATTTTTAGAACCCTTCACCTCTGACCAGAGGGTATAAATTACAGCTACACCCGTGAGAAATTCCTTTCCCAGCCTGACCACAGTCCACGACACAGGGAAGTCAACATATTTCGATTATTTTGTTTTTGATGTTTCATTACTAGTTAGCTATGTAGGATTAGTTTTATTTATTCACATATCTGTGTGTGTATGTTGTTTGTTTGTTCCTACTGAAGGCCTATTGAGCCGAAACGTCGTTCGAATCTGTGTCATCTACTAATCGCGTAAAGCTTCTATCATACCATTTTTTTCTTTTTTTCAATTTTTCCAAACAATTTAGGTCTCCATGTTGTCCAAAGTTACAGTAGTAAATATGATAAACATGGCGTAATACTTTGTGTCAATAGGCCAAGTTCCACAGGTGATAACAATTCAATTCAAATAAACCAGCTTTGGTCAATTACAATGCTTTTAAATTGGACACAGAAGTATGAGAAGATGGATGATTAATCAAAATGTCCATATTAACATTTCCCTGAACATAAAATTAAAATTGTTCAACTAAGATGATAATTTTCATTAAAAATATACGGATGATCAAATTACATGGAAATTTCACATCATTATGTAGTTTCCATGTGCATACCACTTTCCATATTGCTGTTTCATCGAAAGCTAAGGACTGTGCAATGGTTTTGAAAAATGCATTTTTTACCAGCGGTCGGTTGGATTCATATTTATTTAGCTTCACCATTATTCAAGGGAAATACTATACGATCATAATCTATATTTCTATCTATCTCTCTATTGTCCTTTCGAGCCGAAGACGGCACATAGGGCAGAACCACAATCTCAAAAACAGAAACCTTGCGTGCCAAATTGGCACATATTGCAGAGTTCACTGATCTAAAATCTATGGCGCTGTTTCCATAACAATACTTTTTACAATGACAGCTTGTCAAGCCATCAATCAACCTCCTTAGTTGCCTCTCACGACATGCTTGGAAGGTCACAGTGTCACTATTCTTTACCTCCCTCATAATGAGGCCCCGGTAACACACAGGATAATCTATATTTAGCCACATTAAATTTAGTTTGATAACGAAACAAAACATAAATTGGTTATAAACTATACTGTAACCTGGAAATAAAAATCAATCAGAACCATAGCAATGAAAAATGGCCTCCTTAGTTTTTCAAACCACCTTTTTGTAGTGCCTTATGGATTATCCTAATCTACAGGATTAAACACAAACATTTTTTAGCAACTTACATTTCCAACATAAATGGATTTTCCATCTGCCTCGGCTTTTTCTTCTTGCGTTGGGAAAGGAGATGCTGTTGCTGAAATATAAATATGGCAGTACTATATTAATTTAAAAATCAAAACTAAGATTTTAAGAAAACTATATCTTTTAGAGCCAAAGAGGGCACAGCACATAAGGCAGAAATTCTAAGCCCTCCATGTCTGACAATTTTTGCTAACAAGTGTCAGACCTTATAAAGGATCCACATTGTACTTTGTCACGCACCCCCATTCTGGGGGGCCTTTCAATTTCAGCAAGGGAGATGATGCTTGCTATTGTTTCTTCTGTCCACGTCGTTCTTTTTATTGTTTTTCTATGTCTTTTTTTTTTTTTTAACTTCTTGTTCCTCATTTGAGTTTTCGTTTCTTTGAGATGTCATGTCTCTTGTCACATGCCAAAATATTACAACATTCTCTTGATTAGCATTCGCTACTATGCATGCCCATTAGCATACCTATGTAAGGAGTTGACATTTTGTTTTAATAATGAAAGATGTTTCACAATGGCAGCTAGTTAAGCCACCGATCAAACATCCAAGAAAAAACAATCATCCATATTGGTATGTATGATAAACTACAGAAAAAATAAATACTGCTTTGAAGTCTACAAGTGATTATTGAAAGGAAAAGACACAAACTTCTAGTTTAAGGAGGGGGGAAAAAATTACTGAAGCTAGACACACCTCTATCTAAGTAGCAAAGAAATATTAATCAAACATAAGATAATAGGCTTTGTTATAAAGAAGAAAAAACACTGCAAATTTAGTTCCATTTCTATCTATCTATCTATTGACCTTTCGAGCCGTAACCGGCCCATAGGGCGTAGACCAAGATACACCTTCTCCTATATGAATTTTTGTTCTAGCAGTTTTCTTTTAAAGATATTTTATCAAATCTCGCCATCTGTCTCTGTTCTGTGCAAGCAGTTCTATCTCATTGAGGGAGCCGATTCCTGCTGCTCTTGCCTCTCTCATCAATGTTCTTCTCAGTGTCTCCCTGGGTCTTCCTCTTTTTCTTTTACCTGTTGTTTCCCATATGAGGGCTTGCTTTGCTATTCGATTATTATCTCTTCTCATCACATGTCCAACGTATGACCATCGTCTTTTCTTTATTACTGAAGATATTAGTGGTTGATTGGCGATTTCTCTAATTTCCTCGTTTGTTTTGAATTCGTTCCATTCTATACCAAGTATTTTCCTTAGACATTTATTTTCGAATGCGTTCAACTTTGTTTCTATATCTCTTGTTGTTTTCCAGCTTTCATACGCATACGTAAGGGTTGATAGTACATTTGATTTGAATAGCCTAAGTTGTTTCCATAAAAGTTCCATTTACAAATCACAAAATAATATAACAGACACCACACATGCTGCGTAGGCAATGGTGAGTGATGAACACACTGATAATACATTTTTTTTGTGTGCCTAAATTTGACCACTGAACAAATGACAGGTGCAATTAAGCAAAAATTAATTCAGAGAAAGGTAAACAGATTAAATGCTGTTAGTTACACAAATGTATGTATATCTTGTTTAACTTTTTTATCAGGTATCATCTCAGAGCCATATAATAAGACTGAATATACATTTCTTATTAAATATAACAATCTTGGTGTACAAGGGAGGTGGGTAATCCAGAGGTATGACACTGGTCTCAGGACACGAAGGACCCAGGTTCAACACCCACCAGAAGCATTTTTCAAACAGGAAAAATGTATGGTTTATTTATGACGTTACCCTCCCCTGATCTCTTGGGTGTTGGAGATCCAATGTCTAGCTGTCTCAGATAACTGCAAAATACAGAAGGTCGTGTGTGCACTCATGCACGTTAAAAGAACTTTTGGCAGGTTTATAAAAAAATAGTAAGCCATAAAGATGGCCACTGCCCTGGCAAAACTGTCTGCAGAAACCTACCCAGACAGTGGATCTTAGGCTGTGCTACTGAATTTATGCACATGGGCCAGGAATCTTGTGATTATCAAGTGGGATATTATAGCACTTATGGATACATCCGGTGTTCATTGATGATGATTCTAACAACTACTTTGGTGCTTGTTTTTATGTTTTTTTCCCCACTGTCTACGTTTAAATTGGTATAGTAAGTTCAAGTTGGTAAGTAACTAAAATACAAATATAATCTTAGCTGAGAAAGGTGTTAAGACGTACATGAGTGAAAAACAGGAACACGGATCATATGAGATATACTAGCAGCGCAGCAAACAAGTTAAAATTTGTTGGCAACTCATATAGCATAACAGATTTCTCTTTCAAAATACATAAAGGAAGACACAAACATTTCTTATATGTTTTCACTGTGGTACAGGTATATAAGGATTGCTTACATTATCTGTACAGATAACAGGTGTATCCTGCATATGCAATCAATTCAGATGAGTCAAAACCCAATTCAAGAGAGTTACAATAACCTTGGATTGACCACATCTTTCTTTTTCAAACTATTAAATTTGATATATCTAAAAGCGTAACTATGTAATTTAAAAAAAAATTGAAAACTTTATTGTTAAATGAACTTACGTGCAGCTGTTGGCGAGCTCATATTCATTTGTTTATCAACTTCAGTTTGCATCTCTTTAAGTTTCTCTGCCTCCTCTTCCATCTCTCTCACTCTAGCCTTGATAGCTTCTAGTTCCTGGGAACCAATAAAGAGAAAAATATATAACACAGCCAGCAAATAAAGAAAGAAGACAAAATTTGCTCATTTTAACATCAGCAAATTTTTGGTCAGCATGCACACAGTGTCATATCCTTGCTCTTCCAGGGAAAAAACCTTGTACTCACAAAGGCTGGATGAGCCATAGTAGATTAAGAGCAAACAGGCAGTTAGAGGACATTAACTCGGCATCTTGTCATCAAAAGATGTCACCCACCATTCACTCAGTCACAATGACTGTGTTGCAGGTACTTGGCAAACATTTTGTAAATTGAAACTAATGAATTTATCACTTTCAATGATGTTCCTGGCCATATTTTGTTTCTTTTTAGCAGCTACAGCAGAGGAAGCCACTGACTGCATTCAAAAATTCATGAATTAGTCATGAGATTCAGGAGTCCCTAAGAATGTTACAAAGTTATGTTACTAATTTATACATCTAAATCAAAGTTGTAGAATCCTCAACATCATAGAATAGTTGAAATAGTTATTCAGCTATAGGTAAGTTTAATACATTTTGTAGCAATAAAACCAGGAAATTGTTCATGGCTCTAGTAAACCAATATTCATATGGATATTTGATTTACTTTGCATTCCATCAAAGTGTATGAAATTTCAAAGAAATATGTAAATAAATATTTTTACAGTAACAATTTCAATGACCACATACCTATCCACCACCCCACTAAAGCCAGCGCAGAACAGACCACTTCAGATCCAAACATTTTTATTTTGATTTATTGAATATTTCTTCAAAGTGTGTGTGAAATTTTAAATAAATCTAAAAAGGTTAGGTAGGTTTTTTTAATAAATAAAGAGGACTGCCTGACCACTAGAAACATGCCATATTCTAGTTTAATATCATACCTCTATTACACCCTGTGTAACAATGTACTTCAACTTTGATAGATGCATTTATTTTTTACAGATCGATGAAGTAAAGGAAGTCCTGATCTATCACATATCTGACCTAGGTGTTTGACCACCAAATTTATCAAAGGCCATTGAACAAATATGACCGTCACCCATGTATCATGCATTACATATGAATATGTATGATTACTGTGCTTTTAAAAAAGCTCTAAAAGTTGAAAGCTGTTTTATACTCATGAATTTATGTTACTTCTAAAATAATAACATATCAAAATACCCATATCCTAACCCAAAAATAAAATCTGTTGGTAAGGAATAGATAATTTTGTATTTGAAAATCAATGTAGTGTTTTGTTGTGAAGCCAGCTAATCTAATTTATGTTGCTAACCTAGGAAATTACTATTTTGGGGTTAGAACATCTACAATTAGGCGCCTTCTAATGACAGATTAGAGAACCACCAAATAAAGTGCAATTAGATTCAAGGGGACATTACTCTTCCAAGCCACAATCGAACTTCAATAATTTATGCAATTTTAATATTGTTCAATTTTTATTTAAACTTTGCCTGTAAATGTATTATTGTTTTAAATTTTAGCCAAAAAAACGTTACTTTTAGGCATAGCTTATTCCAAAATGTTGACCAAAGTCAAGTAATCAAGTTTAAAACTTTACTTTCAGTGAGTGTATGCTAGTAAAGTCAAAACTGTACAGTAAGTAAAGTACCAGTTAACCCTAGATTACAATTAATCAAGGATATACCTGTGACTCACGTTGCGATTTTGTAGTAAAAATTAGTACTACTTACATGCAATATTTTGAGTTTTGAAAAACAAACTCTTTGAAATTTTGCAACACTAGCGTGTTTACACATGTTGAGAAACAGGGATTGGATGCCGTAATCATTTCATGATTACTGTTGATTTCTAGCCTGAAACTCAACCACATGTAAACCCGCTCCTCCCCATTCACAGAGCTGCTGTCAGCCGCCATTTTAAGCTTGTACATTGGCACCCTCTTGGCATTGTTCGCTGACTTTCCCCACATAACAAAGGTTTCTTTGATGTCATGCTGACGGCCAAGGAGGTTTCCCCCCTTGAGGGGAAAAAAAATTCTTAGAAAATTGGTTAATCTTAAAAAAAATAACAAATATTTACAATATCATGGTTCTTTTTACTATCTATCTAACGACCTTTCGAGCCGTAGCCGGCCCATAGGGCGTAGACCAAGATACTCCTCTTATCTGAATTTTTGCTCTAGCAGTTTTCAATTCTTTTAAAGATATTTTATCAAATCTCGCCATTTGTCTCTGTTCTATGCAAGCAGCTCTATCTCATTGAGGGAGCCAATTCCTGCTGCTCTTGCCTCTCTCATCAATGTTCTTCTCAGTGTCTCTCTGGGTCTTCCTCTTACCTGTTGTTTCCCACATGAGGGCTTGCTTAGCTATTCATTCGGTTATTATCTCTTCTCATCACATATTCAACATATGACGTCTTTTCTTTATTACTGAAGATAGTGGTTGATTGGCGATTACTCTAATTTCCTCATTTTCTTTTTACTACATAATAAAAAAAATTATATGAACACCAACGAAAAGAAATAAAATAATCAGCGGTCACTAAGTGATTAATTTAATTATGAAAGTGTTTTTTTAATTGGGGGGGGGGGGGGGTGTTTGTTGTGTTTTAATGTTTTTTTTCAATGGGGAAACTTTCAAATTACAAAATAATGTATTGAAGAGGTAATTTTCACAAAGTAATCATAATCTATAATCGAGAGTTAATAGGGAGCCGTGATAGCTCAGTGGTTAGTGAACTGGACTACAAAGGACAAGGGGTAGGGTTCGATCCCAACCGACGGCTTCCGGGTTCACCCAGCCTTTAATGGGTACCGGATTTTTTTTCTGGGAAAGTGAAGCGGCACGGGCGTAATACCAGCCACATTACCCCAAAAACCATGGGTCATGTGCTGAAGGTCTGTAAAATTTATGGTCACTAACCTTCCCTATAGGCCACTTGGCATGACGGGGGTACTTTACTTTCCTTTTTTTCGGGGTGATATTTTACAAAAGCCTAATTTAAATTACAAATGCCATCGATTTAATTATCGATTATTATAATTATATATCATTTTCAAAATAATCATATAACAACAATTATTAAATATTACACTAATATTTACTAGTACGCTACAAACTCGAATAATTAAAATAAAATTATTAACAAGTCTGAGTAGTGTTTAAGTTGAATTATTGTTATAATATATTAAAAACTACTCCACCATTCAACTGCTCTTCTTTTGCTGTATTATGAAATCAAGTTCATATTTACACTAATATGTGACTAATTGTCTGGGATATTTGAATTATCTGTTATTAGTTTTTGTGCATTAAATTATATTTTTTTCAATAAGGTTTCAGGTTTAGTTGTACACACTATTCCAAACCCTAAACCAAACGGGGTTGGGGGGGTGTCTTCTAACGACTGATTCAAGAGCGAAAAAATAAACTGCAAAGGGACGTTACTCTGAGCAGTAATAATTTGGGACCTCAAACTCAACATTTTTTTACCTAGCGTCCTAATTTATTTAGTTACTGTTTAAGTAACATCAACCTCATTTCGTCGTTCTCTAATCTGTCATTAATGGTTAGAAGACAGTATACTCCTGGGTTAGCTAGTTTATTAGAGCTTAGACAATTTAAATTTACACGCATTAGACATATTTTGAGTAATAGACACGTCATTGTGGCCATTACACGTTGCTATGAACCTGGCTACAGTTGAAAAAGAAACAGGATTTATTTTGTATAAAGCAAATTCAAATTGCTTTGCTGTTGCCGGCACTTTCAGCTTTTAAAATTTAGGACCAAATTATATAGAAAGTATATAATCCATTCATTATGATTCATAATGATGATGTTAGTTCATTTTGAATTTACCATTCTTTGTTTTGTTAAAAAGTGCATTCTTTAACGCCACTGAATTGATTGAACGAAAATCATTTTAATACATAGTTTGATTACATATCAAGCTAATTGGTGTGCATATTTAGATTCATCGTCAAATTTCACATAAATATTTCATTTTTTATTTCACATGCTAGGAGTCACAAACTCATACCTGCATAGCGTGATTCGATGAGCATGATAGAAAAAAGGAGGTGGGCTCTGTATTACGCATGAAATGGGTAGAGTCATTGCAGAAGGCAAAAATATGTACGGTCACCTTTGTCTATGTCCCAGGACATGCGAGAGCACGGGAAAATGAAAGAGCGGACATGTTGGCTAGCTGCGCTATCATTGAGGACGGTCAACCAATTGATCGGTCGGACATCATCATTAATGCCCTCCAAGATGTGGGAAGGGCACAGGACTTTGACAACCATGAGTCCACACAATACACATCACTCCTTCGGATGAAAGAGATGAGAGTTAAGATGGGCACAGCAAGAAATTAGAAACTTTGTGGTTTTATAAGATGATTCATCAACGGCAACCAACACAGAACTGAAGTCGTCTGCTGGACACTGCAAGACTTGCTGAGGAGGGGATGGATATCTGATTCTGAGCACCTCTATAGATAGTTCTATAGCCTATAGACATCTTCATAGTGCAATGATGATGGCCACAAATAACTCAATAATAGTAACTCGAATATTGTTAAGTTTTTTAAATATACCCTCCGAGCAACAAATATAATATAGCGTTTTGTTTTTACAGCCTTACATTTTGTCATTGAAAAATGGTTTTTAAAAAAACAATTTCTAAAAGGTCCTTAATAACTTAATTTGCCGTGCTGTTAATTTGGATATATTATTATGATGGATTATAATTATATGGATTAAAATAATCAATCATTTAATTTATTCACACTCTGGTGCTATAGTATATATAGTATATAATTAGCATATATTAATGAAAGAAAGATATCTAGATCTAAGATCTTGAGGCTACCACTCAGCTTTGTGTTACTGCAACTTTATTAAAGTTTATTGCTGGACGTTAACTTTCCACTTTCCATTGCATTGACCCAAACCATATATATTAAAATAATGCCCATAATATATTATTTAATTATTTATTGCTGCAACTGGGTGTAACCTCCAGGGGTACAATTTAATTTGACACTTAAACTTAAAAGTAAGTAGTAAGTGCATAACTTTTTTTAACAATTGACGTACGGCGGTACACGTACACGTCTCACTGGTACGGTACAGTCGTACATGAATTTAATTTTAATAAAATTTTTGTTTGCTCGGTTTGTTAAGTGAAGGGCCAAGTACTGTAGTTACAGTACATATTAAATTATTTAAATTAAATATTTTTTTTTCTTCCTTGAAGTCTCAGTCTACTGTCCTAAAAGTTAAAACTAGCCGTTTTTTTTTTTTTAATGTTAAATTAATTGCATAAAATCATAAAAACCAGAAATAGAAACAACTGAAACATTTGAAACAACAGTCGCCGACTGAGTCTAGTCTAAGTCTACACTCTTAGTCTACACATTCACATATATGTCAATCAATCAGGGGAAATCACTGACTCGGCGTCATAAATAATTTATGACGATAAAATCGTAAAAAAATTTTAAGAAAAAAAGCTGAATCTTACCGGATCTTCAATGCCGCCATCCTCTGTGATGTTTGCAGGATCCCCACTTCCATCATGAGCAAGAATTGAAGAATCATCTGTTAGTAGAGTTTCATCTCCATTGACATCTCCCATATTCATATTAGTTATTAAAAACAATTTATGTTGCAATATATTACAAAAATTGTCATCAACAATTTACTTTGTACAAATCGCGAAAACAAACGGCTATACTTCTGTTACAACGATGGATTGCACCTGATTAATATTTCAACAACACCGACAACCGGGCGACAACCGTCACAAAGATAACGCGCTGAAAGGAAGAGGCGTGAGCTTATTTTACATCCAATGAAACTGCTTCCGCTTCCGTCACTTCCGGATTTGTTGGTTGGGACAGGAGACAAATAAGAATTAATTAATATTATTATGGAATGCAACTTCATAGACTATAGGGAGAAGATGGACGCTTGTTTACTTTTGAACAAAGCCCAAAGGCCAAGATCTGAATCTACAGAATTTCGTTCATTCTCAACGGCGGCCGTTATAGTTTAGCTTTTACTAGCACAATGCCTGGAGTATAAGCTCAGAACACAATCTTGTCGTGCTTTCTCCTGCATCGAAGGTTGGCGACAATGGAGATTCATTTCACTCTGACTCTTGTGGACGCTGTCTTAAATGAACCAAATTAGTAAACAACCATGCGTCCACTAACGCAGGAGGAGATCAACACCTTCTTTGACAAACTATCAAAATAGTAAATTACATGTTTCATCATATATTCGTATATATCTGGTAGAACTTCTAGTTTAAAATACTTGTCATAACATGACTTGTCAGCATCGGTGAGACTCCCGGAAATTCGTGATAGTTAGGAGGGTCTTATAGTCTGTTGTTTGATGTGTGATGGTGATGGTCTCATCACCAACTAATTACTACATCAAGCTTGGGCAGATGGTGCGCGTATGCCTGGGAGGGCCGACCATCTAAGGGCAGAATCCCCCTACAGAAAAGACAATCTGCTGCCTTACAGGAAGATTGGGGACAATCAAAGGCTAAGGAAAGCAAACCTGAATAAAATGCTGGCTTAAATCGGATGCAATGGCGCAGAACACAGTGCAACGTTTTAACAAGTAATCAATCAGACTGGATCTAATAGACTCTAATTATGATAGAAACTACCGCTGACCGGAAAGGCTTCAAGAAACAGCTGAATATAATACACTGGAATGCGGAGGGCATATACCACAAAAAACAAGCTCTAACAATCAGACTAGCAGAGGAGGAGATAGACGTTGCCTGTATCCAGAAAACTCATCTTAATCCTCAGCACAGATTTATGATCAGGGGCTACCAAACATTTAGACAAGACAGGGAAGGTCGCAAGGGTGGAATTCTTATACTTATTAAAAATTCCATCTCAGCAAAACTGATAGATCTAGTCACAAACGGAGAGGCAGAGATTATTGGTACAAACCTATAATTAACTTCGCTAGTATAAGGATATTTAATATATACTGTCCAAATGACAAATTACTGAAGCTCGAGTCAATGGAAATAACACCATCAAAGTGTCTAGTAGTAGGAGACTTTAACAGCCACTCTGAAAGATGGGGATATAAGGAATCCAATGTTCGAGGTGAAGAAGTGGAAAAATGGGAAATAGACAACAACCTATTCCTCATAAACTCTAGGGAGGACCCCCCCCCCCCCCCCACCTTCTACTCAAAAAAATGGAAAACAACTTCCACTCCCGACCTAGCATTTGCAACTGGAGACATACCTATCAAAATAACCAGAAAAGTGCTGGACCAACTTGGAGATAGTGACCATAGACCAGTCAAACTTTCAGTGGTTCTTGCTCACAAACAGGAGTTGCAAATACCTCTTCCTCGTTGGAACTACAAGAGAGCAGATTGGGCAAAGTTTGCAAGGCTCACTGGTGCATATACTGCGCCTATCAACACACACGAAAAGAAGGTCAATAATATGATAGAGCGATTAACATATGGCATCCTGAGAGCTGCTAAAGAATCCATTCCTAGAGGAGCAAGAAGAAACTACAAGCCATACTGGAGCAAGGAAATACAAAGACTAGAAGAGGAACTGGACTCTGCCAGAGACTAGCTGAAACATCACATAGCACAGAGAGCAACATTGCCTACAAAGCAGCCTCAGCCAAATAAAGACGTGATGTCATGATATCAGTATGACAGAGCTGGATAGACAGAACAGAGAGCCTCAATCTAGACAAAAATTGTCATAAACTATGGAAACTTGCGAAAGCTCTGAGCGACGAAAACAACTGCCGACCTCCAATATCATTAGCACACAATCAAAACATTCTCACAGGCAAAAGGGCAGCAAATCTACTGATAGAGACTTACAAAAACATTAGTAGAATAAACATTCCAATAGACAAACAGAAAGCTGCAAGACGGGAAAACCAAGATGCAAAATACATGCCTTTAGCACCAGAAGAGCATCAGACGACCATCTTTACCCCAACTGAATTAGATGTTGACCTCAAAGGATTGATGCCCAAAAGTTCCTCTGGTAAAGATGGAATCTCCAACGAAATGCTCCTAAATCTGGGACAGAAAGCCAAGAGCCAGCTTCTAAGGATAATAAATGCTAGCTGGAAGAAAGGTCATGTGCCGGCAATCTGGAAAGAAGCTATTATGGTGCCCATCCTCAAGCGTGGAAAGGACCCACTAGACCCAAGTAGCTATAGACCAATTAGCCTGCTGAGCTGCCTGAGTAAAGTCATGGAAAGGCTGGTCAACAGAAGACTTATGTAGCATTTGGAGACAAAACAACAAATCGTACCACAACAAAGTAACTTCCGTCAGCACAGATCAACTGAAGACCTGGTCACCTACATTGCACAGGAAATAGAGGATGCTCTACAAGAAAAGAAACACACACTGGCAGTGTGGGTCGACATGGAGAAGGCTTTTGATAGGGTTTGGCGAGAGGGTTTAAAGAACAAGCTTTTTAGACTTGGCATCCAGGGTCGTTTATTCAATTGGGTCTCTCAATACCTTCAGGATAGAACGGCCAGAGTACAAGTTCAAGGTCAACTAAGTAAGAAGGTCTCTATCGAACAAGGTGCCCCACAAGGCGGAGTCTTGTCCCCAACACTCTTTTTAATTATTATAAATGACATCGTAATGGACATTCCATCCAGAATACACTCAGCAATATACGCAGATGATCTGCGTTATGGGCTCTCGAGGAAAGTATGTCGGTGGCTGGATCCAGGATGCAAGATGCCCTAGGTGAACTTGAAAAATGGACGAACACCTGGTTCTTACCAATCAACGATAAAAAACTAAGTATACAATTTTCAGCCTTTCAAGAAAATCACTCTCTGCAAACTTGAAGATAAAAGACCACACACTCCCTATTGACCAAAACCCAACATATCTTGGCGTCACTAATGAATCGCAGAATGACATGGAAAAATCAGATAGACGGAGCAAGGGAAAAAAGCCAGAAAACGAACAAATATTATGAAGAAATTGGCAGGAACGGACTGGGGGGCAGACAGTAATATCTTGAAGCGACTATACGTAGGAAGAGTCAGACCAGTTCTAGAGTATGGAGCCACAGCCTGGGCTATGACTTCCAAATTACACCTTAGCAAAATTAACAGAACACAGAACCAAGCTGCACATATCATCACTGGTGCTATGAAATCTACACCTATCAAGACTCTAGAAACAGTAACAGGTTTACAACCCTTAGATGACAGACGGGTCACTAAAGTATTGCAACAAGCGGAGAAATATAGAAGGCTCCTTAGCCACCCCATGCACCAAAGAATATCTGGTTCTGAAATTGTACGACTAAAGAGGAGCAGCTTCGCTGCAATTGCCAATGAACTAACTACTGGAGACCCAGTACTTTCCCAAACAATATCGAAACCATTGGGCCCATCTGATATGTCTCCTCATGGAAAGCATAAAATACCAGAAATTAAGGAAAATATAACAGGAATCATGAAAAAAGGCACCCAATCATACACAGAAAGAATACACGTAGCAGAAAAACACATACATGATACCTACCAACATGACTCTTGGTCCCACATATACACAGATGGATCTGCTACAAATGCCACCAGAAATGGAGTGGGAGGTGTGTTCTTGACGCTGAATAATCAGGACGAGATCACCAAGTCAATAGCTACTGGAAAATTCTCAAACAACTTTAAAGCAGAAACTGAGGCCATCAGAGATGCTGCAACACTGGCTACTCAACACAAAAATAACATGCACAATAAATTGGTGATTCTGACTGATGCACTGACAGTATTATCAGCTCTAAAAATCATCAAGAACAAAGAACTAGATGACTTGAGAACAACCCTGGACCAACTATGTAATAACTTCCAGAGAGTAGTCATTCAGTGGATACCCTCACACTGTAATATACACCGGAACGAACGCGCAGACAAATTAGCTAAAGAGGCAGGGTGATTACCAGAAGAGAACCACCCGCTCAGTTATGATGAAGCCAAATCCATCCTCAAGGGTCAGTTCCATGAAAAATGGAAACGTGAACACCCAAAGCATAACGAGAGGGACGGATACCATCAACTATCAAGGAGAGATCAAGTCATCATACTTCTCCTACGCACTGGCCACAATAGCATGAGAAATCACATGTTCACCAAATTCAAAATAGGTACAACCAGCCTATGCCACTTTACACTGGACAATGTGACTACAAAACATGTTCTATAGGATTGCCCCCAGTACACAGACCTGAGAAGAGCAATGTGGTCCACGCCCACCTCCCTGGAAGAAAAACTATACGGGGCAATCGATTCGCTTAAACAGACAGCAGACTTCATGAGAGAGTCTGGAATCCTACTCTGATTGAGTCTTGATCGCAGAGAGACTATAGGGAAATAGGAAAAATACAGATACACAATTTATTCCCCCTGAGTACGGATTCGATCTTGCTTCGGACCATACACTGTTCTTTGTTTTGTTTTTTTCTGTTGTTGATTATTTGTCATTTTTTTCCGAGTGCTGTAAACATACCTCTTCCTCTGAATTGGTTGGGACAGCTTAGTTGTGGGCGGGCCTTGGCATGTCCGGTGTACAATGGTACACTAGAACGCCGTGGTCTGGAACAGGGGTTTCTTCAACCACAGTCTGTGCTACAACATATGATCTTAACCTCGCCTTGTTTTTATTTTATTTTTCTGCATTTAGGGTCTTCTAAAACAGGTTAGAGAAATACCTAACAAAGTACAGGAGGACGTTACTCTTCCGAATTTAAATAATGTATGTGCTTTAACTACTATACTTATCCTTGATAATCACCATCACTGTTTTCTGCTAAGATAAGACAATCACTGAGCACAACAATTCATTAGGGTTGTTTATCTTGGCACGTTTTTGTTAATTTGTAATGGTGTTACTAGACCTTCGTATCTCATCATCATCATTGAGTGTCGTCTCGGCATCGAAGGTTGACTATAAAATGGAGCTCCATTCCCATCTTTTTCTTGCTTTTGTAGTGCAGGTTGTCATAGCCTGACTTGTCCATCTTTTGATGTTACTCGTCCATGTTAGTCTTGGTCTGCCTTATTTACCTTGTATTTTCCCTTCCAGGATTACTTTTAGTAAGCTGCTATTTCTTTTAACATGCCCAACAATCTCATTTATCTTGTTTGAATTGTGTTTAGTAGTTCTCTTTTCATTTTAAATTGTTTTAATACTTCATCGTTTGTTTTCTTTTCTTTCCACCCAATTCTTCCTATTCTTCTATAAATCCACATTTCAAAGGCTTACATGTTCTCTATTCTGTTTTCTTGTCTAATGTCCATGTTTTTGCACCATGCAGGAATGTTGAGAATATTAAACATTCTGCTATTCTTAATTTTATCCCTGGTGTTATTATATTTTTAACAGCATTAGAATAACTTTTTGTCATTCCTATATTTGTATGTGCACTTTTAATGGTTGTGACTAGTGTTTTGTGGTTTGAAAAATGGAGCGTGTCTCTGGGTCATTGCTAGTATTCTATGTCCATTAACATTCTGAAGTCTTTTCAGACACACAAAGATCTGATATCACTGATAATCCTAAAAACATGAATTACTATTTCGAAAGATGGTTGAAAATTAACAAGTAAACTGGTCTACTACAAAGAAGGGGTAAAGGTAGGGTTTACAAACTTCTGAGAAATCCACAAATAATCAACAGAAGAAAAAATAACAATGAACAATCGACTGCTAGATGCAGGATCGAACCCGTACTCCTTGATATAGTGTCTTGCCACGAGAGACTTTGTATTACAGTACACTGTCAGAATTTGTGGATTTTATCTTGCAGAAATGAAAAAAAAAATGTATGGTTAAAGCTATACGTAATAAATGAATTGAAGCCTTTGAAATGCGAACATATAGAAAAATATGTAGAATTGGATGGAAGGAAAAGAAAACAAAAGATGAAGTCTTGAAACAACTAAAAATGAAAAGAGAACTACTAACAACAATTCAAACCAGAAAAATGCGATTTTGGGCCATGTTAAAAGACATAACAGCCTACTAAAAGTAATCTTGGAGTGGAAAATACAAGGTAAAAGAGGCAAACCAAGACTAACATGGACGAGCAACATAAAAAGATGGACAAACCTGCCTATTATAACCGGCACCATCAAAGCAAGAGACAGAGCAGAATAGCGCTCCATGGTAGCCAACCTTCGTTGCGGAGACGGCACTCGATGATGGACGTCGTCCATTTATTACGTAAAGTTTTAACCATACCATTTTTCTCTCTCTTTTTTTCATTTTTCTTTTACAATCAGCTTTACCGCAGCTTTACATTTCTTTGCCGTGGCTCCTGGATTTTACCCAGTGTTGTCAACATACCAATTCACCTGAAGTGATTCCTTGATCTGTCGCCTCGGAACATTTTCCGTTCATAAAAATATTCATTTATTATTATTTGTCTTTTGCTACAAATAGAAGCTCGGGTATTATTCCCTCGCGTAAAGGGGATTTTCATTTTGGAAAGAAAAGTGGCTGCTGTATGGACCTCATAAACTTCCGGCATTTTTTTTTTTTTTTGTCTCGTTACACCATGTCCAAGGCATGGTTTTTATTATTTCATTTCCCATCATGCACAATGGCCATGATTTTTGCAAAGGCAGATCATGGGAAAGTCCTGGCAAGAGTTACCTACAAAGAATTGGACAACAAAGTAAAAAGTTCGTCAAGAAGAGATAAAAGAACTCTTGTAAACAATTTGGCAGAGACAGTAGAAAATACAGGAGACAGCAAAACTCTCCATACGGTACAAAAAAATGCTGCCCTTTACTTCCATCGAAGCACCAATTCTACACGGACTTCCGTTTCAAAATGGTGGAACGTTTCACGTTCTCTCGATCACTGCAGCAAAATGTATCTGTGGTTTGATTAATTTCGGCTCTCTGATGTAATTTTGATGTAAAAAAAAAACATCAGAAAGAAGCTATCAACATTTTTCAGGCACATCATGAGAAGAGGAAAGTTGTAATGCTTGGTTACAACTGGCAAAATAAAAGGAAAGAGAGATCGCGGACGACAAAGAGAAAATACTGGATAGCTTGGTGTCATGGCATGGAAAACAATCAACAACAGAACTAATACGATGCACTGTAGATAGAAGATTGTGGAGGGACATGATCACCTACGCCAACCGTATGGCACATGATGATGATGATGATGATGATGATGATGATGATGATGCAATTTTCTGTGTTGAAATCAAAATGATGTTCTACTTAGTACATCTGCGGCCGACGAAGTGGACAAATCTGCTCTGCCGAGTACACACAGCAATGTTCCTTTATTGACAAGTCAAGTATTGTTTGTAAAAGCGACCTTCACCATCTAGTGTTGACATGCTGTTTACGTCACATTGAGTGCTGTTCAATGGCCGATGTTGGTATTATTTGACGCAAGTTATTTACATGCTGAAACGCATTTTATGTGGACTGCTCCGTCAAGTCACTGATGATTTTACTCTTTGGAAAATTTGCACCGTGTTTCGTTCTTTGTACGCTAACCGTACGGTCTGTTGTTTGATGTGTGACGGGGATAATTCGACGACTATGTTTATATGTTCGGTTGCAGTCAAGAACGATGTCCTAATATCATCAAGCGCTATACATTTTTTGTTCTCAATATGACGATCATCATTTTCGGGAGGACGTGAAATTCCGGTATATGGTGGGTAGGCGGCAGGAACCATTGAAGGCTATGTCTGAAAAGTGTTCCTTGTTGCAGTTTCCTCATATTCCAAGTCCGGCTTGTTGCAGGAGCTACTGAGTTAAGTGCTCTGTGCACACCATGAGATGTGTGTCTCATCCGTTTTGATCATGTTTCGATATTCCAATTGTTTACAATGAATGATGATATCGTATGACAGGGAACAATTGGCTGTGTTCACTTTCTGCGCGGTTTCGCCTTATGTCTTTTGGCTTATGCTGAGACTGCTACGATGGGGACTACAGTTACCTTTCTTTGTTTGGGAGATGAGTTAGTAATTCTGATGATTCCGCTGGCACGGGCGGTTGAGCAATTATGGATTTTAATTCGTTTGCAGTGATACCGAGGCCTTCCATAACCAATAACCAATTCTACATAAATCTGGGACGATGATGCTAACAACAAGCGCTGACATAAAGACTCGTTGGGCGTTACACTCCCAAGAAATTCAACCGTCCACTACCCCACGATTTAATCAGCCGAAGTTTTATATCTTTAGAGAATTTGCATTGTGTTTCGTTCGTTGTAGGCTGCATTCACTAAAGTAATCAGGAATCTATGGGCGCAGCCATTGTTGTGTGTGATACGTCATCATAATGGCTCATCGTATATCCCTAGACCGGTCATACGTTAATCTTACGGTCTGTTGTTTGATGTGCGACGGGGATAATCCGAAGACCGTGTTTTATATGTTCGGAATTGGAGTAAAAAACGATGTCCTAACATTATCAAGCGCTGTACATTTTAAAAAAAATATGGCGATCATCATTTTCAGGAGGACGTGAACTTCCGGTCAATGTGGTGGATAGGCGGCAGGAACCATTGAAGGCTATGTATGAAAGTGTTCCTTGTTGCAGTTTCCTCATATTCCAAGTCCCGCTTGTTGCAGGAGCTACTGAGTTAGGTGCTCTGTACACACCGTGAGCTTTGTGTTTCATCCGTTTTGATCATATTCCGATATTCCAATTGTTTACGATGAATGATGCTATCGTATGGCAGGGAACAGTTGGCTGTGTTCACTTTCTGTGCGGTTTCGCCTTATGTTTTTTGGCGTGTGCTGAGACTGCTATGATGGGGACTAAAGCTACATTTCTTTGTTTGGGAGATGAGTTAGTAATTTGGATGATTCCACTGGCACGGGGGGTAGAGCAATTATGGATTTTAATTCGTTTGCAGTGATACCGGGGCCTTCTATAACCAAAGAACCAAAGTTAACAGTTGAGATCCTCAGGGCTGTTGATAGCCATAATTTAATACACATCCAGAAATGTTCAACATCATTTGGAAAGCAGAGGATGTGTCTCAAAAAATTTTTTTTGTTTAATTAATCATTATTAAGATTCCAAAAAAGAGCAATTTCAGAAATTGTAACAATTAGAAAGGCGTGGCTCTTTTGTCAATTGCCTGAAAGTTATTCTGCAAAATCATTCTGAATAAAATAAAGGATTCAATAGATACAGTAATGCGTGAAGAACAGGCTGGGTTAGTATGGGAAGAAGTTGCCTTGATCATATTTTTACTCTTAACACTTATATTGCAAAAGCACATTGAAAAGCAAAAACCTTTCACACCTAACTTCATTGACTTTCAAAAAAGCATTCACAGAGATTGTTTGTCGACAATTTAAAAAAAAATGGTATACCATCATTATCAAGTAACAAGCCTGCTGGCGTAGGTGATCATGTCTCTCCACAACTTTCGATCATGACAGTTATTTATCATTTGTGTTGTTGACCTTCTGCCAAGCCATTCTCTGTCTGGTATATTTTCTCTTGGCTTACCTCTATCACTTCGTCCCTCAATTTTCCCAGTTGTTACAATATATTCCAGCTGTTCTCTTCTCATTACATGGCCAAAAAAAGATTGTTATTTCTTCTTTTTCATATATTGGAAATTAGCTCTCTTTTAGCTTTGGCCTCTTTCAGAACGTTTTCATTACTCTTCTTAGCAGTCCATGGTATTCTCAACATTCTTCTGTAAAACCACATTTCTACAGCCTCCAGTGATTTTCTTGTCTGTTGTCCTATTGTCCATGATTCACATCCATATGTTAAAACTGGTTCTACATATATCATCATAAATATTATCAAAGATATGTATGATGGCCACATGTTCAGTTCGTACGGAAGAAGGACTGAGGGAATGTTTCTCAATAGAAACTGGTGTTATACAAGGATGCATCTTATCACTCTTGCTATTTGGAGTTGGCATTGAATTAATAATGAAGAAATGCTGCACTGGTAACAAAGGAACCGAATGGAAACATGGAAGCCAGTTGGAGGACCTCGACTTTGCTGATGACATAGCCCTCATTAGCAGTCAGATAAAAATGATGGAAGAAAACACACATGCACTATCATCAACAGCCAGCAAAATAGGGCTTGAGATCAATCATTGAAAGACTAAAGTCATGAAAAGCTGGGTTCCAACAGATGAAAGAATATACATAGAAAAGAAAACAGTGGAAAAGATCGATCACTTTATTTATCTTAGAAGTCACATTGATCGGAAAGGGGATACAAGTAAAGAAACTAGAAGCATAATAGCTAAGCTAGATAGCCTTTCAGAAACCTTGACAATTTGTGTCAATAAAAACTCAATAGCACAAAAATGTTGTTAGAACTGGAAAACAACAAGAGATATAGAAACAAAGTTGAACGCATTTGAAAATAAATGTCTAAGGAAAATACTTGGTATAGCGTGGAACGAATTCAAAACAAACGAAGAAATTAGAGAAATTGCCAATCAACCACTATCACCAGTAATCAAAACAAGACGTTGGACATGTGATGGGAAGAAATAATAACTGAATAGCAAAGCAAGCTTCCCTCAAGTAGGAAACAACAGGTAGGAGGAAAAGAGGCGGACCCTGAGAAATACTAAGAAGAACATTGATCAGGGAAGCAAAGGCAACAGGGATCGGCTCCCTCAATGAGATCAAGATCCTTGCAAATAATAGAGACAAATTGCGAGATTTGATAAAATATTTTTGCAAGGATTGAGGCTGCTAAGAAGAAAATTTTAAAACAGAGAAAGAGTATCTATGGCATATGGGCTGACTACGGCTCGAAAGATCGACAGACAGACAGACAAACAGACAGACTGGCAGGTAGATAGATAGATAAATAGATACACAAGTTACTCTACTACCAAAACATACCCACATTCATCACAATATATGTGGAGGTGTGCAAACAAATGCATCAAGTACTGGTTTTGTTATTGTGAATTTTGCAAATTGAAAGTTGATATTTAATACTAATTGTTATTGATACTCCTTACTTATTTAATGTGTGTTTTTTGTTGTTGTTGTTGTTGTAACAGACATTGATTCTGTTGTCTATTTGTGAAAATATATTCAAATGAGTTATGTTTTCTACTTCAATAATGTCAGCAGAACAAACTAAACGGTTGTGTTGATTATAACGACAAGAAATAAACGACCAGAATTGTGAAAACATAAGATAAACCACATGATGATAGCAATAACACAAGGCTATTCCTTCATTCTGGACATTTTATTACAATAACAAACAAGATAAATGCGCGCGCGCGCACACACACACACACACACACACACACACACACACACACACACACACAAAGAAACACTTTGAAACATCACATGGACATGTTAAAAAAGTAAAGTACCCCCGTCACGCCAAGTGGCGTATAGGGAAATATGGTGTTAGTGACCCTATATTTTACATACCTTCAGCACATGATTTTTGGGGTAATGTGGTCGGTATTACGCCCGTGCTGCTTTACTTTCCCAGAAAAATATCTGGTACCATTTTAAGGCTGGGTAAACCCGGAAGCCGTCGGTTGGGATCGAACCCTACCCCTGTCCTTTGTAGTCCAGTTCACTAACCACTGAGCTATCGCGGCTCCCACATGGACATGTACACAAAGAAAATAGAGTATCAAATTAGAGACAATTTTTATTTCACAAGTTTTTTTTTTAAATGTTTTAATTTTTAATCTAATCTGTTCTTGAACCCCTCTTTCAAATGTCCATCCCAATAAAGATTATTACTTTGTTTCTTTGAATCTTGGAAGCAGAGATGAAGATGATGGAGAAGACATGGGATGATCTTAAAGGAATGGCAAGAAACAGAATGGCTTGGAAAGTGTTTGTTGAAGACCTATGCTCCACATGGCGCTGAAAGTGTTTGTTGAAGACCTATGCTCCACATGGCGCTGAAAGTGTTTGTTGAAGACCTATGCTCCACATGGCGCTGAAAGTGTTTGTTGAAGACCTATGCTCCACATGGCGCTGAAAGTGTTTGTTGAAGACCTATGCTCCACATGGCGCTGAAAGTGTTTGTTGAAGACCTATGCTCCACATGGAGCTGAAAGTGTTTGTTGAAGACCTCTGCTCCACAGGGCGCTGAAAGTGTTTGTTGAAGACCTATGCTCCACATGGCGCTGAAAGTGTTTGTTGAAGACCTATGCTCCACAGGGAGCTGAAAGGTAGAAGATGAAGACGACTTTGTTTCTTTCACTTTGTTAGTGAAAATAGAGCAGGAGTAGAAATTGGAAATGCAAAAAGAAAGAATAGTGACTGGATAAAGTGAAGGAGAAGAAAATCTTTAAAAGAAAAAAGACTAGCTTAGCACCTGGTAATTGGATGTAAGCATGAGGGAAAAAAATAATAAATGGCTTATTAGTCTCTGTGTAAACTGTAGGAAGCACATCAAAACAACCAAAATGTCTACAAATTAAATGTACGTTCTGCTTTTTTTATTTAACCCCTTTATAATTAATTACTTTTGTAAATTATTATTTATGGAATCAATTTATTACCACTTTAATTGAAACCAAAGTAAGGATACTTAATCATTTATTTTACTTTTAACTAAATATTTAAAAATGAATCAAATGTATTTTTTTTAAAAACCTGTTCGGTTGACCACAAGTAAAATATTTGTAACTTTGACAAGTTGTCTATATATGGTTGGTCTGCAGCTAGTTGTTAATTGAAGCTTCAGTATGGATTGTAATAAGATGCTCCGCGAAATCTCCTGCAAATAGAGCAATAATGAAACTGAGAAAACATAATAAACAACAATAAGAAATTACCATCAAAATTAAACGCATTATTACAAATGTGATATGTTTAAAATCTCCAACTTAACACCAACAATTTAACATCTCCAACTTGACAACAACAACTTAACATCTCCAACTTAACAACAACAATTTAATATCTTCAACTTAACACCAACAATTTAACATCTCCAACTTAACACCAACAATTTAACATCTCCAACTTGACAACAACAACTTAACATCTCCAACTTAACACCAACAATTTAACATCTCCAATTTGACAACAACAACTTAACATCTCCAACTTAACACCAACAATTTAACATCTCCAACTTGACAACAACAACAACTTAACATCTCCAACTTGACAACAACAACTTAATATCTTCAACTTAACACCAACAATTTAACATCTCCAACTTAACACCAAGAATTTAACATCTCCAATTTGACAACAACAACTTAACATCTCCAACTTAACACCAACAATTTAACATCTCCAACTTGACAACAACAACTTAACATCTCCAACTTGACAACAACAACTTAATATCTTCAACTTAACACCAACAATTTAACATCTCCAACTTAACACTAATAATTTAACATCTCCATCTTGACAACAACGATTTAACATCTCCAGCTTGACAACAACAACTTAACATCTCCAACTTGACACCAACAATTTAACATCTCCAACTTGACAACAACAATTTAACATCTCTAACTTGACACCAACAATTTAACATCTCCAACTTGACAACAACAACTTAACACCGACAATTTTACATCTCCAACTTGACAACAACGATTTAACATCTCCAACTTGACAACAATAATTTAACATCTCCAACTTGACACCAACAATTTATCATCTCCAACTTGACAACAATTTAACATCAACTTAACACCAACAATTTAACATCTCCAACTTAACACCAACAATTTAACATCTCCAACTTAACACCAACAATTTAACACCTCCAACTTAACACCAACAATTTAACATCTCCAACTTAACACCAACAATTTAACATCTCCAACTTAACACCAACAATTTAACATCTCCAACTTAACACCAACAATTTAACATCTCCAACTTGACACCAACAATTTAACATCTCCAACTTGACACCAACAATTTAACATCTCCAACTTAACACCAACAATTTAACATCTCCAACTTGACACCAACAATTTAACATCTCCAACTTAACACCAACAATTTAACATCTCCAACTTGACACCAACAATTTAACATCTCCAACTTAACACCAATAATTTAACATCACCAACTTAACACCAACTATCAATTATATTAATTCACATCATTGTGTTAGTCATATCTCATATTTAAGAGTGTGTATGTGTTAGTCACATCTCATATCTTAGTGTGTGTGTGTGAGTGTGTGTGTGTGTGTGTCTGTGTTAGTCATATCTCATATTTTGGTGTGTGTCAGTGTTAGTCATGCCTCATATCGTTGTGTGCATGTCAGTGTTAGTCACATCTCATATCTTTGTGTGTGCATGTCTGTGTTAGTCACATCTCATATCTTTGTGTGTGCATGTCTGTGTTAGTCACATCTCATATCTTTGTGTGTGCATGTCTGTGTTAGTCACATCTCATATCTTTGTGTGTGTATGTCTGTGTTAGTCACATCTCATATCTTTGTGTGTGCATGTCTGTGTTAGTCACATCTCATATCTTTGTGTGTGCATGTCTGTGTTAGTCACCTCTAGTGACTCTGGCAGATGGTGCTCGTAAACATGGGAGGGCCGACCATCTAAGGGCAGAATCCCCCTACAGAAAAGACAATCTGCTGCCTTGCAGGAAGATTGGGGACAATCAAAGGCTAAGGAAAGCAAACCCGAATAAAATGATGGCTGAAATCAGATGCACTGGGCCACTGGCGCCGAACACTGTGCAACGTTTTAACAGGTATTCAATCAGAGTGGATCTAACAGACTCTAGTTATGATGTTCTGTCTGTGGGGTCAATCAATTCACTTAGACAGACAGCTGTCATCATGTGAGAGTCTGGAATCCTTACTCTGATTGAGTCCTAATCACACACACACACACACACACACACAGAGAGAGAGAGAGAGAGAGAGAGAGAGAGAGAGAGAGAGAGAGAGAGAATTCACATCTGAAAAAAATTCAGCTGCTGGAAGCGAAAAATGTGCAAATACGATGCAGAACATAGAACATAGACACATGAAAGATTTCTAAATATTTAGCTCAGTCGTGAGGCTATCATTTTTAATTGCTGCAAAATGCTATATATACGTATATACATTACATATGGATATATATATATATATATATATATATATATATATATATATATATATATATATATATATATATAAAATGCTAAACAATGAATTATCAGCAGAAAAGTGAGTGTGACAATTAAGTAAAACAGATTAAAAGATAAAATTACCCTTAACAGGTAATATCATAGAACAGTGAGCTACTATCATCATACCAGGTAAGCAATAAATGGAGGTGAGGGGAATATCTATTAATTTCTTCCAAATGAGTCAAATGTACATTTTGTTTTCATTTGGGACAAACTAAAGAGGACAAATCTGGGATTAAACCCATGCTCACTTCTGTCGTCAAGCCAGTGAGCTAACCACTGCACTAAATCACATTCTAGATTTCTTGATTCTTCCAGTGCAGCTGACGTCGTATAGGGCTCCTAGTTGTTTTTTTTTTTTTTTGTTATCCATTATCTACTCTGGGTGAGATGTTGTATATTATACAATGAGTCTATACCTGCCAACTTTCATCTCTTATAAGTGTTCTTTTCAGTGTCTTTCTTTGTCTTCTTCATTTTCTTTAACCTGATTTTTGTCCATTGATGTTCCTTAATGGTTTGGGCCACGTGACAAGGCAGAAAGAACAAAACACAACGAACCTTCAACAAATGTTGTGAGAACACCAGACCCAAGGGTCGACCACGAAAAAGATGGGTCGATGGAATATTAGAAGCACTAGGAAACATAACAGCAGCAGAGGCGAACAGAAGAGCAAAAGACCGCAAATTATATCTCCCCTCGACGCTGAAAGGCAGATGAGGAAGGAAAGAAGAAGAAGAAGAAGACGATGTTCCTTTTTAACAAATTCTTTTGTTGTCTCTTCACAACACATGTCCGACATGTGTTCAGCAGCTCTTTTTTTTTATTTTTTTTTTTATTACTGTAGATGAAATTGTTGGCTGCATACTCTTTCTATTATCTTTATATGAGTATCAATCTCATGCCATTGTACACACAGGATTTTAAATCACAATAGTGAAGTAACATTATTTTGTTACAAAATATAAGTACATACCTAGATGGTCGTCGGGAAATTGAATGAAATCCTTGATAGTATGTTGGGGCACCCCTGCCAAAATCTCCACCGATTGGTTGCCTGTTTGTTGTGCTGATGCCTGGACTGTTAGTTCGTTTAGGAACAACCTGCAGTCAAGAGATAAAGCATGTACAACACAGGCATTTAACACATCTAGTCACAAATAAAATACACACACACAAATAACAGGATATAGGTAAATGGACACTTTCTTAACGTTAAAATGGGCTGGCATTGTGGTTAGTGCATTTTGCTGTCGACTTGAAGGTCCGAGGTTCAAGGCCCATTTGAGGCAACATATTTTTCCAACCAGAAAGTCCATTCAGATTTATTTTAATGTTACCAGAGAAATTTTCTGGGTGGGAAGGAAAGGTACTGGCCACCTCAGAAAACTGAGACTAAGAACAAAGAAGTCACTAACACTTCATTACCAAATAACAATTGTTAAATGACTCACTTTGATAAAAGTAAAAGTAAAGAGCCCCCGTCACGCCAATTGGTGTATAGGGAATATGGTGTTAGTGACCATAAATTTTACAGACTTTCGGCACATGATTTTTGGGGTAATGTTGTCGGTATTACGCCCGTGCCGCTTTACTTTCCCAGAAAAAAATCAGGTGTCCATTAAAGGCTTGGTGAACCGGAAGCCGTCGGTTGGGATCGAACCCTACCTCCTGTCATTTGTAGTCCAGTTCACTAACCACTGAGCTAGCGCGGATATCTTCTCTTAGCTCTTATGGAAATCAAATCATAATTTGAGTTTAAAATATCGATTTGTTGCCAGGGAGCTGCTGCTGATCTTCAAAAATAACTATTGTCATGCGCAGCTGTTGGGTTAGTAAACACAATACAGATACAACTCAGTTGGTCAAATCTTAATGTTGGTATTCCAATAAATACTTTAATATAAGGAACACAATTTATAAATAAATCAATTGAATCGTCATCATCAAGTGCCATGCCTGCTGGCGTAGGTGACTATGTCTCTCCACAACTTTCGGTCTCGGTAGTTATTTGGTATTTCTCTTTGTGACCTTCTGCCAAGCCATTCTCTTAAGCTGTCTGGTATATTTTCTCTTTGTGACCTTCTGCCAAGCCATTCTCTTAAGCTGTCTGGTATATTTTCTCTTTGTGACCTTCTGCCAAGCCATTCTCTTAAGCTGTCTGGTATATTTTCTCTTTGTGACCTTCTGCCAAGCCATTCTCTTAAGCTGTCTGGTATATGTTCTCTTTGTGACCTTCTGCCAAGCCATTCTCTTAAGCTGTCTGGTATATTTTCTCTTTGTGACCTTCTGCCAAGCCATTCTCTTAAGCTGTCTGGTATATTTTCTCTTTGCTTCCCTCTATCTCTTCGTCCCTCAATTTTCCCAGTTGTTACAATATATTACAGCTGTTCTTTTCTCATTACATGGCCAAGAAATGATGATTGTTTCTTCCTAATATTGGAAATTAGCTCTCACTTTGCTTTGGCCTCTTTCAGAATGTTTTCATAACTCTTCTTAGCTGTCCATGGTATTCTCAACATTGTTCTGTAAAACCACATTTCTACAGCCTCCAGTGATTTTCTTGTCTGTTGTCCTATTGTCCATGATTCACATCCATATGCTAAGACTGACACTATATAACATTTAACAACTCTTTTTCTTGTTTCTATTGTTAAAAATGAATAGCACAGAATCTTCCTCATTTTTTTGGAAAGCTGATTTTGCTTGAGCCATTCTGAATCAATTTAAAGTACACATTAAAAAGTTATATAAACAAGCACAAATTATAGTAACTCTATATATCTTCAGGGTGTCCGGTTAGCGCAATCGATAGGCGGTTGGCTTACCACGGCAACATCCGGGGTTCGTACCCTGGCGAGGACACCTGGGTTTTACTAATTCCCTAAAAATTAGTAGGAGCCGCGATAGCTCAGTGGTTAGTGAACTGGACTACTACGGACAAGGGGTAGGGTTCGATCCCAACCGACGGCTCCGGGTTCACCCAGCCTTAAATGGGTACCGGATTTTTTCTGGGAAAGTAAAACAGCACGAGCGTAATACTGACCACATTACCCCAAAAATCATGTGCTGAAGGTCTGTAAAATATAGGGTCACTAACACCATATTTCCCTATACGCCACTTGGCGTGACGGGGGGTACTTTACTTACTTTTATATATCTTCAGTTATTCAGTTCCACTAATATTTCGTTACTAACTGTCGTGACTAGACTGAAAACTTGTGTCAATGAACTCAGAGAACCCCCAGGAATGTTACACCTCTGACGATGTTCAATGAATGCTTGCATCTTGCTACTGACTATAAAAACAACTGCTGTGTAATAATCCCAATGAATAGTAGTAACATTAGGAGAAAATATGTGTCCTTATGGAGAGAATGTGGCCAAGGGCAGATAACACCTGGATTGAAAGCTATCAGCAGCATATAGATGAATAAAAACTTACTCCCCCTTTCCATGGAAATTGAATGAGCAGTCTAACCGTGTGAGTAAGCATTATATAGAATAGGAAATAACAATTTGTATATAAAGTGTTCTACTTACTTTGATCCGTCTCCCTCTAAATAAAGAGTCATCTAAAACCATTGCTGCTGTTACTGAATCTTTGTCTGCAAACTCTATATATGCAAACCTGTTGATCAAATGGATTCAGTAAAGAGCTAGTTTACAAAGCTTAATTTTCTACTTTCAAACAATTCCAAGTTAAAACAACGTACATCAACAAATAAAAAAAAATTATAGAGAATATATACAGAAATCCATAATTTTAACTAAGAAGCCTACTCGGAGTATGAAAGAGTAAAACATTCATTGTAATCACTTTTAAGGATACAAACAATCCAACGCTGAACTCTTAATATAAATAATATCCAGTACTCAGGAGGCGAAGGCGCACCTCCCAGCACCGGAGCTGGAAGTTGTCAGCGATCCACAGCTGATGGCTTGCGCCAGGATCGGTGAACCATAACCATCCAGACCATGCTCCATCTCTCCGTGGTGCCTCTAGAAACATACTAACCTGTCTAGTCTGGCCAAGCGAGTAGGGATGGAAGAGGGAAGACAACCCAGTACTCAAAAATGTCATGCTGAAGTCGGATGTGTTGGGCCGAAAGGCGCAAATATCACAGTTATACTGTAAACCACAACACAACGCAGACACGCCTACTTAACGTCCTTTTAAGGGCGGATGATGACGAGGTACACTCCTTAAGTCATCGGGCGAACGCAAGCAAGCAAGCATCCAGTACTCATTTTAGGTTGGTTTAACCTAGATACAACAGACTGGGATCAAATCTAATCTACTGTCCTTGAAAAACCAGTTTAAAGGTCAGTAAAAGATATAAGTGTCACAGTCTGAACTGTTCGATTCTGTTTACCAGTTCATCATTTCCTGAGACTTAAGAAAGTATAACTATTATAAAACGATATATTAAAATAATTTACCCTTTTGGGTGGCCAGAGAATTTGTCACATAAAATGGTAACTCTGTTAACTGAGCCACACCAATGAAAGTGTTGCTTCAGCTCATCCGCAGATGCCAGATAGTCCACCTAAAGAAATATAAAAATGTCGCATGTAAGTGGACCGTGAATTTGTTTCTTTTAAATGTAGGTTGGTTAAGATAAATATTTCACAATGTAAACATAGGCCATAAAATTATCAAGATCAGGAGAAGTTCTGCCACTCAATCAAGAGAGTTTAACATGCACAAACATTATCTCTTGATCTTTTTATGTTATTAGCGTTTCTCAACTAAAAACCACAAATGCTAACCTAGTTACATGCAAGGAGTCTCTTCAACAGTTAAAATGATCAAGCTTTAAAAAAGTATGTGACGGTGGATGTGGTGGAAGAATCAGAAATGATCAACGGTCTAGAAAGCGAAAACAGCAAAGTGTGTGGTACACATGAGGCATATTCAGGACACCAAAGACGAATATTGCAAACCACCGTAAAAGAGATTGGAGCCTTATCACGTAACATTCCAAAAAAAGCCATGGAGAGAAATTCTAACTACTGTTTTAGGAACGAACTAAAAATATCTACATGGAATATTAGGACATTATACCAACAAGGAAAATTAGAAAATATTATGGTAGAAGCAGAGAACAGAAGCCTTTGAAATGTGGATTTATAGAAGAATAGGTAGAATTAACCCGTGTGCAACCGGGGCCTCATTATGAGGGAGGTAAGGAATAGTGACACTGTGACCTTTCAGGCATGTCGTAAGAGGCGACTAAGGAGGTTGATCGATGGCTTTACAAGTTGTCATTATAAAAATGTATTGTTATGGAATCAGCGCCATAGATTTTAGAAGCAGCGATCTCTGCAATACGTGCAACTTTGGCACGCACGGTTTCTGTTTTTGAGATTGTGGTTCTGCCCTATGTGCCGTCTTCGGCTCGAAAGGACAATAGATAGATAGATATAATGAATTATAAACTAATGCTAAAATGAATCATAAACTAATGCTAAAATGAATTATAAACTAATGCTATAATGAATTATAAACTAATGCTAAAATGAATTATAAACTAATGCTATAATGAATTATAAACTAATGCTAAAATGAATCATAAACTAATGCTAAAATGAATTATAAACTAATGCTATAATGAATTATAAATTAATGCTAAAATGAATTATAAACTAATGCTATAATGAATTATAAACTACTGCTATAATGAATTATAAACTAATGCTATAATGAATTATAAACTAATGCTAATGCTATAATGATTTAATTTCTCCATTATTGAAAAGACCAGAACTTTGCGTCTCCCTCGACACCCGAATAGGGGGGTGCAAGAGAAAGTGAAAAAAAAGAAGAGGAAGATTATTGTAAGCAAATACGAATGTCACTCTCTATATTTAATCATGTTTGTTTGGTTAAATCTAGTACTAGTTGGAAAATAAAACAAAACACGAATGGGTTAATAAATTATATTGTTTTCCAAAAGTCAAAATAAAAACTGGGCAGGATCATAGCAACGGAAAACAACGTCCTTGGTTTCTCAGATTACCTATTTATTACATATGGTCCTAATCTATACGATTGTTCACACATAAAACTATTTAGCAACTTACATTTCCAACATAAATGGATTTCCCATCTGATTCAGCTTTCACTTTTTGTGTCGGGAAAGGAGATGCTGTTGCTGAAATATAAATATGACCGTGCATTAGTAATTTAAAAATAAAAACTAACATTTTAAAAAAATGACATACTCAATTATTTATTTATTTATTATTTTTTTAATAATGTATAAACAGCTAAAAGAGGTGAGATGTAGAATGGCTCATGCAAAAGCAGCTTTCCAAAAAATGAGGAAAATACTATGCAATCCATTTTTGACAATAGAAACAAGAAAAAGAGTTCTTAAATGTTACGTAGAGCCAGTCTTAACATACGGATGCGAATCATGGACAATAGGACAACAGACAAGAAAATCACTGGAGTCTGTAGAAATGTGGTTTTACAGAAGAATGTTGAGAATACCATGGACAGCTAAGAAGAGTAATGAAGAGGTTCTGAGAAAGGTCAAAGCAAAAAGAGAGCTAATTTCCAATGTTAGGAAGAGACAATCATCATTTTTTGGGCCAAGTAATTGAGAAGAGAAGAACTTGAATATATTGTAACAACTGGAAAAATTGAGGAACGAAGAGATAGAGGGAAGCAAAGAGATAAAATAACAGACAGCTTAAGAGAATGGCTTGGCAGAAGGTCAACAACAGAAATGATAAATAGCTGCCGAGATCGAATGTTGTGGAGAGACATGATCACCTACGCCACTAGGCCCGGTACTTGATGATGATAAGCAGCTAATTATGTAAAACGTGTATACAAAGTTGTGCAGCAAAGGTTGATAGCAAAAATAGAAAGAAAATACTGATTTTAGTTTTCAAGTGATTGATCTTGATCCTTCCCTCGCCGCTAGACGTCACATGGGGCGTGTTGTGTGTTTCGCTATCCATCTCTATTTATGGGCGGGATGATAGATTTTATCGAATGAGTCTATGCCTGCCAACTTTGTTTCTCTTATAAGTGTTCTTTTTAGTGTCTCTTTAGGTTTTCCTTTTTTTATGTATCCTGATGTTTCTCATAGAAGAGTCTCTTCTCAGCACATGTCCGACATATGTCCATTTTCTTTTCTTATTAATTGTAGATATACAATTTGGTTGCATGGCCCGTCTCTCCTCGGTACCCTAGTTGGGAAAACCACCCGACTGGACTACCGACGTTCGGACAACCCGTGTTCGATTCCCGCTAGAAGCAGTGTGAATTGTACTCGTAGTTGGGAAAAAAAATACCCCCACGGTCGACCCAGCCGTTGGCAGAAATGGGTACCAGGGTATTACCCTGGGAAGGTGAGGAATGTCGCCTCGCATCGTGAGTTTCGATGCTTGAAACGACACTATGCAGAAATCTCCGAACACTTCTGGATAGGCGGCCGAGCACATATGGGTGGATACTCGCGTGCTAAGACGCCGGTTAAAGTCTCGTACTTGACCTTGACCTTATTTCAATATTATAGTCTTGAATTCATTCCTTTGTATGGAGGCGAAGGCGCGCCCCACCCAGCACCAGAGCTGGAAGTCGTCAGTGACTCATAACTGATGGCTTGCGCCAGGATCGGTGAACCAGAACCATCCAGACCCTGCTACACCTCTTCGTGGTGCCTCTAGAAACAGACTAACCTGTCTAGTCTGGCCAAGTGAGCAGGGATCGAAGTGGGAAGACGAACCCGGTACACAAAAAAGCGTCGGCTGAAATCGGATGTGTTGGGCCGAAAGGCGCAGATATCACAGTGTTACACTGCAAACTTCAACACAACGTAACTACGTCCACATAACGTCCTTTTAAGGGCGGATGACGAGGAGGAAGTCTACGGTTCGTATCCGTTAGAATACCTCAAATCATCGGACGAACGCATCATCATCATCATCATCATCATTCCTTTGTACAGAGTATTTCTCTTAGGCAATTGTCTTCAAACGCGTTAATTTTTTTCTCAATCTCTTTTGATGTTTTCCAGCTTTCACATGCATAGGTAAGTGTTGATAATACGTTTGAGTTGATAATTCTAAGTTTTGTTTTCTTGAATAGTATTTTTGATTTCAATATTTTGTCCATGTTTTTAAAATTCGCTGCTGCTTCTGATCTCTTTCTTTGTTTCACCTTCTTGAGCTATATTAGTACCAAGCTATATATAGTGGTCTACTCGTTTCGATGTCTGACGAATGAGATATGTATTGCCTTTTGGGGTATTGTTATGTTTCATTATTTTTGTTGTGTCCCTGTTGATTTCAAGCGATATTTTTTCCGCCATGGATAATAAAGTATATGTGAAATGTTGCATCTCGCTGATACTTCACTTAGGAGCACCATAGCATCCGCAAAGTCTAGATCGTTTAAGTAATTCTTGTTATCCTATTTAATGTCATTATTCCCTTTGCAACATTTATTAATTGCGTAATCAATAGTAATTCCAAATAGCAACGGTGATAGTAAACATCCACGTTTGACTCCTGTTTAAGTTCAAAGCCAATCACTCATTCCCTCCCCTGTGCGAACTGCGCAAGTTAGCCGTCATACATGTCTGTCTGTTATAATTTTGGTAATTGGTGGAACCTCATAATGTTTCAAGATATTCCACAAGGACAATCTATGTATGCTGTCAAGCGCTTTTTTTTTTTTAAATCAGTGAAATTGCAGATCAATGGCTGTTGTTTTTCTGTATCTTCTTTTAGTATTGTCTTTAGAGTGAATATTTGCTCAAGACAGCTTGTCCTTCTTGTCCTTCGCACACAATATTATCTACAGCATCTTTTATCCTGGTCAGCATGATTTAACGAAAACCTTGGAGGCAACTGATACAAGCGTAATTCCTCGCCAGTTATTGTAATCTTTTTGGAGCCGCGATAGCTCAGTGGTTAGTGAACTGGACTACAAAGGACAAGAGGTAGGGTTCGATCCCAACCGACGGCTTCCGGGTTCACCCAGCCTTTAATGGGTACCTTTTTTCAGGGAAAATGAAGCGGCACGGGCGTAATACCGACCACATTACCCCAAAAATCATGTGCTGAAGGTCTGTAAAATGTCACTAACACCATATTCCCTATACTCCACTTGGCGTGACGGGGAAACTTTACTTTTTACTTTACTATTGTAATCTTTAAGATTGCCTTTTTTAGGTAATTTGATAATGATGCCTTTCTTCTAGTTTGTAGGAACTTTTTCTTCATCCCAAATTTTATTAAATAAATTTCTTAGTTGGAATAACTTTTGATTATAAAATGATTTCAGCATTTCTGCAGTTATTTTATCTCCGCCGGAGGCTTTATTATCCATGTGTTTCACTGCTAATTCAATTTCTGTTATAGTGATTTATGTTATAGTGATTTATGTTATAGTGATTTCTGTTATAGTGATTTCTGTTATAGTGATTTCTGTTATAGTGATGTCTGTTATAGTGATTTATGTCTTAACATTGATGTCTAGATGCGGAGTTTGTGCTTCATCTGTTTCAAACTGCATCAGACGACTGGGATGCGAGCGGTTAAAAATATCCTGGAAATGTTCAGCCCATCGGTCTTTTTGTTAGCATTAGAAGTTGGTGAGATGCCATGTTTACTTCTTTACGGAGCAGTTCAGATCAGATCAAGTGATTACCGGAAGGGAAAGACAGAAACTTTTAGATAAAGAGAGAAAAAATTACGGGAAGGGAAAGACAGAAACTTCTAGATATAGAGAGAAAAAATTACGGGAAGGGAAAGACAGAAACTTCTAGATATAGAGCGAAAAAAAAATACGGGAAGGTTTGTTTAATATTTATAGTGAGATTATTTTAAGATCCATAAGGGACATGCCTGGAATAACAATCGGACGTCATAATATAAATAATCTAAGGTATGCTGATGATACACTCTTAATCGCTAAGAGTGAAAATGAGTTACAAGAAATGTTGGACATTATAGTGAATGAAAGCAAAAATAAAGGACTCAGCCTTTATAGCAAAATGACAGATGTAATGGTAACAAAAAAGAAAAAGACATCACCTCAGTGCAAAATAAAGACAAGTGGAACAATATTAAAACAGGCAAATGAATTTAAATATTTGGTAACTTTGTTAACCTCAGACGGAAGATGTACAACAGAGTTGAGACGCAGAATGGCTCAGGCAAAAGCAGCTTTTCAAAAAATGAGGAAGATACTATGCAATCCATTTTTGACAATCGAAACATGAAAAAGAGTTCTTAAATGTTATGTAGAACCAGTCTTAACATATGGATGTAAATCATGGACAATAGGACAACAGACAAGAAAATCACTGGAGGCTGTAGAAATGTCGTTTTAAAGAAGAATGTTGAGAATCTCATGGACAGCTAAGAAGAGTAATGAACACTTTCTGAAAGATGTCAAAGCAAAAAGAGAGGTAATTTCCAATATTAGGAAGAAACAATCATGTAATGAGAAGAGAACAACTGGAATATATTGTAACAACTGGGACAATTGAGGGACGAAGAGACAGAGGGATGCAAAGAGAACAGAGACCAGACAGCTTAAGAGAATGGCTTGGCAGAAGGTCAACAACAGAAATGATAAATAGCTGCCGAGATCGGAAGTTGTGGAGAGACATGATCACCTACGCCAGCAGGCTTGGTACTTGATGATGATGACTGTACTATTAAACATAAATTGGATATAACGTGAAACAGTTATAACGAAAATATTTTATAGTTCCGGGGATCTCGTTTCAGCCGGATTCTATTGAATAACAATAGTATAGAAGATATATGTTAGGACCAAACACACAAAAATATAAAAATTACAACAGAATTCATTTAAATATACAAGCAGCTGTGCAGAAAATAAGTAACATTTTTTTTCGGCATTGCACAGCCCATAACCGACATCCCATCTTTTTAACTGTTAAAGAGAAAGATAGGTAACTCTGATAGGTTTGATTGTGTCACTGGTATAAGATTGCTTACACAATCTTTATATATAACAGCGGTGTCTTGCATATACAACTAACTCAGATGATTCGAAAGCCTTTTCAGGATAATGACATCATTAAACTTGTATTGACCATATCTTTATTATCTTCCATTTTAAACTTTCAATTTGACATCTAACAGCCAAACAATAACAAAAATAAAACTTGAATCTAACTTCAACGTTAAATTAACTCACGTGCAGCTGTAGGAAAGGACATCTTCATTTGTTTATTAACTTCAGTATGCATCTCTTTAAGTTTGTCTGACTCTTGTTTCATCTCTCTTCTGATATTTTCTGGCTCCTGCATTCATTACAAAGAATGGCATATCACGTAATCAGCAAACAAACAAACAAAAAGAAATACGAAAGACAAAATGCTCATTTTAACATCGACTCATTTTTGGAAAATCTGGTCAACATACACACTGTGTCAGGTCATCTTTTTTGTAAGAAAAAAAAAACCTCTGGTACTCACAAACACGGGTGACCATATTATATTTGTATAGTGGCAATCTTGTTGACCACTATCCCCACCTAATCGACCCACTATCCCATGGAAGACGGTTCAAGCAAAACCGAAGCCTAAATAGTTATATTCATTTATTGAGCATTTCTTTAAACAAAAAAAACAAAAAATGGTTAAATCTAAAATAGGATATATTACTTTTATTTTTAATTCATAATGAGGTCTATCTCCTCATGACAAAACATTCCGTCGTTGTTTATTCTCGTTAATATTTTTTTTCCAAATAACCCTGGTGACCTAGGTTTTTAATGTCCAAATGCATTGTGAAATCCTATAGACCTACAACAATTACTTCATGAAATAAACATGACAAGCAACAAATATGGGCTGGATATGAATATAAAAAAGACTAAAACTATGATCATAAACAAAGAAAATACTCAAAACCCACAAGTGGATATAAACATTGAAGGAATAGACCCGGAGACAGTTCAGAACTACAACTACCTTGGACATACTATAACCAGTGATGGAAAATGTACAACTGAAATAAACAAAAGAATAGGAATGACAAAAAGTAATTTTAATGTCATGAAGAACATACTAACATCAAAACAAATAACACCAGGCTAAAACTAAGAATAGCAAAATGTTATGTCTTCTCAACATTCCTATATGGTGCAGAAACATGGACATTAGACAAGAAAACAGAACAGAATTGAAGCCTTTAAAATGTGGATATATAGAAGAATAGGTAGAATTAGATGGAAGGAAAAGAAAACAAACGATGAAGTCTTAAAACAACTAAAAATGAAAAAAAAGAACTACTAAGCACAATTCAAACAAGACAAATGCTATTTTTGGGCCATTTTAAAGACACAATAGCCTACTAAAAGTAATCCCGGAGGGGAAAATACTAGGTAAAAGAGGCAGAGGCAGACGAAGACTAACAGGGACGAGTAACATCAAAAGATGGACAAATCAGCCTATGATAACCTGCACCATCAAAGCAAGAGACAGAGCAGAATGATGCTCCATGGTAGCCAACCTTCGTTGCGGAGACGGCACTCTATGACGATGATGATGCATTGTGATCTATTCCGGATTCGGTTGTAAACGTTCCTCTCTTGGAATGGAGGATTGAACAGTGGTCTGACAAGCCACCATCGAAAAATATCGATTATTATTGAAACGGAAAGTCGTCCACAAAAATTACAAAATATCCTACCCAAGCTGCAAAGTGTCCAGAAATTGGGAGAATAGCATCAGAAATAATTACCCGCATCGCACTAGCATCAAATACTTTCAATAAACTGATGAACATTTGACGACCTAATGTACAAAGTAAAGGAGCAAAACTTAGATTGTTTAACTTTGTGTGAAAGTTATTTCTTTAGTTCTGAAAGCTAAGATATGAAAGCTGGAATCCATCAAACTTTACATAGGAAATGAAATGCCCTTGAATAAAATATCTACGTAGGATTTAAAACATAAGTTGGAAAGAGCTTATTTCAAAATAACTGATAAGAGACAAATTTAAACAAGAACAGGTGTCGAACTTTATAAGAAGGTTTTTGAAATACATCGGTCATGTGCTGAGAATGAATGAAGAAAGACTTCCACACCAGGTATTCATCTGGAAACTATCTGGTAAAAGAAAACAAAGCAGACCAAGAGAATCGCTGCGCAGAACAATTACAAGGGAAGGCTCAAACATGGGACTATGAAACAATGAAAACCTACAAGTACGAAAAGCAATAACCTCAGTCGTGGAGAACTATAGCTTCCGCCCTATATGCAGTCTTGGACCCGAGAGGAAAATAAGTTAACAGTAAGGCAAGTAGGTACACCACGTTACACTGTGTAACAATAACATCATTGGTAGGTACATTCATTTTGACAGAAAGAAAAGAAATTCTAATTTTGGCCACAAACTTTTAGTATCTGAACTATTCTAAATATATATATATATATATAATGAACACATTAAAAAAAAATTACCCATATATTGAACAATAAGAAAATAATATCTACTGAGATGAAATGTTTTAGACGAATGACAGGAAACAAGTCTGAGAGATAAAATAAAATCAGAAATGAAGAACTGAGAAAAAAGCTAGGAATAACCCCCTGCTTTAAAAATTCCTGATTGATGGAGTGAAAGTCAATCCGCTGTTTTGGAAACAGTCATAGCAAATAATTTGAAAATGTGTAACATTTTTTTTATAATTGACGCATAAACATGATAATGAGACATTTTTGTATTCAAAGTACACTGTAGCCGTGACGTAGGTAGCTGTATTTTATTATTGTCATCTAACACTCAACTCATACACTAACTGTAACTGTTTATTAGTATTTTAAATTTATGTTTTAAATTAAATTTAGAAAAATACTATTCTAAAATGAAGGCCAACCTCAAATAAAGTACCTAAAATTAACATATCTCATAATTTACAAAAATCATTTATCAGTCGCATTAAATATTTTATAAATGCTACACTCAGTTGTTAATTAAATTTATTACCCACCACATTACCCCAAAAATCATGTGCCGAAGGTCTATAAAAATCATGGTCACTAACATCATATTCCCAATATGTCACGTGTCGTGACGGGGCACTTTACTTTTTTTCCTTTAACTAATTAAATTAAAATAATAACAATTAAGTTAACTTACTGTTATTAATAACAGTATCAGTTGTTTAGGTAAAGTCCAAACTCTAGTCTTAAATTATTCACAAACTTCACAAATATTAAAAATAGCAATTAACATAAGCTGGCATGGATCTAAAATAGAAGCCAGTATCAAAACATCTATTTCTTTACAACTGAACCTTACCGGATCTTCAATGCCACTATCCTCTGTGATGTTTGCAGCATCCCCGCTCCTATCTTGAACAAGAATAGAAGAATCATCTGCGAGAAGGCTTTCATTTCCATTGACATCTCCCATATTCATGTATAAATGTTACAAAAATTAGCAAAAAACAATTTATTCTGTAGAGCGAAAATATACGGCTATACTTTGTTGTAATGATGGACTGCAACTACTGATCAATAACACCAACAGCCGACACGAAGATAAAAATGTTCAGAAGAAGAGATGTGAACCTATTTTATACCCAAAGAAACTATTGCCGGTTCCGTCACTTCCGAACTTGTTGATTGGGTTACATCTTGTCTGTGGGTGGGCCTAGGGTAGGGGTTTGTTTCTTCAACCACTGGTCGTTGGTCAATCTTGTCATTCATCATCACTATGTGTTCTGTCTAGATAAGACCCTCACTGAACATCAACATTCATGAGAATTGTCGTTTTTTTTTATTTATTTAAATGTAGTTTTAAACCTTATTGCTAATTTCTAACATTTCACTATGCAACAATTGTAAAAGAGCATTATTTACTCTGTGTCGTCGTCCTTTGTATCTTCTATATTTATATAGATAGAAATGTGTACATCTTTTTTCTGTATCCATTTCTCCATGCCTATTTAACATCTATGCTGAAGAAATCACGAGAAATGTCAGAAGCGATGACAGATTTGTGAAGCTCTACCCTTCCATAATAAATGACACAATTTCAGAATTCAGATACGCTGATCACACAGACCTCATCTCAAATGGTGAAACAGAATTACAATGGATAACTGAGTGAGTTAACAAAACACAGCGACGAGCAAATATATAAATAAAATAAATAAATAAATATAAAACTATACAGAAAATCCAAAGAATTTCCATTGACAAAGCAAAATGTCAACAGTGAAGAACATGACATTGTAAAAACTATGAATTTCTGAGATCTGTAGTAATCAACAATGGGGACTGTCAGGAAGAGATCAAGGGAAGTATAGTAATAAATAAAATAAAATGCCACGAAGAACATGTCCCACAATACCAGCAAGGCTGTAAAATAATTAATGTATCTTCCAGATAGCAACATATGGTTGTGAATCATTCACAATCTCACAAAAAGCTAGGAAGAAAATCGATTCATTTGAAACAAAATGCTACAGAAATATCTTTAAGATTCATTGCATGAGAGCAATGAAGACATATTACAAGACTTCAACTTTTAAAGGAACAGGAAATATAAATATTATTCTACAGAGGAAATTAAAATAGTATGACCACGTCAAAAGACACAGAAGGCTGCAAAGAACAATAATAGAAAGAATAATTCCGGCACAACGAAACAGAGCAAGACCAAAAATAAGATCGTTTCAAGAATCAGAGACCCTGAACATGACTGCAGAAGAAATGGGAGAGCTGGCTAGAGTTGGATTATTTCAGACGGGCTGTGATGAATGCGACGTTCTGCGAAGGACATGCAACCCGATGATGGTGACAAAGACTTCAGAAGCGAAACTAGTCCTGAGATTATAGGGTGACCAGAAAAAAAAAATATCCTAAGAGAAAGATTAGACATTAAATCAATTGTGAACTACATACAGATACAACAAACGGTTTGCTCGTCTGGAAAGAATGCCAGGAGATTCTATCCTATACAAAATATACATTGAAAGAGGAGATGGAAAGAAAAGACCGTGGTAGACCCAAAATAAAATGGACTAACAACATCCGAGAAACGCTACAACAACAATTGAGACTGACAGGAGGGCAAGAAATGTGAATCTCCTTCGGGAGCAAAGGCGTGCGACAGCAACAGAGCTGAGAGCTACCAGCTGATGGCTTGCACAAGAATCGGTGAACCAGAACTATCCAGACTTTACTCCACCTCTTCGCGGTGCCCCTAGTAACAGACTTACCAGTCTAATCTGACCATGAGAGTAGGGACAGAGAGGGAAGGCAAGATGGTACTCAAAAATGTCATGACGGAGACGGATGTATTGGGTCTAAATGTGTAAATATAGCAGTTTTACTGCAAATAGTAACACAGCGCATTTACTCTCACTTAATCTCTTTTTAAGGACGGATGACAAAGAGATCTAACTATTCTTTTAGTCATCTGGTAAAATAAAGAGAGAGGGATAGAATATCTCTCTCGACACACGAAGGAGTATAAGAGGAAATAAAAGAGAGTGAGAGAGAGAGGGAGAGAGAGAGAAAGAGAGAGAGAGATAAAAGAAAAGGAATGCTAAAAGACATTTTATATGGAAAAAACAAGAAATACAGGGTGTTTATAAAGTCTCACTACACTTGGTATCTAGGTCAATTTGAAAAAAAAATGTTTATGACGTCATCACAATATGTGCTCCCACTGTCAATGAAATTTGTTGAATAAGTTTATTGCTACTGGAAATGTGGAAGATGCTCCACGATCTGGTAGGCCTGCTGTGAATGATGAAATATGTTTAGATATCCAAGACAGAATCCTTAAAAGTCCAGACAAGTCATTAAGAAAACTGTCGCAACAAGTGAACTTACCATTGAGCACATATTGTGATGACGTCATAAACATTTTTTTCAAATTGACCTAGATACCAAGTGTAGTGAGACTTTATAAACACCCTATATATGGTAGTGCTATTTGCTATTCTGGGAGCCAGTCACCAGTCTGATTACTAAGCTGAGTCAGGCAACAAACTACAGCCGACTGCATGCGTTATGATCAGTGATAAACAGAGTTTACCAAGACCTTGCTCCATCTCCCAGGGGTGCTTCAGTCTGACCAAGCGATTATGGCTCATAGTGGGAAGGTGATCAATTGCTCAAAATTGCGGTCCTGAAGTCGGATGTATTAGGCCGAAAGACGCAAATAAAATAAAATCCATCTGCGCCCATTTATTGTCCTTTTTGAGGGCGGATGACGAAAAGAAGAGAACTATCGTTTCGTTTAGTTGCCATCGGGTGAACGTCTTAAAGAGAAAGATTTGTTATTACTATTTGCTATTACTATTTGCTACTACTATTTGATATTAGTGTTTAATATTACTATTTGCTATTACTATTTGCTACTACTATTTGATACATGTATTAGTGTTTAATATTACTATTTGCTATTAATATTTGCTACTACTATTTGATATTAGTGTTTGCTATTACTATTTGCCATTGCTATTTGACATTACTGTTTGCTATTACTGTTTGATATTACTATTTGTTTTTTTTCTTCTTGCCAGAATTGTGAGTCAAACGATGGTTTCAGTGCATGTCAGATGAGAGTTAAATAGTAGGTTTTACAATGAAGGAGTCTGATGATGGCGATTTATTTGCAAATCTTCTTCTTCTTCTTCTACTATCTTTCCTCCATTGCCGTTGGCGTCGAGGGGAGATACAATCTGCAATTCTTTGTTCTTCTGTTGGCCTCTTCTGGTGTTATCCCTCCTAGTGACTCTAGTATTCCCTTTATCCATCTCTTTCTCGGTCTTCCTCTTAATCTGGTGTTTTCGTGGCGTTTGTTTATGGCTCTTGAGTCATTATTAGTTCTTTTTGTCTAACTATTTGCGCATAATATGGGGGGGGGGGGAGAAGAGGGAAGGTTAATGGTTTTTTGTTCCTTATACAAATTATCGGTCAAGTCAAGGAGTCATCAAAATGCCACCTCAGTGTTTGCTGGATCTTCAATAGGACCGGCGTGAAAACAAGTGTCAGATGTGATAAGCTAAACAAAGGGGTACGATATCGCGGTTTACCAACAAGATTGGGTGTGACGTCATTGAGATAACCTCCAGCATCGTTTCTTTATAAGCCAGCAACAAAGGCGGCAGAACAAAAGAAATGACTGCCATTGAACAAATATTATGTTCATTCCTGTACACATGGCAACGCTTCGGCAGGCCTATACTAAACTTCTGTACGTGGAGAGGGCTTATAAAATGAGTGATTTTATTGAATATTCCTGTATTGTTGCTGTGAGTATCACGTGTGCAGAGTTTACACCGGGAACGCTTGCCAGGCAGTGTAATCACGACAATTGTCGTTCTGTTTTCAATAAAAAAATTAGTTGGACATTTTTAATCATCATTACTTCATCATCAATCATCATCATGTGTCGTACTGGTTGACGTAGGTAATTATGTCCTTCCCCACAATCTTTTACCCACCATAAAAAAGTACCCCCCGTCACGCCAAGTGGCGTATAGGGAAATATGGTGTTAGTGACCCTATATTTTACAGACCTTCAGCACATGATTTTTGGGGTAATGTGGTCGGTATTACGCCCGTGCTGCTTTACTTTCCCAGAAAAAATCCGGTACCCATTTAAGGCTGGGTGAACCCGGAGCCGTCGGTTGGGATCGAACCCTACCCCTTGTCCGTAGTAGTCCAGTTCACTAACCACTGAGCTATCACGGCTCCCACTAATTTTTAGGGAATTAGTAAAACCCAGGTGTCCTCGCCAGGGTACGAACCCCGGCTGTTGCCGTGGTAAGCCAACCGCCTATCGATTGCGCTAACCGGACACCCTTTTACCCACCATGCATCGTATCAATTCTGTTGTTGACTGTTTTTCATGCCATGACACCAAGTTTTATTGTACAGTATTTTCTCTTTCTATGTCGTCTGCGATCTCTCTTTCCCTGTATTTTGCCAGTTGTAACCATGTATTCCAATTTGCCTCTTCTCATGATTTGCCCGCAAAATGTTGCTTGTTTATTTCTGTTTTTAAGGAGCTCCCATTTTGTGTCTTCACGATGCATCTTCAGTAGCGGTATATAGAATATCAAATGATTAGATCTATAACTTTATTAAGTAATGCACAATAAGGGCGATATGTCCACGGAGCGAAACAATAGAGCGAGTTACTATGTCTATAGGAGTCTCATGATATAGCTATTAATGGTCATTCAAGTGTGGAATACGTTTTCTTGTCCCTGGCTGTCAGAGGGGAGTTATTGTTGCTCAATAGCTCACCAATAGAGATGACGTGTAAACAGAAGCCCCTACGTGCCAGGGGCGATAATTAAACAATGAAACCTAGTGTATAGAATTACCCACAATGAGAGGTGTTACGTCATCAAGAATTCCTTTAACAATAATCTCAAACGATTTCGTATTGTTTCGTTTTTTTTTCTTAATCCTGACCAACAAAAGGGGACATAACAATAGGAAGGACTGACCATGACAAAAAATTCTGGTAAATAATAATTGTGCACACATTCTCGCAGATGGCATTAAACGTTCAAGATGGACATTGATTTATGTTTGAAAATGAAGCAAAAATAGGCTAGGATTCTTC
>JAVIAB010000106.1:23396960-23606960 GCA_032433765.1 Megaustenia siamemsis
AACATATAGATTAATTGATAGGACTGCACACAGATATTTGTCAATGATATTTTATATGTCATGCTCATTTGTTCTTTTGAGAAATGTCATAAGTATATGATCTACATATAGTAATAATGTTGATTAGAAGAAATTGAAAATTAAATTGAATAATGTTTATGGTGGACAGTTCAATATTTCACTATAGGGATGGTCAAATTAGTCAATATTTTAAGTGTTTCTTCTCATTAATCTACTAAAGTATAATGTTTCTTCTCATTAATCTACTAAAGTATCATGTTTCTTCTCATTAATCTACTAAAGTATCACGTTTCTTCTCATTAATCTACTAAAGTATCATGTTTCTTCTCATTAATCTACTAAAGTATCATGTTTCTTCTCATTAATCTACTAAAGTATCATGTTTATTCTCATTAATCTACTAAAGTATCACATTTCTTCTCATTAATCTACTAAAGTGCTACTAACAGCAACAAAGGGAAGCTAAAAAGGTTTACACTTTTGTGATGTCACAAAATGGAAACACTCCCAGAAAATACCACTTTTAAGAATGAAGAGAAAGTTGTATACACTGAATATCTTCGGGTAGATTTAATGCTGCAAAAATATCTAGGATTGCAGCCAAAATTTCACTTTGGGATTGAAACATCTTTATATAGTCTCTATGAAGCAGCTTTCTTGTTTTACTGAGTTGGTTTGTTCTAACTATGCTAGGGTGTTATAAGAAAAGCATAACAAGTGGTCAGCAGTTTAACAAGCTCACAAAAATATAAATAATCAAACGTTATTAACAGCAGGACAAACAAACAAAAAGTGCAGACGAGCTAACAACAATAAAAGGTGATCTTTACATTAAGTAGTTAGGATAACTGAAATGTGATTTTATGTGTGCTGGAGGGGTTTACTTTACTGTTTTTGCTTCTATGTTTATAAAAATAATAGGTAGAGTTACCACGGTTTTACAAGATAAAAGAGATCATTTTTCTAATTCTTAACTCTTTCCGTACGTTCCGCCGCATCATGCGCCATATCCATTTCGGTTGCGCACATTCAGCCGCATAGTGTGTCACACTCAATTTGATTAGTGTGAACGCCATCAAACTATAATCTTGTTACATGTCTTGTATCATCTTGATATTGGTGAAATCTAATACCTTGTTCAATTATCTAAACATTCATATATAATATGTTATATGTTAGATAAATATAAATATGTAGATTGACTCTTAAAACCATGAACAATTTTGTCTCTGAAATCTCTTCCGTTGCGTCGATAAAAAGCTTCCGCATGGAAAGAGTTAAGTCATTTAGTATAATCTACACAATTATACTGTCATGTTATTAGCTAGGAGTCTTAATTTATTTGTTTCATTATCTGATGGTAATTTTTTTGTATAGTCTTATCTGCGTTTGCAGTAAATTATTTCTTAGAAAACAAGAACTCCATACAAAATGACAATTTTATCGTCTTCTGCCTACCCTATAGGTGTCATTATTAATAAGTTTGAAGAAAGCGTTCGTCAGCTCAAGGCTGGTGACAACTTCATGCAGTTTGTCCTGGTGATGGCCACAAGAGCCTTCTCTGTTCATTAAATGACAAATTTATTTTTCATTCTAAATATAATGGGAACTGACTTAGAAAAGTGGAGCTGCAGTAAAACTTGGACTGGGAAATAAAATAGAGACAAAAATGTTGGTTGACATTTTGTTTTGGTGTTGCATTCACAAGATTTATAGATGCAGTGTCTTACACTGTCCTGTGGTATTTGGTTATTTGTGGGTTATCATAATTGTACTCCGAATTTGTCCATAGTTGCCGAGATTACCTCCTCAGCAAGTCTCACAGCGTCATGCGACTGACAACTCCAGCTCTGAGTTGGTTGATAAGTTCTCTTATGCATCCCACTAAACCTCTTGTTTCTGGTTGAGCCCATCTTAACTTCCCATCTCTTTCTCCGAAGATGTGATGCTGACTCATGGTTGTCGAGGTCCTGTGCCCTTTCCACATCTCGGGGGGCATTAATGATTATCGTCTGATCCATTTCTTGGTAGTCTTCGACGGCAGCACAGCTAGTCACTCTGTCTGTTCTTTCAATTCCATGGACTCTAACATATCCAGGTACGTAAACAAAGGTGACTGCATGTCGCTGACTTCTGCATTGACCCGATCTACTGATTGTGGTAAACTTGCACAATATAGAACTGTAAGAATCTCTTACACATGCACATAAAATAATAAATATAATATATATATATATATATGTGTGTGTGTGTGTGTATATACACATGCACATAAAATAATAAAACAATGTACATTTTAATTTGTTAGGTTTTGTATTGCAAGAAAATTACCAGAAAGACATATCCTAAGTTCAGTGTGTGCCAAACAGATTGTATATTCTTGTAAGTACAATCCCGCCTGTCATAAAAAAAAACTCCTCACTTACGTTCTGTTTACTCAACAACATGCCTAAGTAAAACAAACAAATTACAAAAATAAACAGCCAACTTTTATCTATTTTATATCCATGGTTCATCCTTCACATGACAAAACACAAGTCTTGCAGTGAACTTAGGGGGAAGCTTTCATCTCATTATAAGAGTCATGCCTGTTGTCTTTGTATCTCTTGTCTGTGTTCTTCTTAGCATCTCTTAAGGCCAGCCTCTTTTTCTTTTTCCTGTTGTTTACCTTTTGAGTGCTTGGTTTGTGATTCTCAGATTATTTTTTCTTATCACACAGTCAAAATATGCTTATTTTCTCTTTCTGATTATTGATAAGACTATGTCTCTCATCACTGCACTGGTCTGGGAAGGCAACCATGCACTCAAAAATGTTGGGCTAAAATTAGATCTCTAGGGCCGAAAGGAGGATAATTTAACAGCCTAGCTGCAAAATCACAACACAACACATCTCTGCCCATTTAATGTTCTTTTAAGGACAGATGATGAAGAGGTCACAAGTCAATGGTCACAACATAAATAATTTGCGATATGCGGATGACACAATCTTAATAGCAGTGACGGAGAATGAAATACAAATAATGACAGACATAATAGTAAAAGAAAGCATCAAAAAAGGTGTCAGTCTGAATAGTAAGAAAACAGAAGTAATGGTCATATCAAAGAAGCGATCATCACCATCATGCAGCATAAAAATAAACAGGACAAATCTGAAACAAGTGCAACTCGTAAAATACTTGGGCACAATAATAACATCAGATGGAAGGTAGACCACAGAAATAAAAAATAGCTCAGGACAAAATAGCATTTCAGAAAATGAAAAATATCTTATGCAACAAATCTGTCAATAGAAGTGAGAAGGAGAGTTCATTGGTGCTATATAGAACCAATTCTGACCTATGGAAGCGAATCATAGACAGTAGACAAACAAATGAAAAGACAATTAGAGGCCACAGAGATGGGATTTTTCAGAAGAATGTTGAAAGGTCCCTGGACAGCTAAAAAGACCACTGATGAAATTCTCAATGAGGCCAACACAAAAAGGGAGCTCCTAAAAAACATCAGAAAGAAACAATCATCATTTTTTGGACACATCATGAGAAGAGGAAAGTTGGAATACTTGGTTACAACTGGGAAAATAAAAGGAAAGAGAGATCACAGATGACAAAGAGAGAAAATACTGGACAGCTTGGTGTCATGGCATGGAAAACAGTCAACAACAGAACTGATACAATGCACTGTGGATAGAAAATTGTGGAAGGACATGATAACCAGTATGGCACATGATGATTAAGAGGACTTATCATTACTCTAGTAGCCATAATCAGGTGAATGCTAGAAAGAAAGAACTGCATTTGTCTTTGATTCATCCACTATTTAATTATTTATGATATAAATTAAGCTATAATAAATTCAAAACTTAGGCTATTCAAATGAAATGTACTATCAACCCTTACGTATGCGTGTGAAAGCTGGAAAACAACCATCTCTTCATATCAAGAGATATAGAAACAAAGTTGAACGCATTCGAAAATAAATGTCTAAGGAAAATACTTGGTACAGCGTGGAACGAATTCAAAACAAACGAAGAAATTAGAGAAATCGCCAATCAACCACTGATATCTTCAGTAATAAAGAAAAGACGATGGTCATATGTTGGACATGTGATGAGAAGAGATAATAACCGAATAGCAAAGCAAGCCCTCATATGAGAAACAACAGGTAAGAGAAAAAGAGGAAGACCCAGGGAGACACTGAGAAGAACATTGATGAGAGAGGCAAGAGCAGCAGGATTCGGCTCCCTCAATGAGATAGAGCTGCTTGCGCAGAACAGAGACAAATGGCGAGATTTGATAAAATATCTTTAAAAGAAAACTGCTAGAACAAAAATTCAGATAGGAGAAGGTGTATCTTGGTCTACGCCCTATGGGCCGGCTACGGCTCGAAGGGTCAATAGATAGATAATAAATTATCTCTGAAGTTCATTAAAAAAAAACAGATACTCCCTGGAAGTAACTTTAATGAATCAAATCTTGTTAGGTTGTCACAGCTTGCAAGTTATACAACACTCAGCTGCTCAGCCACAACATGAATGCTGAGTACAGTCATGACTTTGGAATGTATATGTAATGTCATCATGCAAATCACACTTTTGGATGAAAAGAAACCATAAGCTGGTTTAAGCAGACCGCTTAAAAAAAAAAAAAAAAAAAAAAAAAAAAAAAAAAATAAAATCATCAAAGAATATTATAATAAAGATGCTTACAAAGCAAAAAACTAATTAAATTAAAACATTAAATGTGAACTGAACAAAGTTTAACAATTTAACCTGCATGCACCGGAAATGTAAAGCAACAGATTATCTTACTACTTAGAACAGAATTTTCTATAAAAAAATTAATCAACAAATATGTTCTCTGTTGAGTCATTAAAAATGATCATAAAAATGTTTGTTCAAACATGTTTAACGGTGAAAAAATGTTCAGAAAATCTCAATAGCAAAATAAGAAAACACATATAAGAAATGGAAAATCATTGGCAATATAGACATTCTGCTATGTTCAAATGAAGTTTTTGATTGCTGATTTTTAACTATCATTAAATTTATAATTTGGCCACCATCAACTGGTTAAATCAAATGTTCGTTCGTTCGCTTTCGTCAGCTTTGACCTCTAACGAAGTCCCACCCACTCAATTTTGTGGGACTGAATTTTGCGTGTAAAGTCTGTTTTATCCCATTACAGGATGCTCTCGCCATGCAGGCAGATTTACTCCGACTTCAGAGGTACTAATTTTTAGGGAATTAGTAAAACCCAGGTGTCCTCGCCAGGGTACGAACCCCGGCTGTTGCCGTGGTAAACCAACCGCCTATCGATTGCGCTAACCGGACACCCGAAATCAAATGTTAAATTTAAAATTATTCAAGAGTAAAGAATTAAATCGCCCGTGCGCTGCCGGGGCCCGAAAGGGAAGTAAAGAATAGCGGCGCTGTACCCTACCAGGCATGTTCGTAAGAGGCGAGAAAGGAGGGTTAGGCATGGGACTGGCTATCCCATACTGTAAAAAAATAAGCCGAAAAAACTTCACAAACATGAACAAGTCAAAGAAAGATAAAGTAAATCCGTCAACCAGGAAAGAGAAGGGCTCTCTGTCTAAGAGACATATGACGCAATCCGGAGAAAGCCATAAGGAGTCCGGGTTGCCGACTCACCCTTTGTCTACCAGGAAATCATCCAGAATTGGCACCTGGAATGTTCGTACCCTTAACGAACAGGGAAAAGCGGCACAAGTGGCAGCAGAAATGAACAACTACAAGATAGATATTCTGGGAATGTGTGAAACAAGATGGCTGGGAGCGGAGAGAATAAAATTGAATACAGGGGAGATGATTTTATCATCAGGACACCAGGAACCAGGAGCACAACATAGCGAAGGGGTAGCTATAATGCTATCAAAGAATGCACAGAAGACACTAATAGAATGGGAGGCAGTGGGACCAAGACTGGTGAGAGCAACATTTAGAACAACCAAAAACAAAATAAAATTACACATTGTACAATGCTATGCACCAACCAACGATAAAGATGACTCAGTTAAAGATGATTTTTATAAACAGCTACAATGCCAGATGGATGCAAGACGAGCCAAGGATATTATAAAATGCTAAGGTAGGATCAGACAACAGAGGCTTTGAAGAGATTATGGGAAAACATGGACTTGGAGATATAAACGAGAATGGAGAGATATTTGTGAATTTCTGCGCCCTTAATCAAATGAGCCTAGGAGGAACAATATTCCAACATAAAAGAATACACAAAGCTACATGGGTGTCACCAGATCATAGAACGGAAAATCAAATTGATCACATATGTATTAATAATAAGTTTAAGTCATCCTTACAGGATGTAAAAGTATATAGAGGGGCAGATATAGCTTCTGATCATCATCTGCTGTTAGCCAAACTTAAAATTAAATTAAAAAGGTATACTACAACGAATAAGGGCAGAACGTATTTCAATGTAGGGTTTCTTAAAGAACAAGGAATTAAAGATAAATTCGCAGTCACAATATCAAACAAATACCAAGTCCTCCAACAACTAGAAAATACAATAAATATAGAAGATCATTGGAAACAGGTAAAAAATATATGGAAAGAGACATGCGAAGAAACACTGGGGAAAAGAGAACGCCAGAATAAGGCATGGATGACAGCAGAGACCCTGGATAAAATTAAAGAAAGAAAGAACAAGAAAGCAGACATAAATAAAAGCAAAACAAGAAGTAATAAAGCCAAGACACAGGAAGCTTACACAGAGGTGAACAAAGAAGTGAGAAGATGCATTAAAAGGGATAAGAGGAAATATATAGATGAATTAGCTAAAGAGGCAGAAGAAGCAGCAAATAAAGGGAATATGAAAGAACTGTACAACAGCACAAAGAAATTAGGTGGAAAATACAAACAGATCAACGCCTTTATCAAAGATAAGAAAGGAAATCTGCTTAGTAATATAAAGGAACAAATGGAGAGATGGAAGGAGCACTTTGAAGAACTTTTGAACAGACCTGGCTCAAATAATCCTCCAGATATACTACCAGCAGAAGAAGAATTACACGTTAACTGCGGAAAACCAAGCAAAGAAGAAATAATGAAAGCCATCAAACTGTTAAAAGATGGTAAAGCCACAGGACCAGATGAAATTCCTTCGGAAGCCATCAAAGCAGATATTATCACCTCTACCAAGATGTTACATAATCTATTGGATAAAATTTGGGAGAGGGAAGAAATACCTAAAGACTGGAGAGAAGGTTATATGATCAAACTACCAAAGAAAGGAAGTTTACAGGAGTGCACAAATTATAGGGGAATTATGCTACTATCAGTGCCAGGAAAAATATTAGGCAGAATCATTCTGGAGAGACTAAAAGAGGCTATAGAGAAACACTTGAGAGATGAACAAGCAGGTTTTAGGAAGAACAGATCATGTGCTGATCAAATAACTACTCTACGTATAATAGTTGAACAAAGTTTAGAACTAAAATCCCCACTTTATATTGGATTCATAGATTACGAAAAGGCATTTGATAGTTTAGACAGAAGAATGCTTTGGAAGTTGCTGAGTCATTATGGAATCCCCATAAAGTTTATTAACCTGATAAAAACAATGTATGAAGGAACAAAATGTAGTGTGGTGCATGAAGGACAGCTTACAGAAGCATTTGAAATAAGAACAGGAGTAAGGCAAGGATGCCTTCTGTCTCCATTTCTCTTTCTACTGGCCATAGATTGGATTATGAAAATAACTCAAAACAACAGAAATGGGATCCAGTGGTCACTGACCAAACAACTTGATGATTTAGACTTTGCTGATGACATAGCTCTCCTATCACACAGCCACCAACAGATGCAAGATAAAATGAGTATATTAGATGAGAGATCACAACAGCTAGGACTAAAGATTAATAGAGATAAGACCAACATTATGAGAATTAATGCAGTTGGCAATAACCAAATAAAACTAGGAGAAATACCTCTACTAGACGTACAATCTTATATATATCTGGGCAGTAATATAGATAAAGAGGGAGGAACAGAAAACGATACCAAAATAAGGATATCAAAAGCAAGAGGAGCTTTCATTGCACTGGGAAACATATGGAAATCCAAAGAAATTAGGCTAAATACAAAAATACAAATTTTCAACTCCAATGTTAAGTCGGTTCTATTATATGGCTGTGAAACATGGAGAATAACAAAATTGACAATCACGAAGGTACAGACTTTCATTAATGGATGCTTGCGCAGAATAAAGGGATGGAAATGGCAGGACAAAGTCACAAACGTGGAATTATGGAAATGTACCGGTCAAATACCAGTGGATAAAGAAATACAGCGAAGACGATGGCGATGGATAGGACACACACTACGGAAACCAACTGAGAGTATTACACAACAGGCCCTTTTTTGGAATCCCCAGGGGAAAAGACAAAGAGGAAGACCAAGGAATTCTTGGAGAAGACAGATTGAAGCAGAGATGAAGATGATGGGGAAGACATGGAATGATCTTAAAAGAATTGCAAAAAAACAGAACGACTTGGAAAGTGTTTGTTGAAGACCTATGCTCCACTGGGAGCTAAAAGGTAGAAGAAGAAAGAATTAAATCAAAATATGAATGGCTTAAAGAAAGCATTAATAGATGATTTTTTAAAAAGTGCTGTAGGAATGATACTGTGAGAATGAAAGGCACTGGGCAAAAACAAATAATATAACTACAATTACACAAGCAGACATTTAAATTTACAAATGCAAAGACTTCAATAGATAATATAATATATGCAATAACAAAAAATAATAATATTGAGTAATCACACTACAGAAAAATATTTCAACCGGTGGGCTAAAGCAAATGAGAATAGTTGACAATTCTGAGGATGAGATAGGGTTATGTTTTTCTGTGCAAATGTCATCTAGATTTGGCAGAATGTACAGAAGAAATAAAAAATATTTAATCGACAGACAAGCATTTCTAGTAACACATTATGGAATGTAGGGAGCACAGAGAAAACCACAGCTGGATTATTCACTGCTACAGAAGCTTTGATCATGACATAGAAAGTAAGTGCAAGCCTTCATCATACCACATATAATGTTAGTGCCCATATTTGTTTGAAAATTGGCACATTATTTGGATAATGTAGTCAGCATTATGACAGTCTATCTATCTATTGTCCTTTCGAGCTGAAGACGGCGCATAGGGTAGAACCACAATCTCAAAAACAGAAACCTTGTGTGCCAAAATGGCACATATTGCAGAGATCACTGCTTCTAAAATCTATGGCTGTTTCCATAAAATACTTTTTACAATGACAGCTTGTGAAGCCATCAATCAACCTCCTAAGTCGCCTCTTACGACATGCCTGGAAGGTCACAGAGTTACTATTCTTTACTTCCCTCATAATGAAGCCCCAGTAGCACACGGGAAAAATGCCAGTACCACCCCAGAAAAATACGGCTAATTTAAGACCAAGTAAACATAGAATTAAACTTCCCTCATAATGAGGCCCCGGTAAACACACATTCCTGTGTGTTACCGGGGCCTCATTATGAGGGAAGTAAAGAATAGTAACACTGTGACCTTCCAGGCATGTCGTAAGAGGCGACTAAGGAGGTTGATCGATGGCTTGACAAGCTGTCATTGTAAAAAGTATTGTTATGGAAACAGAACCATAGATTTTAGAAGCAGTGATCTCTGCAATATGTGCCGTTTTGGCACGCAAGGTTTCTGTTTTTGAGATTGTGGTTCTGCCCTATGTGCCGTCTTCGGCTCGAAAGGACAATAGATAGATAGATAGAAACATAGAAGCCATTAATAAAATAGGAATCAAACCTAAACTCTATCATTGTAGAACAATTCACTACCACGCCACCCTAACTGGTCATAGCAATAACACTGGAACATGATTTGTTGTTACTGAATAAATAAAAGGAAAGGCTTCAGCCATGAGATGCACCACAATGTAGATGTTGGCCACAGAACATTTACTACAAAACTGCCTAATGTTTGACAGTTATGAGGGGACGCCTAGACTCAGCCATAGATATATGGAACTAATGAGAAGCTCAAGAGTATAAAGATCAAAAACAAGACATAAATATAAGAACAAGTTTTAATGTTGACAATGTGTAATTGTAAGAGAAGGAGTATCTTGGTCTACGCCCTATGGGCTGGCTACAGCTCGAAAGGTCAATAGATAGATAGATAGATAGAATGAGTAATTGAAGCTATTATCAATAATACTGAATTCTTGTGCATGTGACTATTTCTCATGTACTCCTGTAACACTAAATTTTTTCATTTCAATTTCCTCACAGACTGAAAACAGCACATAGGGGAGAAGCTACAGTTCTCCCTGATTGACGATTTGCTGCTAGTTCTTGCTTATATAATAGTCCCATGGTTAAGCCTTCCCTAGTAATTGTTCTGTGTGTCATTTCTCATGGTCTTCATTTTTTTCTTTTACCAGGTGGTTTCAACATAAAAGACAAAGGACAAGGGGTAGGGTTCGATCCCAACCGATGGCTTCCGGTTCACCCAGCCTTTAATGGGTACCGGATTTTTTTCTGGGAAAGTAAAGCGGCATGGGCGTAATACCAACCACATTACCCCAAAAATTATGTGCTGAAGGTCTGTAAAATTTATGGTCATTAACACCATATTCCCTATACGCCAATTGGCGTGACGGGGTACTTTATTTTTTTTTTCCCACATAAATGCCTATCTATCTATCTTTCGTTCGCCTGAAGTATTGTCTATATCTGCAATGTCGTTTCCTGTATAAATTTTACTGTCTTTTGTAATTCTTGCAGTGGCCCATATAGTTTTGTCTGTAGTGTTGTATCTATGGGCCAATGGATTTTCCTCAGTCTACTATATTCAGTGCAGTCTTGAAGTATGTGTTCAGCAGTCTGGGGTGCCTGTCCACATGTACAAGTAGTTGATGTGCCGATCTTGAATTTTGTATACATGTGACTATGGAGTCGATTGTGTCCTGTTCTTAGGCGTATAATGATAACTTGTTCATATCTATTCATATTATGAAAGGCATCCTGATTTGGGGCTTGTGGTCCTCTGATTGATTTGATTATCTGTTTCTTATGATGGTATGTAACTGGTGTATCTAGTTGTGTGCCTGTTGAACCTTCCTTTGCCAACTGATCTGCTTTCTCATTTCCTGGTATTCCACAGTGAGACGGGATCCACTGCAGGACCCTGTGAGAGTTCATTCAATAAGGTCTGCAGATGTGGTAATTTTCTGGATTGTAGTGCCTGGAGTACTGATCTTGCATCTGTCAAAAACACTACAGGCTGTGGGCTAAGATTACTGTTCAGCAGTTTTTCTATTGCCAACTTTATTGCTTGTATTTCTGCATCATAATTGTGACAATATTTCCCTGTTGCTATTTTATTCATATCCCTAGTGTTATTTGGGTACTCTATATATGCACCTGCTCCCCCATTCTTTACTGCATTCTGTGCTGATCCATCTGTGTACACACGGATCCATAGGTCTTGTGGGTATTCTTCATCCAGGAAACTGAGAGTTATTGTTTTTCGCTGTAGACTATTTTGTTCCTCTTTGTCAACTATTCCTTTCACTTCTGTCCGTATTTGAACTGATAATCCTGATTCATCTGTCCAGGGAGTCTGTTCTGGTATGGGCAGAAGGGGTTTAACAACTCTTGGCATGTCTGGTGTTTGTCTACTAATACGCTTGGCTTGGTGGATAAAGCTGCTTCTCTTAAGTCGTCCCAATGCAAGATTTTGGAATCTGTCCTTCATTGGATGCCTCGGCATGCATACAAATTTTTCTGCCTGTATCAGCACCTTTGTGTCTCTCCGTTCTCTCAGTGCTGGTATCCTCCACAATTTCTCCATCTCCAATATTGGTGTTGATTTCATTGCTCCTGTGATGACCCTAAGTGCCTGGTTTTGCACTTTATCCAGTTCTTGCGATGTGGTGTTTGATGCTGAGCACCATGCGGATGATCCATATTCTAAATGTGGGCGTATACTCTGTTGGTAAACTTTACTGAGTATTTTCCCACTCGCACCCCATGTGGTTCCACACAACTTTCTTAGAATAGCCAATTTCCTCCTTGCTTTTTGGGTTGCCTTATTTATCTGCTGTTTCCAAGATAGTTTGTTATCAAATGTAACTCCGAGATATGTAGCTTGTATGTCTTCTTTCACAGGCTCATTGTTTATGTAGATGGCTCCTGCTTTTTGTTTTGGGGAGAGTGTGAAAAGTGTAGTACTGCATTTGTCTGTATTGATGCTGATACACCATCTATTTGTCCATGAATTCAGTGCATTCATAGCTCTTTGGAGGCCACTGTTGCATACTCCTCTGTGCACCACATTACCAAGTCATCTGCATACATTGCCACTTTGATGCCATGTGGTAGTTCAGTAACTAGGTCATTGATGTAGATCAGAAAAAGTGTTGGAGATAGTACCCCTCCTTGTGGAACGCCCTGGCGCAATAAGACCTTCTTACTCTTAAGACCATCCAGTTGCACTCTGGCTCTCCTGTTATGCAGGTATGCTTTGACCCATTTGTACATCCTGCCATTTACTCCATAATTTCTCAGTTTCTTCAAAAGCCCTTCCTTCCATACCTTATCAAATGCTTTCTTTAGGTCTATCCATGCTGCTAGTACCAGTTTCTTTTCTTGAAACGCATCTTCAATTTCCACATAAATGCCTGAAGGGAAGTCTTTTATCATTCAGTCTCAGCACATGACAAATGTAAACATCAGTAAATATAACAGACACTTTTGGATTTATCTCATCAGACATTTCCAAATTCACTGAAACTGAAAACAATGAGATCTAATCCTCATCAACATCTAATGAATGAACAGAGTAGTAGTAGCCTCTGTCAGTCATAGTTGACTATGGATTTTGCAGTACCCATAGGAAATGTTATTTTTTTCCTTTATTTCACTATGTATTCTCTTTTTCTATGAATCTACTTCTTGCTTGATTTGAAGCTTTAGAGTGTGTTTTCAAATATTATGGTCTGCAGCTGTCTCTTCCCTGGCTGCAGGATTTATGTACAGATGATAGACGATAAATAACACTCAATCTCGGTGGATAAGATACTTCTACAATCAACATCATTACACAGTATGCCATCACTTGAGTGCATAGTTTCTCTAAAATAACCAGGTTAGGTTATTTACATCCACGATGAATGGAGTACTAATTCTAAACAGGGTATACTTTCGTACCTGTGTGAGTGAATGTGATTTGAGAAGCAAGCTCTGTAAACACTAAACTGCTCAGACATCCAACACTTGAGTTGCAACATATATTATATGATACTTCTTTCACTAACAGCTGTAGAACCTTGCAGACACAATTTTATGACAATCAAATCTACATTTTAAATATAAAAGTTCACAAAAAATGCAAATCCTGGTAAAAAACAACCTAACAAAGAAAATACCAGATAGAAAACCCAGTAAAATTATTGATGAAGATGTGCAAGTCGTAGTTGACAACTCACTTAAGAGAAAAAAAATTGATTTCTTTTTCCCCCTTCACCAGCTTTCACCTCCGGTGAAATCCCTAGAAACTAGGAAATGAATTTTGCATGTTAATCCGTTTTTCTCTGGCAGCCATGTACACAGGGGTCCCTCGCCGCACAGGCAGATAACTCTGTCTTCAGAGGTACTCATATTTTTCAGTCAATGAGTAAGTGAAGTTTCAAGCCGGGCCTCACTGCTGAGAGCAGGGGTGGTTGCCACAGAGAGAAATCATTAATAAAAATCCCAACTGGTGTAGCCAGGATTTGAACTCACAACCTCTCTGTATCTAGATCGGCATCTTGCCTCGAGACCAACCAACAACTCCCCCCTAAAAAAAAATTGATATAAACCAGGTAGGAAAGACTCATAAATATGGTAAAAATGTTTTCCTAAGAAATAAAAAAAAGAAAGAAAATCAAGGAAATATAGGGTTAACAGAAAAATGAGGATACTATATAAATCTGACCCTTTAAAAACTAAAATAACACCTAACAGATACAAATACACACAATGTGACAAAACCATTCAATTTCAAACAGTTAAAATGAAGTAAAATTCCTCCTTGAGAATGAAGATACAACTGGGAAAATGAGGGGCACATAATAACTTTAAGAAAAAAAACAAAGGTTATGAAAGCATACCCGAACAAATATAAGGCTGAAACAGATGGTGCAAAACAAAATGTAATGCAATATCAAATGAAAAATGTCTGCTATATACATTTATTAATGAAATTTGATTGAACTATGAAAGCAATAAGGAAATTATTTTGATCAGCTTATTCAAACATTTAAGTATTTTAAAACAGTGTACCACTTTTGCAGAACTACTAATGGAGAATTGTGTTCAAAATGCATTTTTGGTAAATTCGTTGCTTTTAAAATGAGTGGCAAATTTAAAGCTGACAAAACATTGAAAAAAGCTGACTCCTGTAGTATAATAGAGGGAAAATGGATGAAAGTGATATCTCATGGTTAAGTAGAGATGGGACAATGAGCATTGACACTGGGGGGATTGAGTGGGCTAGAAGTTACACATCAGCCTCTGGACAAGATGGCTTCAGATGTGAATCTTGCTACAATGGTGGAAATTTTTCTGTTTGAATCCATGGGATCTTTTTGGATTTATCCTTTCCTGGTCTCTCTGTAGTGAGATTTGATGTCTAGCCCTCTTGGATAATGAGAAAACGATAGTGCACTGTGCACTTGTTAAAGAATCCTTGACAGTTAATTGTTGAAAAGAATAGACCAAACTGGCCATGGCCTGGGCCAAATTTGTTAAGTAATTAGGGATAAAATGTATACAAAAACACCCAAGCAGAAGATGGATGTGTTGAAGCGAAAAGACAGATATTGCAGCTTGCAATAACTTGTGACACAATGCACACCGTGAGCTGTGTGTCTCATCCGTTTTGATCATGTTTCGATATTCCAATTGTTTACGATGAATGATATCGTATGACAGGTAACAGTTGGCTGTGTTCACTTTCTGCGCAGTTTCACCTTATGTCTTTTGGCATGTGCTGAGACTGCTACGATGGGGACTACAGTTACCTCTCTTTGTTTGGGAGATGAGATATTAATTCGGATGATTACGCTGGCACGGGCAGTTGTGCAATTATGGATTTTAATTTGTTTGCAGTGATACCGGGACCTTCCATAACCAAATAACCAAAGAAATAACAATACATCTACGCCAACTTTATAGATAACAGAAAAACATTGCCATTAAATCATAGGCAACATCATCCCGTGTCACACCTTGTGGCACTGACAGTCAATTACTTTCACAGATATTTATCTTACAAGTATTTTAATGTTTAATTTGACCTATGTTTTCACAAAAATGACAATCATGAAGATGCAGACTTACATTAATGGATGCTTACGCAGAATAAAAGGATGGAAATGGCAGGACAAATTCACTCACATAGAATTATGGAAATGTACCAGTCAAATACCAGTGGATAGAGAGATACAGCAAAGACGATGGCGCTGGATAGGACACACACTGCGGAAGCCAACTGAGAGTATTACACAACAGGCATTTTTTTGGAATCCCCAGGGGAAAAGACAAAGAGGAAGACCAAAGAATTCTTGGAGAAGACAGATAGAAACAGAGATGAAGATGATGGGGAAGACATGGAATGATCTTAAAGGAATGGCAAGAAACAGAACGACTTGGAAAGTGTTTGTTGAAGACCTATGCTCCACAGGGAGCTGAAAGGTAGAAGAGAGAGAGAGAGAGAGAGAGAGAGAGAGAGAGAGAGAGAGAGAGAGAGAGAGAGAGAGAGAGAGAGAGAGATGTTTTCACAACCACTTTACCATAAGTTAGCAGATATGGACATGACAGAATACATTGAGGTAACCAGTGGGATTTTAGAAAACATATTTATAATTAGCCACAGAGCACACAAGAAATATAATTTAATTGACTAAGAAGACAACCCAATGATCTAGATTTTGCAGAAAAGATAGCTTTGATTGCTTTCTTACTATCAAAAGCAGATGCAAAAAAAGATCAACAGGGTGTCAAACGGCCCTCTCTTTCAGCTCAGTGTCATGTTATGGTATTTTCAAGTAGACATGAATAGTCTTGTTCCACAGAAGCTTTCTTTTTTTCTTCTTCAGTGATCAGCTATAGGCTATGCATTTAGAGGTTTAGACCAACATGGGCCATGAACAAGTAGTTTGTCATGCAGGGTTGTTTTTGTGGGCCACATTTGTGCTCTTAGGGTGTTGAGAGTCCTGCAGTCCTGTATGATATGCTTTGGTGTTTGGGTGCTCTGCAGTAACATATTGCAATATCCCAGAGTACTATCTTGTGTAGGTTTGCTCTGAGACCACAGTGACCCATTCTCAGTCTGACTATCTTGGTCTGCTCATGTCTGCTGAGTTTGTTTAAGCTATCATGCTGTGGCTCATATTTTCCATGTTTAAGCTATCATGCTGTGGCTCATATTTTCCATGTTTAAGCTATCATGCTGTGGCTCATATTTTCCATGTTTAAGCTATCATGCTGTGGCTCATATTTTCCATGTTTAAGCTATCATGCTGTGGCTCATATTTTCCATGTAACTCCATCGATTCTGTTTTTCAAGCTTTGCTTCAGGATTATCTTCATTTCTTTGCGGCTCTTGGGTTGGCTGGAGTGAAGAAGGTTCCCACTGACCTTTGCAATTTCATCTGCTTTTACAGAGTGGTTCACTTATTTAGCTTTTGAGTGAAAGTATCATAACCAGATCTTGAAATGCCAGATTTTCAAAAAGATGATACACATCAGTTTCACAAGTATACAGCCGGCAATCTAAAATTCATTAGTTTCACAAACTTCAGGCAAAACCCATTCATAGTCTATCACTTTCAGTGAATGTCAAAATGTATGGTCACTGATGGTTCTAGCATTATGCTGATTGTGAACACACCTGGTTTGCTTGTCAAGGTAGAGTACTTTTAAAAAAAAAAAAACGACTTTGTTATTTAATTCCACATCTTTTCTTTTGTCTCCTACCCTTAATTTTTCCTCTTGTCACTATGCTTTCCTGGCCTTCTTTCCACTATGCATCATCATCAAGTACCGGGCCTACTGGCGTAGGTGATCATGTCTCTCCACAACTTTTGATCTCTGCAGCTATTTATCATTTCTGTTGTTGACTTTCTGCAAACCATACTCTTAAGCTGTCTGTTGTTTTTTCTCTTTGCTTCCCTCTATCTCTTCGTCCCTCAATTTTTCCAGTTGTTACAATATATTCCAGTTGTTCTCTTCTCATTACATGGCCAAAAAATGATGATTGTTTCTTCCTAATATTGGAAACTAGAACTCTTTTAGCTTTGACCTCTCTCAGAACATCTTCATTACTCTTCTTAGGTGTCCACCATGCATAGCCAACAAATATTACTAATCTTTCACTTTTCAGAAACCACAGTAACAATATAACACATGAAGCTGATTGAAGCAAAAGATGGATGTTGTAGAGCAACATGTTGGAGTTTAAGAAAACTGATTTGTAATGAACTGCATGAGTTTGATTGTATAACAACAAGGTATATAGGTTAGACACTATCCAACAATTCTTTCACTGTAGGGTGTGCTTCCTAGAATGCAATGTCTGTGATAAAGCACAGTATTTTAACTGCATTTTTCTCTTTCTGAAAGTCAGTCCAGAAATGTGGCATGAATTCTTTATTGACATGATACTTCTGAAGTTTTTTATATAAAATTTGACAGCAAGGTCCTATATTGGTGTTTTGTTAACAACTTCTTTGACAACTAAATGACAACTGTCATGAAATACAGCACGGATTCTGCCAACATGATCACTATCTTTGATGTGGAAGGTCGCCCAGGCCTGGGATCTTCACAAACAAAGTTCTACCCTTTAAAAAATGTGAACCAGTCATAGACTGTGTTCTGCTCATAACTCCTCACTGCTAGGTTAAGCAAGTGAAATGTCCTTGTAAGGTTTCTATTAAGTAGGCAAAGGCGCGCCTCACAGCAGTAGAGGTGGAAGTTGTCAGCGTCCCACAGCTGATGGCTTGCGCCAGGATCAGTGAACCAGAGCCATCCAGACCCTGCTCCACCTCTCTGCGGTGTCTCTAGTAACAGACTAACCTGTCTAGTCTGGCCAAGCGAATAGGGATCGAAGAGGGAAGACAACCCGGTACTAAAAAATGTTGTGCTGAAGTCGGATGTGTTGGGCTGAAAGGCACAAATATCAGTTATACTGCAAACCACAACACAACGCAGACACACCCACTTAATGTCCTTTTAAGGGCAGATGATGAAGAGGAATGCTCCTTTAGTCATCGGGTGAACGCAAGCAAGCAACATCAAAACTTCACATTTTTCTTCAACCATGTAGCTTTTACTAATCTGACAACAGTTTGTAAACATGACCAGTTCAGCAGACATAACTCGATGACTAATACTCATAACGGAATGCAGCCAATGGCAGTCTGTTGTTAAAAGCCTACCATTTGGTGCCCTCAAAGCTGGAGAGTACTTGCTGTGCCAGTTTGGACACTGTTTTAAAAGTTCAGTCTTTCTTGAACAGGCCTCGCGCAAAGTTTTTGGTAATCTCACAATTTCAACCATCATCATTTGTTGTGTTGCAGAGTTTCTAATTTTATTCTTGATTTGCTTCCTCCTTTTATGTATGTGTGTATACATATATATAAGCTTACAATATATATTACACTAAGTATATGAATGGAAGTCACATTGATCGAGAAGGGATACGAGCAAAGAAATTAGAATCAGACTGGCTAAAGCAGCAATGTCTTTCAGAAGCCTTGAAAAGTTGTGGAAATCAAAACTCATTAGCACAAACACAAAACTTAGGCTATTCAAATCAAATGTACTATCAACCCTTACGTATGCGTGTGAAAGCTGGAAAACAACAAGAGATATAGAAACAAAGTTGAACGCATTCGAAAATAAATGTCTAAGGAAAATACTTGGTATAGAATGGAACGAATTCAAAACAAATGAGGAAATTAGAGAAATCGCCAATCAACCACTAATATCTTCAGTAATAAAGAAAAGACGATGGTCATACGTTGGACATGTGATGAGAAGAGATAATAATCGAATAGCAAAGCAAGCCCTCATATGGGAAACAACAGGTAAAAGAAAAAGAGGAAGACCCAGGGAGACACTGAGAAGAACATTGATGAGAGAGGCAAGAGCAGCAGGAATCGGCTCCCTCAATGAGATAGAACTGCTTGCACAGAACAGAGACAGATGGCGAGATTTGATAAAATATCTTTAAAAGAAAACTGCTAGAACAAAAAATTCATATAGGAGAAGGTGTATCTTGGTCTACGCCCTATGGGCCGGTTACGGCTCGAAAGGTCAATAGATAGATAGAAGTATATGGCCTGTTCAATGGAAAACCAGATTCTTTCTGTTTACAGAGTATTTAGTGCAATATCACTGAAATAATTGGTTTGTTACTGTTCAACATAATTCCCCTCAAATTCTATGCACTTATGCCAGGGCTTGATAAGCTCATTGATACCAAGAGAAAAGAATTCTTTTGAATGGGAGGTAGCCACTCAAACACCTACCAACTTAGATTACCCACCATGCACATTTTTTTTAAAACTGGAAATCATCATGAATGATGTGTTGGGCTGACCTCACCACCAAAGTTAACAGCAATGCCACCTCATTGACTGTGATGCTCCACAACTGCAATATTGGCTTCTGTGGCTGCTGGGTCCAGATGGGGGAAATCCTTCACACTAGAGACGTCATTCTTCAACTTCTCAGTCCATACATACACTTCTCACTGAAATTAACTCTCAACCGATGATCAATCGTTACAGATTTCACGCAGTCACTAAACAAATAAATTTCACAATTCACTGCTTTTATTTGCTGCACTGTTGCAAGAGAGCCGCCATCTTATTGAACTGTTTACCATATTTGTGCATGCCACAGGTGTGCCGATGCCCTCTATTGGTAGCTCAAGGTCACCATCTAGGCACACAATAATATTGGATGCACATATGACTTTTAATACAACTTACCCAGCTTTCCATTGAACGACCCTTGTATGTGTGTGTGTGTGTATATATATATATATATATATATATATATATATATATATATATATATATATATATATATATATATATATATAATATAGTGTTTATTTAAGTATTAAATTACCAACAGCTGTCTAGATCAATAACCAGCAAATTCTAAAATGATAAAAATATAAAAAAATGTGCAAATAAAAACTGGGTTTAAAAATTAAACATGATTTATAAATGTTGTCGTAAAAAGATTAAATTTGAAACAGAAATTCAATGTGAAATCCACACAAGTACCAAGTTATAGCATGAATTGATAATCTAGCAACGATTTAAATAAAAATTAGTGTTTAAGAAAATTCGTTAAATTCAAAGGCAACAAGGAATTTGCCATCTAGATTATTTAATTTTGCAGCCGGATATGTTCTGAAAGACTGACTACACTTTTATCAGGATGGAAATGCTACTGAACTATAGTTTCCTCCTCGCGGAAGAGCTCCACTTCGACGGTTTGCTTGTTGAGATGTTGACTCATTTTCTGTACTTCCTCCACTGCAACATCGTCCTTTTTTCTTGCTCATATTACTTTTTAAGTGAATTGTGCTGCCGCCATGGTGACTTAGGCCTAATCCCATGTCTTCAGGAGGCAGCAGTCGCGCTGGTAATAGACACAAGCATAAAAATATAACTATACAGAAGGAGTTATACATTAAAAGGTAGCATCGAGAAATGGACCAATAACAGTCGATTCAAATAAAAACAAAAAATAAGGGTACCCAGTGCATTGTGTGCTGTACAGAGACATGATATTAATGTCCTATCAACAAGACCCCAGGGTGTTGTGGTCAGTTTTCTGCCTGAAAGCTATACTTCTATCAATCTATTGTTCTTTTGAGCTGAAGACAGCACTTACAGCAAATATTCTAGACTGTCTATGTCTAATGATCTATGTTATCAAGTGACAGACATTGCATAGAATCTGCATTGTATCTTGCCATACATGCCTGTTCTTTGGTGGGTTGCTCAAACTTGGCAAGGGAGTTAATGCCTGCTGTTTTTGCCTCTTGATTCAGTGTTCTTTTTAGTGTCGCAGTACTTGCTCTGTTAAAAATCTTTTGTACACGTTTATAGTCTGGGTTTCTAGTCTACATCAATGACCTGGTTACTGAACTAACACATGGTATCAAAGTGAGAATGTATGCAGATGACCTGGTAATGTGGTGAACAGAGGTGTATGCAACAATGCCCTCCAAGTTGTTGCAAAGAGCTATGAATGCACTGAATTCGTGGACAAATAGGTGGTGTATCTGCATCATTATAGACTAATGCAGTATTACACTTTTCACTATCTTCCCGAAACAAAAAGCAGAGCCATCTACATAAGCAACGAGCCTGTGAAAGAATACATCATCATCAATCTCATGTACCATGCCTGCTGGCATAGGTGATCATGTCTCTCTACAACTATCGATCATCATTTATCATTTCTGTCGTTGACCTTCTGCCAAGCCATTTCTTAAGCTGTCTAGTATTTTTTCTCTTTGCTTCCAACTATCTCTTCTTCCCTCAATTTTCCCAGCTGTCACATTATATTCCAGCTGTTCCCTTCTCATGGCCATTGCCAAAAAATGGTTATGTTTCTTCCTAATATTGGAAATTAGCTCTCTCTTTGCTTTGGCCTCTTTCAGAAAGTTTTCATTACTCTTCTTAGCTGTCCATGGTATTCTCAACATTTTTCTGTAAAACCACATTTCTACAGCTTCCAGTGATCTTCTTGTTTTGCTGTCCTATTGTCCATGATTCACATCAATATGTTAAGACTAGCTCTACATAACATTTAAGAAATCTTTTTCTTGTTTCTATTGTCAAAAATGGATTTCATAGTATCTTCCTCATTTTTTTGGAAAGCTGCTTTTGCCTGAGCCATTCTGCAAATCACCTTTGTTGTACAACTACCATCTGATGTTATCAGAAAGAAGACAAACAAGCTACATATCTCATAGTTACACTTGACAACAAACTATCTTGGAACAGCAGGTAAATAAGGCAACTCAAAAAGCAAGGAGGAAGTTAGCTATTCTAAGAAAGCTGTGTGAAACTACGTAGGGTGCGAGTGGGAAAATACTTAGTAAAGTTTACCAACAAAGTATAATCCCACATCTAGAATATGGATCATCTGCATGCTGCTCAGCATCCAACACCACAATGCAAAAGTTAGATAAAGTACAAAACCAGGCACTTAGGACCATCACATGAAATCAACACCAATATTGGCGATGGAGATATTGTGGAGGATACCAGCACTGAGAGAACGGAGGGACACAAAGGCGCTCATGCAGGAAGAAAAATTGTCATGCATGCCGAGACATGTAATAAAGGGCCGATTAAAAAATCTTGCATTGGGGCGGCTTAAGAGAAGCAGTTTTATTCACCAGGTCAGGCAAGTTTGTAAATAAATACCAGACATACCAAGAGTTATTAACCCATTACTGCCCATACCAGAACAGACTCCCTGGACAGAGGATTCAGGATTGTCAATACAAATATGGACAGAAGTGAAAAAAATACTTGACAAGGAGAAACAGAATAGTCTACAGCGTAAAACAATCACTCTCAGTTTCTTGGATGAAGAATAACTACAAGATCTGTGGGTTCGTGTGTACACAGATGGATCAGCACAGAATGCATTATATAAGGGTGGAGCAGAAGCATACATCTATCAATCTATCGTCCTTTTGAGCCAAAGACGGCACATAGGGCAGAACCACAATCTCAAAAAACAGAAACTTTGCGTGCCAGAATGGCACATATTGCAGAGATCACTGCTTCCAAAACTTATGGCTCTGTTTCCATAACAATACTTTTTACAATGACAGCTTGTCAAGCCATCGATCAATCTCCTTAGTCGCCTCTTACAACATGCCTGAAAGGTCACGTCACAGTGTCACTATTCTTTACTTCCCCCATAATGACACTAGGGATATGAACAAAATAGCAATAGGGAAATATTGTCACAATTATGATGCAGAAGCCCAAGCAATAAAGTTCTATTGCTAAATAGAAAAGCTGCTGAACAGTAATCTTAGCCCACAGCCCATAGTGTTTTTGACAAATGAAAGATCAGCACTCCAGGCACTACAATCCAGAAAATTGTCACATCTGCAGACCTTACTGACTGAACTCTGCAAGCATCACAGGGTCGCCCTGCAGTGGATCCCATACCACTGTGGAATACCAGAAAATGAGAAAGGAGAAAGCAGATCAGTTGGCAAAGGAAGGTTCAACAGGCATACAACTAGATACACCGGTTACGTACCATCATAAGAAACAGATAATCAAATCAATCACAAAACCACAAGCCTCAAATCAGCATGCTTTTCATAATATGAACAGATGGGAACAAGTTATCATTATATGCCTCAGAACAGGGCACAAATGACTTCACAGTCACATGTATACAAAATTCAAGATCAGCACCTCAACGACATGTACACATGGACGGGTGCCCCAGACTGCTGAACACATACTTCAAGACTGTACTGAATATAGTAAAAAAAAAAAAGTAAAGTACCCCCCGTCACGCCAAGTGGCGTATAGGGAAATATGGTGTTAGTGACCCTATATTTTACAGACCTTCAGCACATGATTTTTTGGGGTAATGTGGTCAGTATTACGCCCGTGCTGCTTTTACTTTCCCAGAAAAAATCCGGTACCCATTTAAGGCTGGGTGAACCCGGAGCCGTCGGTTGGGATCGAACCCTACCCCTTGTCCGTAGTAGTCCAGTTCACTGAATATAGTAGACTGAGAAAAATCTATTGGCTCATAAATGAAAAAATATAGACAAAACTATATGAGCCATTGCAAGAATGACAAAAGACAGTAACATTTATACAGGAAGCGACATTGCAGATCTAGACAATACTTCAGGTGAACGAAAGAAAGATAGATAGAAAGTGGGTTATTCCTAAATCCATGTTGGCTAGACAGTTATTCATCATATCTGGGATTTCAACCCAAAACCACTTGGTCAGTGGACAAATGCACAACCCAGTGAATATGATGGCTTTCTATTAGAATTTAATGCCATGAAAATGACAATCAACACTGAAGATACAGTTAAAGCTGCCTTTAACAGATAACACATTTAATGTTAAACTATGATAAGAACAAAACTAAAGCTACACATAAAGCTGGAGCAGATGCCAGGAACTAAAAAAAATATTATTTGGAGAAAGCTAAATAAGACATAAATGTAAATATGGAAGAAAAAAATGTATAGGCATGTCATTTATTCAATCAGGAAAATTGTTAAATTATTTTTATGCTTGGAATTACAAAACAACAAATTATGTTCTCAAGACTGACTCGAAATAATCAAAGCTAACCACGTAAGGTAAAAATATGGAAATGGAAATGCAACATGGAAAATGTGAGAGTGGACAGAGAGATAAATATAGTATCAGATTATGCAGACTCAGGTGCTGTTCTGAAGCCGACCTGAAAAGCTATCAGCAAATCATAGCTGATGGCTTGTGCCAGGATAGGTGAACTAGAACTTTCCAAATTCTGCTCCACCTCTTCGCAGTGCCCCTAGAAACAAATTAACCAGTCTAGTCTGACCAAGCAAGTAGGGTTAAAAGGGGGAAGGCAACTCTGTAAAAAAAAAATGCCATGCTGAAGTTGGGTGTGTTGGCGCAAATATCACAGTTCTACTGCAAACCATAACACAACTATGCTTACTTAACATCCTTTTGAGGGTGGTTGACAAAAAGGTCTTACTATCTTATAAGCATTGGGTGAATGCCAGCAAGCATCAGATTATTAATTGTAAGGGTCAGTCTTTTTCTATCCTGAAATGGCCAGATAAGGCCAAGAGTGACACTGCATCTAAAAAGGGATACAACCAAAAGAAAAGTAATAAAACGCCTACAATTATCAGAGTAAAAAAATACATTTATTCTTTCTCCTGCAACACTTTAAGGCAGATGGACAAAAGAAAAGAAACAACTCTGGCAAACACAGAGGAGGAAAATTTAACTGTATTTCTGCACTTAATTATAAAATTAACAAAAATTTTAATGTCATTTTTTAACATATTTGTAACAAAATGTAAAAAAGAAAAAAGAAAAAAATTGTTTAACTCAAATTACACAGTTTTTTTATGAGTTGTAAATTTTACAAATGGTTTCGTAAAACAGTTAAGTACAAATAAATAACATATTCTAGGGTTAAAACATATTCAGAATGAAACATGTTCTAGGACACATCACATACCAATGGCTTCAAACAATTCAGCAACATTGACTGCTGTCATTGCACTTGTCTCACAGAAAATAGCACCAATCTCTTGTGCGTATTCTTGAGCATCTAGAGGTGCGGATAAAGATTCATGTGTTTGATAAACAGTGACTTCATTGTCTAACAAGTTACATAAATTAACTCTCCTTGTGTAATACAGAAACAAAACTACTACATCTGTGTTCTGATCTATCTATCTTTCGTTAAGGTCAGGTCAGGTAATTTTACCTGCTACTGTTTGCAGTAAACAGTACAACCTGTGGCTGCCCTGCTGCCTTGCAGGTAAGCTCAGGAGAGTAAAAGGCTAAGGGAGGGTACCCCGAAGTAAAACAACCTGACTGCCTTGTGGGTGAGACTTTTTAGTCAAAGGCTAGCGGAGCCAACCGTAAACAAACCGACGGAAGGCAACAGAAAACCACCGTCATAATTTCTTTGTACAATCATGAATCGCCATCAGTCTTAACATATGGATGCGAATCATGAACAATAGGACAACAGACAAGAAAATCACTGGAGTCTGTAGAAATGTGGTTTTACAGAAGAATGTTGAGAGTACCATGGACAGCTAAGAAGAGTAATGAAGATGTTCTGAGAGAGGTCAAAGCAAAAAGAGAGCTAATTTCCAATATTAGGTAGAAACAATCATCATTTTTTGGCAATGTAATGAGAAGAGAACAACTTGAATATATTGTAACAACTGGAAAAATTGAGGGACGAAGAGATAGAGGGAAGCAAAGAGAAAAAAATAACAGACAGCTTTAGAGAATGGCTTGGCAGAAGGTCAACAACAGAAATGATAAATAGCTGCCGAGATCAAAAGTTGTGGAGAGACATGATCACCTACGCCAGTAGGCCTGGTACTTGATGATGATGACCTTTTGTTCGCCCGAAGTATTGTCTATACCTGCAATTCGTTTCCTGTATAAATGTAACTGTCTTTTGTAATTCTTGCAGTAGCCCATATAGTTTTGTCTGTAGTGTTGTATCTATGGGCCAAAGGATTTTCCTCAGTCTACTATATTCAGTGCAGTCTTGAAGTATGTGTTCAGCAGTCTGGGGTGACTGTCTACATTGTGTTCTGATAATTTGAATACTTCGTGACACAACCCCTTCCCCCGACCCACTCAAAAATATTAATCTGATGTTTGGCTCAACAAAGGGGACTGGATGGTCTTGAGGTAAGCCTTCAGCCTTCTTATAAGAAGGTCCTGGAATTAAATCCTCACCCAAGTGGTGGACATTTTTCACTTCAAATCCTCCATGGTTTCTTCATGGCTTTACCCTTCCCTGGTCTCTGAGTAGAGGGATTCAGAGTCTTGTCCTCTCGGATAACAGCAAAAAAACAGGTGCTCTTTGTCCATGTTAAAGAACCCTTGGCAATTGGAGAAAGAAAACAGCAAGTTAAAAATGGCTGCTGTACCATGGGACAAATTTTTATAGGAAAAATCTACCCAAAATGCCAAGACTTTCAACAATAAAAAAAAAATATAAGAGTACTTCTGAAATTGAAGAATAATTGCTTGTATGGCAATGGTTGTATGGCAAGGGACACCTGGGCACACAGCCATGGTGTGGGGGAAAAAAAAGGAAAAAGTAATATTCACACAAAATCCATCCCTCTGGACTTTGCTGGAGACACAATGATGGTGTATCATCACAAACAAAGAAAACTACCAATATTTTATTTTATTTAAAATTCACAACTGGAGTGAGAAAAGCAACCTATTGCGTGTAAGTTTTGTGTACAATTAATACTACCGAAATGAAAAGTATCATACGCATGATATTATCCAGCATGATAAAATGAGAGATCAAGAAATAAAAGTAATCAGCTTAGACAGTTAGAAGTCACCCCCATGATAGAAGAAACAATGAAAAAACAAATTAAATGGTTTGGCTATGTGACAAGACAGAAACAATCACAATCCACAAAGCTATCAATAATTGTAAGAAAACAACAGGAAAAAGCGGGAGGGGAGGCCACGTCAATGAAAAATATTAATAGAAGAAATATTGGAAACAATGAGAAATGAGATAGCTGATGATGCCAACCAAACGGTAAGTTATCTTTAGATGCTGAAAGGAAAATGAGGAAGGAAGAACTAGACAGTGACAACAGAATGGAATTAGAATTTAGTACAGCCTTTATGGAAATAAACTTCAAAAATATAAATTATTTCTTTTACGGCAATTATTAATTATCAGTGATGCGTTAAATATAAAAATATCAACCTTTTTCTCGAACTTCTCGTAAATCTTCCAGATCACATTTATTTCCTGCGATCGCAATGACAATTTTGGAAGGCCCGTGCCTTTGAAGTTCATGTACCCAGCTCTTCACAGCATGAAATGATGCCTGCAAAAACAAAATGTGGTTAGTTAACTTTTTTAATGTATTAATAACACTGATGCAGGTACTATAATCCTTCTCTAACTTGATACAGACGAAGGTAGGAAAGGCTCATGACAATAGGAAACTCTTTATACACAACCTTGCAATGCAATCATCAGATGGTTCATCCCAGGATGCAAGGATTTCATCTCATTAGAGTGAGAAGAGGAGAGGTCTGCTTTCACTCTCCTGAGAAGAGGAGAGGTCTGCTTTCACTCTCCTGAGAAGAGGAGAGGTCTGCTTTCACTCTCCTGAGAAGAGGAGAGGTCTGCTTTCACTTTCATGATAAGAGAAGAGGTCTGCTTTCACTCTCCTGAAAAGAGGTGAGGTCTGGTTTTACTCTCATAAGAAGAGGAGAGGTCAGCTTTCACTCTCATGAGAAGAGGAGAGGTCTGCTTTCACTTTCATGAGAGGAGGAGAGGTCTGCTTTCACTCTCATGAGAGGAGGAGAGGTCTGCTTTCACTCTCAAGAGAAGAGGAGAGGTCTGCTTTCACTTTCATGAGAGGAGGAGAGGTCTGCTTTCACTCTCATGAGAAGAGGAGAGGTCTGCTTTCACTCTCATGAGAAGAGGAGAGGTCTGCTTTCACTTTCATGAGAGGAGGAGAGGTCTGCTTTCACTCTCCCGAGAAGAGGAGAGGTCTGCTTTCACTTTCATGAGAAGAGGAGATCTCCTCTTTTCAGGAGGATGGATGACAAAGAAGACTACCCATTCCTTTAGTAGTCATTAAGTGAATGTCAGAAAGAAAGTAATTATTTCTGGTCACTCAGCATGTATAAACATACGTAATATTTTGAGATAGGAAATATAAAATAAGGCAGAAGAACAGCAGTGGCTTCATAGAAAGATGGAAATATGTGGTTTACTTATAGGAAGCAATAAGACAGCAAAAATGTGCAACTTCAGCACTGATGGAAAACAAGTGACCAAAAAAAAAAAAAAAAAAAAAAAAAAAAAAATTACTGAAATGGCGAAAAGTGAAGTGTCCAAAATGGTGGAAATCAGTCAACAAAAAAGTAAAGTTTCTAAAGTTGCAGGAAATATTCAACAACAAAAATTATATTTTTAATTCAAACATCTTCTTACCTCTCTAGTCACATCATACACAATGATGGCCGCAGCAGAACCTCGGTAGTACATAGGTGCCAAAGCACGATACTGCAAATTAAAATAATGTTTTTAGTAACATGTTTACCTCATAGTTCCATTGTTTGATGCAAAACAAATTAAAACAAAAAAACCCAAAAAAAATTATTTGTATACATTTTGTACGTTTTTCTGCAATGTTTTTTCATCCATTTTTTTGGACCGGTTTTGTAAGTTAAATCTCTACTTGTGTGTTGCTACAATAAAATAGGAGATATTTCTACATGGCATTTCTCCCATTTTTGGGGTCTGTTGGAGGTCTGTAGAGATGGAGAATAAATGCTGCAAGCCCAGCTCAGTTGACATAAATTATCCGGGTAAGAATTATTAATAGGAGATCGAAGAAGAGTAATAGTCTCTAATCTAACAAAGATCATAAAGGCAACTCAGACGACTTGATTTTTAACTAGATCCCATAGAAAACTAAAGCCAAAAATGTGTCAAAAATTAAGAGTATATGTTTCAAAATTGCACCTAAGAGGAAATAATGAATTTATTACTTTTTATTTTTACTAAAAATTTGAAGGTGGTTAGCATACTCAGACATTGATAAGATGACTTGGGTTCACTTAAAAAATACAGTAATCTTGTTTCTAGCTGATATAGCTTCAAGGTTTTACTTAGCCTATTAAAATGGGCCACTGAGATTTTCGGAATATAGGGTGCGATGTTAGATACTAACCGTATCACCTTTTAATGTGCTAATGGTCAAGGGAAAATGTGGGTACCAACACCGTATTTAACAAGTGCTGCATGAAGATATGAGAAATAATAATAGAGAATAATAAAAATAGCAGAGAATAAATAAAGCAAGAACAGCTTTCATTCAGCTTAATAAAATATGGGCAGTAAAAAAACATAACAACAAACACCAAGATAAAACTATTTAATACAAATGTAAAAACAGTTCTCTTATATGACTCAGAGGCATGAATATTAAATGATGTATTTATATATATTTTAGCTTACTAACTTTCACATATTATCTATTTTTATTCTCTGATATGTAACACGTCTCTCTTTCATTTCATCATTTCATCTCTAATCCCTCTTGTTATTTTTCCTTGATTTACCCATTCTACTCATTCTAGATGTAGTAGAGTTTATCTTTATTTCATTGTCCGTTTGGGTTGTTTTAGTTTTCTGAAGAAGGTGACATATAGGCCGAAACGTCAGTATTTAGTCGTGCTCATTTTTTTTAAAGCTGTCACCATACTTTGTAGAAGTGTACGTAACACCCCACTACTCGCTCAAGCTATGATGTAAATGCTGTTTACTATGCATGAAGTTATCAAAGTTAAGATCATTATAATTAAAAACTTTTACAATTTTTGCCAGAATATAACTGCATATTACCACCAAAGCAATATTGCAAGATTCACAAAGAACTAGAAATGTTAGAAGGCCTAATCGGACCTGAAGAAGAACTGTTGACACAAAGCAAAGGCTGCAAAATGGAAATGAGCTCATTTGGAGAAGATAGTACAGAACTGGGTTATACATGCAGTCAATGAGGCAGATAATTTAAAATATTAGCACCCAGTACAGGAAGAGTTGAGAAACTTCACTTGGTCTGTATCAGTGCAGTTGATAAATTAACAAAAATACATTCAAGTTATCATCTGAAAGTGTTTACTGTAGAAGAGTGAAACAATTTCTACCAGAGCTTACCTTTTCTTGTCCCGCTGTGTCCCAGATTTGGAATTTATACGTACTGTTATCCACATAAAGTGTTTTTGTCATAAATGAAGCTCTTAAAGTAGAGAAAATAATTAACAGATTACTTTCATACAATTATTCTTACTGTAGACATCAGTAAATAAATTTATTATATTTTGTTGTTTGTCCATTGTCTTAATGACTCTTAAAAAAGTAAGTAAGTGCCCCCGTCTTGCCAAGTGGCGTATAGGGAATATGGTGTTAGTGACCATCAATTTTACAGACCTTCGGTATATGATTTTTGGGGTAATTTGGTCGGTATTACGTCCGTGCCGCTTTGCTTTCCCAGAAAAAAATCTGGTACCCATTAAAGGCTGGATGAACCCGGAAGCCGTCGGTTGGGATCAAACCCTAACTCTTGTCCTTTGTAGTCCAGTTCACTAACTACTGAGTTATCACGGCTCCCCTTAATGACTCTTAATGACAACTAAATTATCATATCTTCTGTTCTGAGATGGCTAAGGCGACTAACATGAGCCCTTAAGTGTCCTTAGTCATTTGGTGTTAGTAATTTTTTAGGGGCCATGAACCTTCAAAATTTAAACAACTCATGTTCTCTGCTGTCCTATATCCTCTACTTATCCAGGTCCTTCTTGTCCAGTGACCAGTGATTTACCTCAAGTCCACACAGTCTCTCATGAAGTTTTAGATAGATTATTTTCATAACTGATGCTTGTCAAAATGTTAGAAATAAAAAAAAAATTGAAGGTAACTGTAAACATATGCAAATACAAATATTTCCAAAACTTTGACAACTATTTACACTAACCATTCACCCATTAAGTGAGTGTGGAAGCATTGTATTGTTAGCGTGTGACAATGCCATAAAATCTGTGCCTTTTGGTCTGACACATCCATCTTCAGCATGGGTAGATTTTAACTGAACAATTTGGCTGGGGTAGTGACAGATTTTTGGCTTACTATTATTGACTTTTAACTGCAGGGTTCTTTAATATTCAAGAATGCACAAATGACCTCCTATTTTCCCACTGTTATCTGAGAGGGCAAGACATCAGATTTAACTAGCCAGAGACCAGGGAAGGGTAAAGCTCTGAAGAAACCACAAATTCAATGTGAACAATTCCCACCATAAATGGTGGGACTTTCCCACTCAGAGGCTGACGTCTTAGCTCTAGACCACTCTCTCCTGGAATGCACCCTGGCACTGATATCCTTAAATGCTCTGCTCAAATTAGATGCAAGGTAAAGTCATCATCATCAAATACTGGGCCTACTGGCATAGGTGATCATGTCTCTCTACAACTTTCGATCTCGACAGTTCTTTATCATTTCTGTTGTTGACCTTCTGCCAAGCCATTCTCTTAAGCTGTCTAGTATTTTCTCTCTTTGCTTCCCTCTATATCTTCGTCCCTCAATTTTTCAAGTTGTTACAATATATTCCAGTTGTTCTCTTCTCATTACATGGGCAAAAAATTATGATTGTTTCTTCCTAATATTGGAAATTAGCTTTCTTTTTGCTTTGACCTCTTTCAGGCCATTTTCATTACTCTTCTTAGCTGTCCATGGTATTCTCAACATTCTTCTGTAAAACCACATTTCTACAGACTCCAGTGATTTTCTTGTCTGTTGTCCTATTGTCCTTGATTCTTGTTTCTATTGTCAAAAATGGATTGCATAGTATCTTCCTCATTTTGTGGAAAGCTGCTTTTGCCTGAGTCATTCTGCATCTCACCTCTTTTGTACATCTTCCATCTGAGATTAACAAAGTTCCCAAATATTTAAATTCATTTACCTGTTTTAATATTGTTCCACTTGTCTTTATTCTGCACTGAGGTGATGTCTTTTTCTTTGTTGTTACCATTACTTCTGTCTTTTTGCTATTAAGGTGGAGTCCTTTATTTTTGCTTTCTTTCACTATAATGTCCAACATTTCTTGTAATTCATTTTCACTCTTAGCGATTAAGACTGTATCATCAACATACCTTAGATTATTTATATTATGACCTCCAATTGTTATTCCAGGCATGCCCCTTATGGATCTTAAAATAATCTCACTCCAAACATTAAACAAATCTGGTGACAGCACACAACCTTGTTTAACACTCTGTTTTATTTGTTGAAACATTCCCAATTGGTTTCCAGTTCTTATGGCCACTGTTTGTTGCCAGTACATGTTCTTTATTATTCTTAGATCTTTGCTGTCTACGTTTATGTTTTCTAAAATGTTGCTTATTTCTTGGTGCTTTACTTTGTCAAATGCCTTGGTATAATCTATGAAACATAGGTATAAATCTGTTTTCACCTCTATGGCTCTTTCTATTAAAGATCTTATGATATATGTGGCATTGCTTGTTCCTTTACCTCCAACAAAACCACACTGTTTATCGCTAATTTCTGGACTGATTTTGTTTCGCACTCTTCGCATGATGATTCTTAGTAATATCTTAGTCATATTACTCATAAGGTTTATTGTGCGATTTTCATTGCATTCAATCGCACCCAATTTCTTTGGTAGGGCTATGAATATTGATTTGAGCATGTCGTCTGGTATATATCTGCTGTTGTAGATATCATTCAATATTTTTGTTATTATTGCTATTCCAAAATCACCCAAGGCTTCAATCTCTTCTTTAGTTATATTATCTGGTCCAGGAGCTTTTCCTGCTTTCATATTGCGCAAGGCGTCTTCCACTTCTTCTCTGAGTATTTCTGGTCCTTCTCCATTATCCTTAATATTTACTTCTGTTCGTTCATCATTATAAAGATCTTTAATGTTTTCTGTCCATCGTTCCCTTATGCTTTCTTCTTCAATCAACAGTTCTCCTTCCTTTGATCTTACACATCCAGTTTAAAGGTAAAGTACGAGACTTGAATCGGTGTCTTAGCATGCGAGTTTCTACCTATATGTGCTCGGCTGCCTATCTGTTCTGAGAGCTCTGAGACTTCAAGATAGTGTCGCTTCAGCATCAAAACCAATGATGCGAGGTGGCATTCCTCACCTTCCCAGAGTACTACCCTGGTACCCATTTTTGTCATTGGCTGAGTCGACCACGGGGGTTTTTTTTTTTTTTTCAACCACGAGTACAACTCATACTGCTTCCAGCAGGAATCGAACATAGGTTATTCAAACGTTGGTAGCCCAGTCGGGTGGTTTTCCCAACTAGGTTACTGAGGCCCTAATCAGATGTGTTAGACATAAAGGTGCAAATATCACACCTTGCTGTAAACCACAAAACAACACATCTAAGTCCAGGTAACCTTAGTCTTTCAAAGACAGACTTTGCAGAGTAGTAGTCAGTTGAAGTGACTATATTATTTATGCTAAATAACTCTGAAAGATGACACTTATTTTTGCCTTGTATCATTGTCATATTTTTAATACAGATTTTTCAGCAAATGTGAACAAAATAGGACAAGTAAAAAAAAAAAAAATAAGTACAGGCAGTTCATATTGTTCATAAATATCTATCTTTCTATTGACCTTTTGAGCCATAGCCAGCCCATAGGGCATAGAGCAAGATACTCCTCTTATCTGAATTTTTGTTCTAGCAGTTTTCAATTCTTTTAAAGATATTTTATCAAATCTCGCCATTTGTCTCTGTTCTGTGCAAGCAGATCTATCTCATTGAGGGAGCTGATTCCTGCTGCTCTTGCCTCTCTCATCAATGTTCTTCTCAGTGTTTCTCTGGGTCTTCCTCTTTTTCTCTTACCTGTTGTTTCCCACATGAGGGCTTGCTTTGCTATTCGGTTATTATCTCTTCTCATCACATGTCCAACATATGACCATCGTCTTTTCTTTATTACTGAAAATATTAGTGGTTGAGTGACGATTTCTCTAATTTCCTCGTTTGTTTTTAATTTGTTCCACGCTATACCAAGTATTTTCCTTAGACATTTATTTTCAAATGCGTTCAACTTTGTTTCTATATCTCTTGTTGTTTTCCAGCATCACACACACATTCGTAAGGGTTGATAGTATATTTGATTTGAATAGTCTAAATATAGTCATAAATATAGCTAAACTAAAAAGATATAGCTGAGGAATTAATATTTTTCAAGACGTTACCCTATAGTGCTTTCTAAAGCTTTCTTAAACTTGTCTGTTACAAATCTCATCACAATGCTTGATTTACCAACACCTGATTCCTAAACAATGGAAAAAAAACAATTCATAAATTTAGAATTTAAACAATAACCCATATATTTAGAAATCTAAACAACAATATGTATATTTAGAACTTAAACAATAATCCATATATTTAGATAGATGGACACTAGACAAGAAAACAGAACAGAGGATTGAAGCCTTTGAAATGTGGATATATAGAAGAATAGGTAGAATTGGATGGAAAGAAAAAAAACAAACGATGAAGTCTTAAAACAACTAAAAATTTAAAAAGAACTACTAAACACGATTCAAACAGGACAAATGCAATTTTCGGGCCATGTTAAAAGACACAACAACCTACTAAAAGTAATCTTGGAGGGGAAATACAAGGTAAAAGAGGCAGAGGCAGACCAAGGCTAACATGGACGAGTAACATCAAAAGATGGACAAATGAGCCTATGACAACCTGCACCATCAAAGCAAGAGACAGAGCAGAATGGCACTCCATGGTAGCCAACCTTCGTTGCGGAGATGGCACTCGATGATGATGATGATGATGAAACATTAATCCATATAATTCAGAAATCTAAACAACAATACATATATTTAAAATTCAACAATAATTCTTATATTTAGAAATCTAAACAATACATATATTTAGGGCGTAAAAAAAAAAATAATACATGAATTACTGGTCAGCAAAACTGACTTCACAGAATTCCAGGCAATGTGCTCGATACTGAATTTATTTTAGTTGATGGATGCTGATAGTATGTCCATGATTTAGTGTATATCTACTGTAATGGTCATAAGCCTATTTCATCATCAAGAGATGGTGATGAAATGGGCAGCTAAATTGAGAGGGCAGTTACGACTTTCAGCAGGCTCACAGAGGGGGAATCAATTCAGAGGAAGAAGTATGTTTACAGCACTCGGAAAAAAATGACAAATAATCAACAACAGAAAAAAATATGGCTTGGAGCAATGAGAGACTAACACTGAAGACCAAACTCTTAATATATCAAACTTGGGTGCTTAGCACACTATTATATGGATCTGAAACCTGGACAACATACTCAAATCACGAAAAAAAGACTAAATGTTTTCCACATGCAATGTCTCCGCAGAATAATGCACATAAAATGGCAGGACAAAATAACCAACTTAACTGTCCTGCAACGTGCTAAGACCCCAGCAATCATGTTGATGCTCACATGTCGAAGACTAAGATGGCTGGGGCATGTCCAGCGAATGGAAGATAAACGCATCCCCAGTCAAATACTATATGGTGAATTGGCGTAACGGAAGGAGACAGGTCGGCAAACCTAGGCTACAATATAGAGATATCTGTAAATCCTTTCTGAATGACTTCTCCATCTGTGAAAATGACTGCGAACATCTGGCAAGTGATCGCACATCATGGAGAGCATGTGTGGGGAATGGTATGGCATCATATGAGACTGTACTAGGGCAAAACTTGGAAGAGAGGGGACTCATGAAAAGGGGTGGAAAACCCTATGGATCAGTGGACCTGACTTGTTCATTCTGTGGCCATGTGTGTTTGTCAAACATTGGTAGAATTGGCCACGAGAGGGGCTGTTCGACAAAAACAAAACCTCAAAAAAAAATACACAATAGCCTCCACTAGACTGTCTGACAAGAAGAAAAGGGCCATACAGTCAGAAGCCATGATAACTCAGTGGTTAATTAACTGAACTACTAAAGACAAGAGGCTGAGTTTGATCCTGATTGATAGCTCTTAGGTCCACCCTTAAATGAGCACCAGGTTTTTCTGGGTAAAGTAGGATAGATAGCCTAGTCCTAACTCATCATCATCATGCACCATACCAGTTGACACAGATAATCATGTCCTTTCACAATTCTCTGTCCACAGTGCATTGTATCAATTCTGTTGTTGACTGTTTGCTGTGCCACACCACCATGCTATCAAGTGCATTCTCTCTTTGCTGTCCACAATCTCCCTTTCCCTGCATTTTGTCAGTTTTAACCAAGTATTTCAACTTTCCTCAAGGATGTGCCAGAAAAAAAAGTTTATTGTTTCTTTTTGATGTTTTCAGGAGCTCTCTTTTGTGTTGGTCTCTGAGAATTTCCTTGTTGCTCTTTTTTTATTTTTAGCTGTCCAGGGAACTCTGAACATTCTTCTGAGAAATCCCATCTCTGAGAACCTACTGCATCACTCATAAAATGTGTTCATCAATGCCATATTCCCCATATGATTTAAGGCCAGGGGAAAAAGGGGGGGGGGGGGTATCTTTACTTTACTTTTGACATTTATTATCCTGGCTACTCATGAGCCCATGTGAATAAAAGTGACACCAGGTCTGCTTACCTGTAGTTGAAAGCCAATAAGAAAGATAGAAGGAAGCCTTTCTATGACTTTATAGAAAAGGAATAAAATGATACATGAGGGTGCAATTCTGAGACATCATGGACTGGGAGTCACGTAAGTAAACAAGTAGAATGAGGCTCTAGAGAATGTGGATCAGAAGTGTATATAACCAGCAAGCAGCAGAAACTATCAGTATAAATAAACTGCATAACAGACTTGTTGATCTCGAGGCAAGACACCGGTCTCGAAACTGAGAGGTTGTGAGTTCAAATCCTAGCTGCACCAGTTGGGGTTTTAATTTGTGATTTCTCTTTATGGCAAGCACACCTGGTCTTAACACCTGAAACATTAATTACTCATCGATGGAAAAATTATGAGTACTTAAAAAATTGAGTTATCTGCCTGTGCGGCAAGGCCCTCTGTCCACACGGCTGCCAAGGAAAAATGGATTAACACGCAAAATTCAGTTCCTAGTCTCTAGGAACTTCACCAGAGCTGAAAGCTGACAAAGGCAAAAAAAAAAAAAAAATTGCAAAACTCAGTGAAACTAAGCACCTGAGTCTGCTCTGATTACAAGAATTGACTCACAACACTCAATTTAGTCTGTCACAGTTTAGTTTGAATGAAATGAAGTTTTTTAAACAAGTAATCAACAATTGATTCCTAATACCGATAGAGTATGGAGTCACAGCTAAGCTCCCGCTGGCATAGCTACTTGGATCCAGAAGGTGCACAAGCCCTCCAACCACAACAAGGTGAGCCTACTGTGGAGAGAGTCTTAACATTTGGATGTGAATCATGGACAATAGGACATCAGACAAGGAAATAACTGGAGTCTGTAGAAATGTGGTTTTACAAAAGAATGTTGAGAACACCAAGGACAGCTAAGAAGAGTATTGAAAATGTTTTGAAAGAGGCCAAAGCAAAAAGAGAGCTAATTTCCAATATTAGGAAGACACAATCATCATTTTTTGGCCATATAATGAGAAGAGAACAGCTGGAATATATTGTAATAACTGGGAAAATTGAGGGACGAAGAGATAGAGGGCAGCAAAGAGAAAAGATACCAGACAGCTTAAAAGAATGGCTTGGCAGAAAGTCAACAACAGAAATGATAAAAAAAAAACTGTTGAGATCGAAAGTTGTGGAGAGGCATGATCACCTACGCCAGCAGGCCCGGTACTTGATGATGATGATGATAAGTTATTAGTTATATTATATAAATATACATTGATTATACAATCATTACACATACACTGTGAGTGTGGGTGAAGTACACTGTGTATTATATATAGTCAACTGTGTATAGTGTATACACACAAATTTATAAACTTTTTTTAAAAACAACACAATAACTGAGTTACTGACACATGTCATGGGTCAGGTAAGTATTACAATTGAAAAAATAATTTCTGATTAACTGTTGCGTTTTAAAGTAGTAAAGTAAACTTAAACTGGTAAACTAACATAATTTACTACTCGGACTCTACTGTAAGTCTAAACTACTACTTTAACTTAGAAAACTCTAAAACAGAACTAACTAATAAATTATACTAAAACTTGAACTATCAACAAACACAAACACTGTTGTTACTACTATTATTTATTATTATTAGTATAACACTTGACTTCACTCCTCACTATGACTTATGACTAACATATTTACTGTTTTACAACACTGTCACAATGTCAACACTAACTAACTTGACTAACCCCAAGGAGACAAACTTTGACGTCTCTCATTGACATCCTTGCATTTAGTTGTCAAACATATCCTCTTCATTCATGCGTCCATAAATCAGCACTCTAGTAATCCTTGTATTAGGTTGTGCTTGCTGAAGTAGGATGAGACTCCTACACTGTGAGGCGAGATTACAATTACAATCTACACCATAAACTCCTCTAAATCGCCATTTTGATTCTTGTTTTGGTCACATGACTAAGTGCATTGGCTCTATTGAACTCATCCGTTGGGAGTAGCCGCAGAGTGATTTAAAAACAGAGTGCGTCATTTAATGACTGTCAAGTCGCACATGCATTTTTCTTTTTTTTTGTGTGTGTGTCGGTCGTGACTCACTACTTTCGTAAATAATACGCGGAAATGGGTTTTAAATCAGGATATATGGGAGCCGGGCGGAGCTATGAACTTTCTGGTGTTTATTTTGTATGAATGTAATATTGTGTATGTTGGAATACCATCAATCAAGTAATGCCTGCTGGCGTATGTGATCATGTCTCTCAACAATTTTCAACCTCTGTAACATGGGCGGATCTAGGGGGGGTCATGGGGGGGGCATTGCCCCCCCTCCCAAAAAAAAACGTACTTCTTAGTACATTCATTAATAAAGTGAGAGCAACGTTTGTTTACTTATTATTATTATTTTTAAAGAAGAAAAGAGGTAATATAAAAAAAAAATTCACAAATATATAGGTCTATTTATTCAATCTTTTGATATTGAAATCATGTCCACGGAAAAACAACTAAAAAAATACGATATTTTTTGTGTACGATTGTTCTTCTGTGAAGAAAATGTTAATTATTTATCGCTCTGGCGGTGCCAAAATTGCCGTGCTGATTTGATTTTATGACAGCACAAGGACAAGGAGTAGATATGTTTAATGAGTTGTTTGCCGGTGTACATATATTTGTTATATATGCTGTAAAAAGGACTTCATTTAGTTGCGGACTACCTGTTTTATTTTAGTTGTTATTAATGTCTAAAGGTTTTTAATATATTTTAAAAATGAAACGAATTACAAATTTCTTTCAAAAAGTTTCAAAATCACACGAAACTGAAACTCGATCTGCTTTTATGCTTCCTGATTTTACACCTACATCTAGGGTCGATATTAGTCCTAGTGAAACGAAGGATAAAAAAAATACTATTACATCAACAACTACTAATACAGTTAACAGTGAGCCAGTTTCTGAAAGTGATCTCGTTTCCAACGCTAGTCTGCCTTTAATACTCGTACAATTACATTTATAAAAAGTGAAGCTGGTCCACTCAATAGTGATATTAATAATCAGTGTGAGACGGACTTGGGCAATTTAAATTATGGACCAGTGGCAGGACCCAGTATGGATATTAATAGTCAGTGTGAGATGGACTTGGGCGATTTAAATTCTGGACCAGTAAGGCCAGTCTAAAGATCTTACCCGCCTTCACTGTGTGGTAAAGTCAACCGTTCTTTTTCTAAAGCTTATTTTGAACAATATCACTGGCTAGAATATAGTAAACGAAAAGATGCAGCATTTTGTTACGTTTGTCGTGTATTTGACAAATCTTTTGCATGTGAAGAAACATTTACTAAATCTGGTTTTAGAAACTGGAAAAAATTAAAAGAAAAACTTGATAAACATGGAAAAAGTAAAAGTCATTTGTTATGCATGGAAAAATATGCAATGCATAAATATAGTAATGAAAAAGGAAGTGTCATGTCAATGATTTCAAAATCACATAAGACCGAAGTGGAAAAAAACAAAGAGTACATGGCGAAAGTTGTTGATGTTATTATACTTCTTGGAAGACAGGGCATTGCGTTCAGAGGACATGATGAAAAGAAAGAATCTAATAGTAGGGGTAATTTCTTAGAGTTCTGCGAGGTGTTTGCTAAGTATGATAGTACATTTAAACAAAATTTTACAAAAAGCATTTCATTTTGTAGCAAAACTATTGTGAATGAAGTGATTGACATAACTTCAGCTCTTCTTTTTGAGAAAATAGTTAAAGAGGTTAAAAGATGCGAGTTTTTTGCAATTATGGCTGATGAGGCAAGATGTCAGAAACAGCAACAATTGTCTCTCTGCGTTCGGTATGTTGACGATGAACTCACTCCACATGAAAGATTCCTTGGTTTCTATGATTGCTCAAGCAAACGAACAGCAATAGATTTAGCTGATTTGATAATGACTGTTCTTCGGAAGTTTAGTATTGAAGGATTATCAGTAATAGCGCAAACTTATGATGGTGCCGCAGTAATGTCTGGTGATGTTGGAGGGCTGCAAGCTAAAATTAGAGAGTTTTATCCTGAAGCTGTTTACTTCCACTGTTATGCACATAAGGTTGCACTTATTGTAACAGACATTTGTAAAAACATAGAATCTTCAAGACTTTTATTCAATGCTTTGGAATCATTGTATGTACATTTTTCAAAACCGTCAAATCATGATGCTTTAAGAACGGTGTCAGGATTGTTACAGACAAAGCCTTTTGAAATAATTTCATTAAGTACAACTAGGTGGACATGCAGGTACCAGAATTGTAATCTGTTGATTAAACACTATGATAATGTAGTGGCAGCTTTAAAATTTGAAATTGACAGAAATGAAGACAAAGACTCCATAGAAGCCATTGGAATTTTGAAATCAATATCAACATTTAATTTCATTGTCAACCTGTTTGTTTTTCATGAAATCCTGTCTTATACCCACGTATTAAGTCTATGTATGCAGAATGCAAATGTCACTTTAGGACAGGCTGCAGAACTGATAACAAATACTATGCGGACAATAGTAGACAAGAGAACTGATGATGAATTTTCTAAGATTTGGAAGAATATTGAAGAATTTTCACTGAAACACGGCATATGCTTAGAAAGTCCTACTGTATGTAAGAAAAGAAAACATGAAGAAAGTGTGATGCTAAAAGACAGTTTTGTTCTCTCAACTGTTGGAAAACCCCTAGATGGCCCTGAAAGTGTGAGCAATAAAGAATACTGGAAGATGAAAGTATATTTTGAAGTTATTGATGTCTTTGCAGCAAGGTTAAAGGAAAGATTTAGTGAAGAATCCTTACAACTCGCATGTGCTGTTGATGGGCTGTTTTGTTTGGATTATGAAAAGGCAACTCCATTTGTAAAGAAATATGCTGAGTGTTTAGGACTGAATGTTACTATCCTGAAAGCAGAAATATCAATTGTCAAAACATTAATTAGGAGCAAAGAAGGGGAAGTTTCACAATTCAGCTTTAGCCACTTAAAAGAGGTAGTAAACAAGAACACTTACCCACATTTTCATAAAATTCTAAGGGCTGCTATAACCATACCAATAAGCTCATCAGCATGTGAAAGAAGTTTTTCTGCGATGAGCAGGATTAAGACTTGGCTGAGGTCATCAATGACACAAGATAGACTTCGTAATTTGGCGGTGCTTCACATAGAAAAAACATTGCTTAAAAACACCATCACGAGTGAAGAAGTTATGCAGAAATTTGCAGAAAAGCCTAGACGAATTAAACTGATGTAATTGGTGAGTACAGATTTTCTTTTTTTTTTGTGCCGTTTTAATTTTTATAAAATGCATATTTTATGCTGTATACTTATTCCCGTTATTATTAGAAAAGTCAAATTGCGTCAAAGGTCTAATGACGATTATACACAAGTGACTCACACCCTTATTGCTGATAGCGCGAAGATGTCTATGCAAACCTGAAACAAAACAGTAGGCCTATAGCAGTGCCCCCCCAAAATTTTAAGGCTAGATCCGCCTATGCTCTGTAAGTTTTCTTTTTTTTTTTTCTTTCCTCATTCGCCTCTCAGCGTTGACGGGATATATAATTTGCTGTCTTTTGCTCATTGTTGGCCTCTGCTGTTGTTATTTGATGTTTCCTAGTGTTTATAATATGTCAGGTCAGGTAATTTTACCTGCTACTGTATGCCGTAAACAGTACAACCTGTGGCTGCCCTGCTGCCTTGCAGGTAAGCTCGGGACAGCAAAAGGCTAAGAGAGGGTACCCCGAAGTAAAACAACCCCACTGCCTTGTGGGTGAGACTTTTTAGTCAAAGGCTAGCGGAGCCAACCGTAAACAAACTGACGGAAGGCAACAGAAAACAACCGTCGTAATTTCTTTGTACAATCATGAATCCTTTCCTTTTACCTTTTAGCTCCCAGTGGAGCATAGGTCTTCAACAAACACTTTCCAAGTCGTTCTGTTTTTTGCAATTCTTTTAAGATCATTCCATGTCTTCCCCATCATCTTCATCTCTGCTTCAATCTGTCTTCTCCAAGAATTCCTTGGTCTTCCTCTTTGTCTTTTCCCCTGGGGATTCCAAAAAAGGGCCTGTTGTGTAATACTCTCAGTTGGTTTCCGTAGTGTGTGTCCTATCCATCGCCATCGTCTTCGCTGTATTTCTTTATCCACTGGTATTTGACCGGTACATTTCCATAATTCCACGTTTGTGACTTTGTCCTGCCATTTCCATCCCTTTATTCTGCGCAAGCATCCATTAATGAAAGTCTGTACCTTCGTGATTGTCAATTTTGTTATTCTCCATGTTTCACAGCCATATAATAGAACCGACTTAACATTGGAGTTGAAAATTTGTATTTTTGTATTTAGCCTAATTTCTTTGGATTTCCATATGTTTCCCAGTGCAATGAAAGCTCCTCTTGCTTTTGATATCCTTATTTTGGTATCGTTTTCTGTTCCTCCCTCTTTATCTATATTACTGCCCAGATATATATAAGATTGTACGTCTAGTAGAGGTATTTCTCCTAGTTTTATTTGGTTATTGCCAACTGCATTAATTCTCATAATGTTGGTCTTATCTCTATTAATCTTTAGTCCTAGCTGTTGTGATCTCTCATCTAATATACTCATTTTATCTTGCATCTGTTGGTGGCTGTGTGATAGGAGAGCTATGTCATCAGCAAAGTCTAAATCATCAAGTTGTTTGGTCAGTGACCACTGGATCCCATTTCTGTTGTTTTGAGTTATTTTCATAATCCAATCTATGGCCAGTAGAAAGAGAAATGGAGACAGAAGGCATCCTTGCCTTACTCCTGTTCTTATTTCAAATGCTTCTGTAAGCTGTCCTTCATGCACCACACTACATTTTGTTCCTTCATACATTGTTTTTATCAGGTTAATAAACTTTATGGGGATTCCATAATGACTCAGCAACTTCCAAAGCATTCTTCTGTCTAAACTATCAAATGCCTTTTCGTAATCTATGAATCCAATATAAAGTGGGGATTTTAGTTCTAAACTTTGTTCAACTATTATACGTAGAGTAGTTATTTGATCAGCACATGATCTGTTCTTCCTAAAACCTGCTTGTTCATCTCTCAAGTGTTTCTCTATAGCCTCTTTTAGTCTCTCCAGAATGATTCTGCCTAATATTTTTCCTGGCACTGATAGTAGCATAATTCCCCTATAATTTGTGCACTCCTGTAAACTTCCTTTCTTTGGTAGTTTGATCATATAACCTTCTCTCCAGTCTTTAGGTATTTCTTCCCTCTCCCAAATTTTATCCAATAGATTATGTAACATCTTGGTAGAGGTGATAATATCTGCTTTGATGGCTTCTGAAGGAATTTCATCTGGTCCTGTGGCTTTACCATCTTTTAACAGTTTGATGGCTTTCATTATTTCTTCTTTGCTTGGTTTTCCGCAGTTAACGTGTAATTCTTCTTCTGCTGGTAGTATATCTGGAGGATTATTTGAGCCAGGTCTGTTCAAAAGTTCTTCAAAGTGCTCCTTCCATCTCTCCATTTGTTCCTTTATATTACTAAGCAGATTTCCTTTCTTATCTTTGATAAAGGCATTGATCTGTTTGTATTTTCCACCTAATTTCTTTGTGCTGTTGTACAGTTCTTTCATATTCCCTTTATTTGCTGCTTCTTCTGCCTCTTTAGCTAATTCATCTATATATTTCCTCTTATCCCTTTTAATGCATCTTCTCACTTCTTTGTTCACCTCTGTGTAAGCTTCCTGTGTCTTGGCTTTATTACTTCTTGTTTTGCTTTTATTTATGTCTGCTTTCTTGTTCTTTCTTTCTTTAATTTTATCCAGGGTCTCTGCTGTCATCCATGCCTTATTCTGGCGTTCTCTTTTCCCCAGTGTTTCTTCGCATGTCTCTTTCCATATATTTTTTACCTGTTTCCAATGATCTTCTATATTTATTGTATTTTCTAGTTGTTGGAGGACTTGGTATTTGTTTGATATTGTGACTGCGAATTTATCTTTAATTCCTTGTTCTTTAAGAAACCCTACATTGAAATACGTTCTGCCCTTATTCGTTGTAGTATACCTTTTTAATTTAATTTTAAGTTTGGCTAACAGAAGATGATGATCAGAAGCTATATCTGCCCCTCTATATACTTTTACATCCTGTAAGGATGACTTAAACTTATTATTAATACATATGTGATCAATTTGATTTTCCGTTCTATGATCTGGTGACACCCATGTAGCTTTGTGTATTCTTTTATGTTGGAATATTGTTCCTCCTAGGCTCATTTGATTAAGGGCGCAGAAATTCACAAATATCTCTCCATTCTCGTTTATATCTCCAAGTCCATGTTTTCCCATAATCTCTTCAAAGCCTCTGTTGTCTGATCCTACCTTAGCATTTAGGTCTCCCATCAAGATTATAATATCCTTGGCTCGTCTTGCATCCATCTGGCATTGTAGCTGTTTATAAAAATCATCTTTAACTGAGTCATCTTTATCGTTGGTTGGTGCATAGCATTGTATAATGTGTAATTTTATTTTGTTTTTGGTTGTTCTAAATGTTGCTCTCACCAGTCTTGGTCCCACTGCCTCCCATTCTATTAGTGTCTTCTGTGCATTCTTTGATAGCATTATAGCTACCCCTTCGCTATGTTGTGCTCCTGGTTCCTGGTGTCCTGATGATAAAATCATCTCCCCTGTATTCAATTTTATTCTCTCCGCTCCCAGCCATCTTGTTTCACACATTCCCAGAATATCTATCTTAATCATGAATCACCACAACAATAAAATTAAAGGACTCAGCCTTAATAGCAAAAAGACTGAGGTAATGGTAACAAAGAAAAAGAAGACACCACCTCAGTGCTAAATAAAGACAAGTGGGACAATATTAAAACAGGTAAATGAATTTAAATATTTGGGAACTTTGTTAACCTCAGACGGAAGCTGTACAAAAGAGGTGAGATGTAGAATGGCTCAGGCAAAAGCTGCTTTCCAAACAATGAGGAAGATACTATGCAATCCATTTTTGACAATAGAAACAAGAAAAAAAGAGTTCTTAAATGTTATGTAGAGCCAGTCTTAACATGTGGATGCGAATCATGGACAATAGGACAACAGACAAGAAAATTATTGGAGTCTGTAGAAATGTAGTTTTACAAAAGAATGTTGAGAGTAACATGGACAGCTAAGAAGAGTAATTAAGATGTTCTGAGAGAGGCCAAAGCAAAAAGAGAGCTAGTTTCCAATATTAGGAAGAAACAATCATAATTTTTTGGCCATGTAATGAGAAGAGCAAAGCAAGCCCTCATATGGGAAACAACAGGTAAAAGAAAAAGAGGAAGACCCAGGGAGACACTGAGAAGAACATTGATGAGAGAGGCAAGAGCAGCAGGAATCGGCTCCCTCAATGAGATAGAACTGCTTGCACAGAACAGAGACAGATGGCGAGATTTGATAAAATATCTTTAAAAGAAAACTGCTAGAACAAAAATTCATATAGGAGAAGGTGTATCTTGGTCTACGCCCTATGGGCCGGTTACGGCTCGAAAGGTCAATAGATAGAATGAGAAGAGAACAACTGGAATATATTGTAACAACTGGAAAAATTGAGGGACGAAGAGACAGAGGGAAGCAAAGAGAAAAAATAACAGACAGCTTAAGAGAATGACTTGGCAGAAGGTCAACAACAGAAATGATAAATATCTGCCGAGATCGAAAGTTGTGTAGAGACATGATCACCTACGCCAGTAGGCCCGGTACTTGATGATGATGAGTGTTTATAATATCCCATCAATCCATCTTTTTTGTGGTTGGCCTTTGAATCTCGTGTTCTCGCAATTGTTTTGGTTTTGGCCCTTTGTCTTATCACATGGACAAACAATTGTTATATGTTGTTTATTTTTGTCTTCTGTGACGAGAATCATTCCTAGATTTGTTCTCAGTTCTTCATTTTTGATCTTACCTCTCAGCTTGTTTCCTGTCATTCGTCTAACACATCTCGGTATCTGTTTTTTTTATATTTTTTTAATTGCTCTTGCGTATAGGGTCCAGGGTATGGCTTTGGTAGCAAGCGCAATGTTGAAACGATTATAATGTAGAGTATGAGACAAATAATAATAAATTGAATATTATTATAGAGGGACCCATGGACATAAAAAGAGGAGTAAGACAGGGATGCATCCTATCACCAAGCTTGTTCAATCTATACACTGAGCAAATCTTTAAAAACATCTCAGAGATGCCAGGCCTAAACATTAATGGAAAGATAATCAATAACCTAAGATATGCTGATGATACTGTTCTACTAGCAGAAAATCCTAAAGACCTACAACAATTGCTTAATGTGATAAACATAACAAGCAAAAAATATGGACTAGAAATGAACATCAAAAAGACTAAAACTATGATAATAAACAAAGAAAATTCTCAAGACCTACAATTAAATATCACAGTTGAGGTTATACATCTGGAGACAGTCCAGAGTTACAACTACCTGGGACATACTACATGTATAACCAATGATGGAAAATGCAAAACTGAAATAAACAAAAGAATAGGTATGGCAAAAAGTAATTTTAATGCCATGAAAAATGTACTAACAACAAAACAAATATCAGCAGGGCTGAAACTAAGAATGGCAAAATGTTACATCTTCTCAATATTCCTGTATGGTGCAGAAACATGGACATTAGACAAGAAAACAGAACAGAAAATTGAAGCCTTTGAAATGTGGATTTATACAGGGTGTTTATAAAGTCTCACTACACTTGGTATCTAGGTCAATTTGAAAAAAAAATGTTTATGACGTCATCACAATATGTGCTCCCACTGTCAATGAAATTTGTTGAATAAGTTTATTGCTACTGGAAATGTGGAAGATGCTCCACGATCTGGTAGGCCTGCTGTGAATGATGAAATATGTTTAGATATCCAAGACAGAATCCTTAAAAGTCCAGACAAGTCATTAAGAAAACTGTCGCAACAAGTGAACTTACCATTGAGCACATATTGTGATGACGTCATAAACATTTTTTTCAAATTGACCTAGATACCAAGTGTAGTGAGACTTTATAAACACCCTATAGAAGAATAGGTAGAATTGGATGGAAACAAATGATAACAAACGATAAAGTTTTAAAACAACTGAAAATAAAAAGAGAACTACTAAATACAATTAAGACAAGACAAATGAAATTTTTGGGGCACGTTAAAAGACACAACAGCCTACTAAAAGTAATATTGGAAGGAAAAATACAAGGTAAAAGAGGCAGACCAAGACTAACGTGGACGAGTAACATCAAAAGATGATCAATTCAATCTATGACAGCCTGCACCATCAAAACAAGAAACAGAGTAGAATGGCGATCCATGGTAGCCAACCTTCGTTGCGGAGACGACACACGATGATGATGATGAGGATTATAGAGGGAAACTTCCGAGGCGATAATCAGCGAATTAATTCAGAGGAAGAGGTATGTTTACAGCACTCGGAAAATTTTACAAATAATCAACAGAAAAAAATATGGACCAAAGCAGGATCGAACCCGTACTCAGTGGCACTTGGTCCATATTTTTTTCTGTTGATTATTTGTCAATTTTTCCGAGTGCTGTAAACATACCTCTTCCTCTGATTTGATTCGCTGTAATGTAGAGTACCCGTTTTGTCATACAATAGTGGTGTTAACTGTACGATCCGATGATTTGACAAGCTTTGTTCCATTTTGAGTCTATTTCTGCTGCTTGTGAACTGTCACTAGACTTCCTAGACATTTAAATTCGTCCACTTGTTTTAGTTATCTGACGTCTATTGTTATGTTGACATTGTGTAAACTCCATAAGTGATAAACCTATAAATGTATGCTGCACTGGTAATAAAGGCATCGAATGGATACAAGGAGACCATTTGGAGGACCTCGACTTTGCTGATGACATAGTTCTCATCAGCAGTCAGATAAAAACGATGCAGGAAAACACAAATGAACTATCATCAATAGCCAGCAAAATTGGGCTTGAGGTCAATCATGAAAAGACTAAAGTCATGAAAAGTTTAATTCCAACAAGTGACAAAATATACATGGAAAACAAACCAGTAGAAGAGATCGATCACTTTATCTATCTTGGAAGTCACATTGATCGAGAAGGGGATACGAGCAAAGAAATTAGAATCAGACTGGCTAAAGCAGCAATGTCTTTCAGAAGCCTTGAAAAGTTGTGGAAATCAAAACTCATTAGCACAAACACAAAACTTAGGCTATTCAAATCAAATGTACTATCAACCCTTACGTATGCGTGTGAAAGCTGGAAAGCAACAAGAGATATAGAAACAAAGTTGAACGCATTCGAAAATAAATGTCTAAGGAAAATACTTGGTATAGAATGGAACGAATTCAAAACAAACGAGGAAATTAGAGAAATCGCCAATCAACCACTAATATCTTCAGTAATAAAGAAAAGACGATGGTCATACGTTGGACATGTGATGAGAAGAGATAATAATCGAATAGCGAAGCAAGCCCTCATATGGGAAACAACAGGTAAAAGAAAAAGAGGAAGACCCAGGGAGACACTGAGAAGAACATTGATGAGAGAGGCAAGAGCAGCAGGAATCGGCTCCCTCAATGAGATAGAACTGCTTGCACAGAACAGAGACAGATGGCGAGATTTAATAAAATATCTTTAAAAGAAAACTGCTAGAACAAAAATTCATATAGGAGAAGGTGTATCTTGGTCTACGCCCTATGGGCCGGTTACGGCTCGAAAGGTCAATAGATAGATAGATAGATATAAATGTATACTCTATAAATAGTGTGTTAGTTTATCAAATCTGTCATTTAACAGAAAAAGCTCTTGTAGCCATCACTGGTACTATATCGAGGCAAGCTATTTGGTGATATCACCAGCCTTGGCTGACTACACAAGAGAAACAGAGCCTAACTACATTATAGGCAGTAACTGAAACCAGTGAAAATAAAGAAGCAAATATAATTTTAGAAATTTAGAAAAAAAACATAGCATTTGTTCTGAATGCAGCGTAGACCTTGGATCTCACACAAACTAAGTTTTGCTCTTAATTTTCTTCCTTAATTACACTAGTTTTAGTTACTGCCTATAATGTAGTTTCTTTATCTTTATTTTGCTTACAGTAGCTTGATGACGATCGGGTATCACCTGTAGCACATGATGTCCCCTACTGAACAAGGGTTTTCCATTGGAATCCCCCTTTAACGTTGTTGTCGTTATTTCTACTGTGGCGATTAATGATTGTACAAAGAAGTTACGACGGTTGCAATCAAAATATGGATGTTTAAGATCAAATGCAGGAGAACTGTTGATTGATCAAGAAAACATAAGGGAACGAAGGACAGAATACATTAAATATCTTTATAATGATGAACGAACGGAAGTAAATATTAAGGATAATGGAGAAGGACCAGAAATACTCAGAGAAGAAGTGGAAGACACCTTGCGCAATATGAAGAAAGCAGGCAAAGCTCCTGGACCAGATAATATAACTAAAGAAGAGATTGAAGCCATGGGTGATTTTGGAATAGATATAATAACAAAAATATTGAATTATATCTACAACAGCGGATATATGCTAAAATCAATATTCATAGCCCTACCAAAGAAATCGGGTGTGATTGAATGCGGTGATCATCGCACAATAAGCCTTATGAGTCATATGACTAAGATATTGCTAAGAATCGTCATGCGAAGAGTGCGAAACAAAATCAGTACAGAAATTAGTGATGAACAGTGTGGTTTTGTTAGAGATAAAGGAACAAGCAATGCCATATATATCATCATATCTTTAATAGAAAGAGCCATAGAGGTGAAAACAGATCTATACCTATGTTTCATAGATTACACAAAGGCATTTGACAAAGTAAAGCACCAAGAAATAATCAAAATTTTATAAAGCATAAACGTAGACAGCAAAGATCTAAGAATAATAAAGAACATGTACTGGCAACAAACAGCAGCCATAAGAACTGGAAACCAATTGGGAATGTTTCAACAAATAAAACAGAGTGTTAGACAAGGTTGTGTGCTGTCACCAGATTTGTTTAAAATTTACAGTGAGATTATTTTAAGATCCATAAGGGGCATGCCTGGAATAACAATTGGAGGTCATAATATAAATAATCTAAGGTATGCTGATGATACAGTCTTAATCGCTAAGAGTGAAAATGAGTTACAAGAAATGTTGGACATTATAGTGGAAGAAAGCAAAAATAAAGGACTCAGCCTTAATAGCAAAAAGACAGAAGTAATGGTAACAACAAAGAAAAAGACATCACCTCAATGCAAAATAAAGACAAGTGGAACAATATTAAAACAGGTAAATGAATTTAAATATTTGGGAACTTTGTTAACCCCAGACGGAAGATGTACAAAAGAGGTGAAATGCAGAATGGCTCAGGCAAAAGCAGCTTTCCAAAAAATGAGGAAGATACTATGCAATTCATTTTTGACAATAGAAACAAGAAAAAGAGTTCTTAAATGTTACGTAGAGCTAGTCTTAACGTATGGATGCGAATCATGGACAATAGGACAACAGACAAGAAAATCACTGGAGTCTGTAGAAATGTGGTTTTACAGAAGAATGTTGAGAGTACCATGGACAGCTAAGAAGAGTAATGAAGATGTTCTGAGAGAGGTCAAAGCAAAAAGAGAGCTAATTTCCAATATTAGGAAGAAACAATCATAATTTTTTGGCCCTATAATGAGAAGAGAACAACTGGAATATATTGCAACAACTGGAAAAATTGAGGGACGAAGAGATAGAGCAAAGAGAAAAAACACAAGACAGCTTAAGAGAATGGCTTGGCAGAAGGTCAACAACAGAAATGATAAATATCTGTCGAGATCGAAAGTTGTGGAGAGACATGATCCCCTACGCCAGCAAGCCCGGTACTTGATGATGATGATAATGTAGTTATATTCTATGACATTCCTCTTGTGAGTTGTCTGACTGTTTTGTTGTTGTTTTCTGACGTAGATCGCATGTATGCTGAAGTATCATGGCTTTGTATTGTTCTCCCATATCAAGTTGTCAAAATGCACTGTGTCCCACTCGTTCCCTTGCAGAATTGAGTTATTAGCATGTCATCATCATTGCACTTCGAACATGTACCCAGAGGTGCTCAGATCCCCTCCTCAGCAAGTCTCGCTGTGTCCAGCGACTGACGACTCCAGTTCTGTGTTGGTTGATAAGTCTTCTTACACGCCCACTAAGTTTCTCGTTTCTGGCCCTTGCAGAATGAATGATCTAGGCAAAGACTAAATCCATACTGGTCATCCAAAATTGCTGTTTTTTTTTTTTTACTTTCACGATGATTCATAGTAGTATCTTAGTCACGTGAGTCGTACGACTTATTGTATTGTAACACAGTCCACCGTACTAGACTTCTTTGGTAGAACTATACGTGTACATTTTGTAGACGTCATTTAACAGCTTTGTTGTTATCTCATATTCTCCCGTAGCGCCAATCACCTATTCGGTTACATTGTCTGGTCTGGATAATTTTCGTGTTGCGGCAACAGGCATTCTCCAATTCTTCAGTGAATCTTCTTTCTTTTCTCTTCTCCCTGATACCGAAAATGTGTCGTGGTTATATCATTTGTCATTTTAATGCTTGTTATACAGGAGACGGATGTGGACCAGAGGCCGCAGTTAATGGCAAAACAAAGACCAATCTCTATGACAATGACTGCACACACACAAAATTGACAAGTGGAACCAATCCTGTTTACTGGTATCTGAACTTTGCCACGCCCCAGAAGATTCACACCATTCGAATCTATCATCGAGCTAGCACTATGATTCGGGTAAAGAGTGCCACTCTAAAGGCTTTCTCTGACAGTGGCGGTGTAGTGTTCCAGTATAATGATATATCATACCCTAATGTTTCTGTGAACACTATTGTAGTCACCACACAAACGTCAATGGCACACATTAAGATTGAGTTCTTACCGACCATTTCGCAGGCCGACAGTGCACTGACGGTGTGTGAGGTGCAAACATTTACAGAACCTATTGTCTGAACGGGAATTCTGGGTCGTTTTTTGAAGTGTGTAGTGGGTGTAGCAAAGGCAACAACGTCATCATCGGTACGTGTCACGGCAACTGTTCACATGGGATCTATGGACACGACTGCTCCAGGTCTTGTCTCAGTGTCTGTCCTTTATGTGAGAAAAAAACCGGAAAATGCCTACAATGTAAACATCCTGGCTATACCTGTAATGACACTTGTCCTGATGGTAATTTTGGGCTACAGTGCGAACAGACGTGTTCTGATGGCTGTGACATCATATGTGACCCGAAAAGTGCAGACTTTACGTGCAAGGAAACGTACTACGGGTCAGACTGCACTCTCAAATGTCCGGACAACTGTTTCAAAGACACTTGTGAACAGTCAACCGGGAACTATACATGCAGGGGAACGTTCTACGGGTCAGACTGCACTCTCAAATCTCCGGACAACTGTTTGAACGGAATCTGTGAACAGTTAACCGGGGCCTGCGTCTCGTTTGTCGATGATTCCCACGTTAAGAAGAGTCTGCCGACTACAACAAACCCAAGCATATGGATACCTTTCGCGATCGCTGCTCTTCTACCTCCTCTTCTGCTTCTCTTGAATTGACCCATGGCTCAATTCTCAGTTTATATCCGTGCTAGCCATGGCTCATATCTTGGTGGGTGTCTGTGCTGGCCAGGGTTCATATCTTAGTGTGTGTCTGTACTGGCCATGGTTCATATCTTAGTGTATTTCCGTGCTAGCCATGGCTCATATCTTAATGTGTTTCAGTGCTAATCATGGTTCATATCTTGGTGAGTTTCCATGAAGCCATGGCTCATATCTTAATGTGTTTCTGTGCTAGCCGTGGCTCATATCTTAGTGTGTTTCTGTGCTAGCCATGACTCATATCTTAGCTTGTGTGTGTGTGTGTGTGTGTGCTAGCCATGGCTCATATCTTGGTGTGTGTCATGTTTGTAATATCTCATATCTTGGTGTGTCCGTGTTAATCATGTCTCATATTTGTATGTGTGTCTGTGTTTAGTCATATCTCATATCTTAGTGTGTATCTTTGTTAGTCATGTGTCATATCTTTGTGTGTGCATGTCTTGGTTAGTGATATCTCATATCTTTGTGTGCATGTTTATGTTAGTCATATTTCTTATCTTTGTGTGTGCATGTCTGTGTTTGTCACATCTCATATCTTTGTGTCCACGTCTATGTTAGGCATGTGTCATATCTTTGTGTGTGCATATCTATGTCAGTCATATCTCATATCTATGTGTGCATGTCTATGTTAGGCATGTGTCATATCTTTGTGTGTGCATATCTATGTCAGTCATATCTCATATCTTTGTGTGCATGTCTATGTTAGGCATGTGTCATATCTTTGTGTGTGCATATCTATGTCAGTCATATCTCATATCTTTGTGTGCATGTCTATGTTAGTCATGTGTCATATCTTTGCGTGTATGCCTGTGTTAGTCATATCTCATATCTTGATGTGTGTCAATGTTAGTCATGCCTCGTATCGCCGTGTGCTTGTCTGTGTTAGTCACATCTCATATCTTTGTGTGTGCATGTCTGTGTTAGTCACCTCTAGTGACTCGGGCAGACAGTGCTCGTAAACCTGGGAGGGCCGACCATCTAAGGGCAAAATCCCCCTACAGAAAAGACAATCTGCTGCCTTGCAGGAAGATTGGGGACAATCAAAGGCTAAGGAAAGCAAACCTGAATAAAATGCTGGCTGAAATCGGATGCACTGTGCCACTGGTGCAGAACACAGTGCAACGTTTTAACGGGTGTTCAATCAGAGTGGATCTGGCAGACTCTAATTGTGATGTTCTGTCTGTGGGGGCGATCAACACACTTAACCTGAAGCTGACTTCATGTGAGTCTGGAATCCTAATCTGATTGAGTCCTGATCGCAGAGAGAGAGAGAGAGAGAGAGAGAGAGAGAGAGAGCTGCTCGAAATGTGTAAATTAGTAATTTTCCTTTGTTGTTGTTACGTGTCTCTATCACTGTATCTATCCATCTTCTTCTAGGTCTTCCTCTTGGTCTTTTTCCTTTCATTCTCGAGAAGAACGCCCTTGATGGTGATTGGTGAGGATTCATTCTTACCAGGTGGCCCAACCATTTGAGTTGTTGTTCTATATATTCTTGGCAGGGTTTTATTCCTACCATTTTTCTTATGGTTTCATTTGGTATTCTATCTCTTCTGGTGTTGTTTGTTACTTTTCTCAAGCATCGCACCTCACACGTATTGATATTTCTTAAATGTGATGTAGAAATCACAGTGAATATTCCCCAATTATCTTGAATGCTTACATCTAGTCATTCATCATCATAGGGTCCCTTACTTTATGTACTCCATGTATTTTATGTCCATTTTCCCGACACGATTCTTTGTTCCGTCAACAATTCCCTTCCTTTATATTAAAAAAAAAACGGTTTAGAAGAAAAGAAAACAAACGATGAAGTCTTAAAACAACTAAAAAATGAAAAGAGAACTACTAAATACAATTCAAACAAGACAAATGAGATTTTTGGGTCATGTTAAAAGACACAATATCCTACTAAAAGTAATCTTGGAGGGGACAATACAAGGTAAAAGAGGCAGAGGCAGACCAAGACTAACATGGACGAGTAACATCAAAAGATGGACAAGTCAGCCTATGGTAATCTACACCATCAAAGTAAGAGACAGAGTGGAATGGCGCTCCATGGTAGCCAACCTTCGATGCGGAGACCCAATAATGATAATGAATGGTCATATCGAAGAAACAATAATCACCATAATTCAGCATAAAAATAAACAGGACAAATCTAAAACAAGTGCAACGCGTCAAATACTTGGACACAATAATATCATCAGATGGAAGATGAACCACATAAATAAAAATATATTTAAAAAAAACAGAATAGCTCATGCCAAAATAGCATTTCAGAAAATGAAAAACGTCTTGTGCAACAAGTCAATGGCAATAGAAATGAGAAATATAGTTCACATGGAGCCAATTCTGACCAAAGGAAGCAATGCGTGGACTGTAGACAAACAAATGAAATACGACTAGAGGCCATAGAGATGGTATTTCTCAGAAGAATGTTGAAAGTTTCCTGGACAGTTAAAAGGACAAACGAGGAAATCCTCAAAGAAGCCAAAACAAGACGGGAACTCCTAAGAAACATCAGTAACAATCGACAATTTTCGGGTACATCTTGAGAAGAGAAAGTTGGAATACTTGGTTACAACTGGCAAAACACAGGGAAGTAGATTAGTAGAGATCGTGAGCGACAAGGAGAGAAGATAGCTTGGTGTCATGGCATGAAAAGCAGTCAACAACAGAATTGATACCATGCAATGTGTATAGAAGATTGTAGAAGGACATGATCACCTGCGCCAATCGGTATGGCACATAGTTCATACCACATTTTGCTGGGCGTATGAGGAATAGGGTGATAGTGACCAGATTTTTCCATGACCACCGGACATTTTTGGGTGACGGGGTCCTTATCAAGTTAGATCGCCTTTACTTGTCAGAGAAGGTTCCTGGTACACATTTTTACAGGCTGGGTGTCCCACGGAGTCTTCTCGGTCAGGAAAAAAAAAATCCGCAGCATCTGGGAATCGAACCTGGACCCTAAGCCAGCAAGACTCTATGATTTTAAACCATTGTATTTCTTATAATCATGTTGTGCTCATGCCCATTCAATCAAATTGGCACCTCGTATGGGGTGTGGTGACTGTGGTGTTAGTGACCATATTTTTGTTCCAATCGGATATCATAAGGTCGTATATCCTTTGCAGAACGTTGCATTCACCACATCCCATCTGAAAGAATCTCTGTTTCTGACATTAACAAAGACAGATTTAAAGCAATAGACTGCCATTGCCAGCAAGGCTTACAAAAACAGGACATAGGAGTTCGCAAAAATGAATGACGAGCATAGACGTGAGCAACACATGGTCGCAACCTGTTCCTCAGATTAGATTGTGTGGTAGTGCCATAAACATGAAAGTGACAGTGACTTTAATTAGAATCAATGATGTAAAGCTGAAAGTTGGTGGGAAGAAGTGAGGCCACGTGATGTCAATGTAGAGGACATATATAATTCGTAAATAGTCAAATAGAACATTTCTTGTGGTAATAAATAAAACATAAATAGGGACACTTCCTGTGGTAATAAATGAAACATAAATAGGGACACTTCCTGTGGTAATAAATGAAACATAAATAGGGACACTTCCTGTGGTAATAAATGAAACAAGAATATTGACACTTCCTGTGGTAATAAATGAAACAAGAATATTGACACTTCCTGTGGTAATAAATGAAACAAGAATATTGACACTTCCTGTGGTAATAAATGAAACATGAATATTGACACTTCCTGTGGTAATAAATGAAACAAGAATATTGACACTTCCTGTGGTAATAAATAAAACAAGAATATTGACACTTCCTGTGGTAATCAATAAAACAAGAATATTGACACTTCCTGTGGTAATAAATAAAACAAGAATATTGACACTTCCTGTGGTAATAAATAAAACAAGAATATTGACACTTCCTGTGGTAATAAATGAAACATGAATATTGACACTTCCTGTGGTAATCAATAAAACAAGAATATTGACACTTCCTGTGGTAATAAATAAAACAAGAATATTGACACTTCCTGTGGTAATAAATGAAACATGAATATTAACACTTCCTGTGGTAATCAATAAAACAAGAATATTGACACTTCCTGTGGTAATAAATGAAACATGAATATTGACACTTCCTGTGGTAATCAATAAAACATAACTAGGGACACGTCCTGTGGTAATAAATAAAACATAACTAGGGACACGTCCTGTGGTAATAAATAAAACATAAATAGGGACACTTCCTGTGGTAATAAATAAAACATAAATAGGGACACTTCCTGTGGTAATAAATAAAACATAACTATAGACACTTCCTGTGGTAATAAATGAAACATGAATATGGACACTTCCTGTGGTAATAAATAAAACATAACTATAGACACTTCCTGTGGTAATAAATAAAACATAAATAGGGACACTTCCTGTGGTAATAAATAAAACATGAATATGGACACTTCCTGTGGTATTAAATAAAACATAACTATAGACACGTCCTGTGGTAATAAATAAAACATAAATAGGGACACTTCCTGTGGTAATAAATAAAACATAACTAGGGACACTTCCTGTGGTAATAAATAAAACATAACTATAGACACTTCCTGTGGTAATAAATAAAACATGACTATAGACACTTCCTGTGGTAATAAATAAAACATGACTATAGACACTTCCTGTGGTAATAAATAAAACATAACTATAGACACTTCCTGTGGTAATAAATAAAACATAACTATAGACACTTCCTGTGGTAATAAATAAAACATGAATATGGACACTTCCTGTGGTAATAAATAAAACATAAATAGGGACACTTCCTGTGGTAATAAATAAAACATGAATATGGACACTTCCTGTGGTATTAAATAAAACATAACTATAGACACATCCTGTGGTAATAAATAAAACATAAATAGGGACACTTCCTGTGGTAATAAATAAAACATAACTATAGAAATTTCCTGTGGTAATAAATAAAACATAACTATAGACATTTCCTGTGGTAATAAATAAAATAAGAATATTGACACTTCCTGTGGTAATAAATAAAACATAACTAGGGACACTTCCTGTGGTAATAAATGAAACAAGAATATTGACACTTCCTGTGGTAATAAATGAAACATGAATATGGACACTTTCTGTGGTAATAAATAAAACATAACTATAGACACTTCCTGTGGTAATAAATGAAACATGAATATAGACACATCCTGTGGTAATAAATAAAACACATAACTATAGACACTTCCTGTGGTAATAAATGAAACATGAATATGGACACTTCCTGTGGTAATAACTAAAACATAACTATAGACACTTCCTGTGGTAATAAATAAAACATGAATATGGACACTTCCTGTGGTAATAAATAAAACATGAATATGGACACTTCCTGCGGTAATAAATAAAATATAACTAGGGACACTTCCTATGGTAACACATAAAACAAGAATATGGACACTTCCTGTGGTAATAAATAAAACATGAATATTGACACTTCCGGTGGTAATAAATAAAACAGCCTATTGGGGGAGGAGGTCAGCTCTTTTGGTACATAAAGCAGATAAATAAAGTATTTTTATAATTAAAAAACTATATATGATAATGAATGATTGATTATGGTAATGAGTCTATATATAACTACATTCTGAACAAACTCATAGATGCCCTCTCCCCTTTAGCAGAAAACAAAGACTGGTTATGTTGTGGGAACAGATCACACAACTAATCATAAAGATCTTCACCACTTTTGTTACAATCATTTATTTTCTGTTTATTTGATAATTACTTCCCTAAATCCAGGGATTTTAAAAGGGCTTTGAATGGACGTAACTCGTTATGTTGGATTGACAGCAAGTTGTGTTTCCGTACGTCAACTTTATATCTCTGGGTAAGTCCTGAGGGACTGAATTTTGCGGAAATATCACTTTTTCTTATTTTTCATACTGACAGCCACATACTCTGGTGTCCCTTGCCATACAGGCAGATATTCTTCGACTTCAGAGGAACTCAAAATTTCTATTTTTTATTGTCGAGAGCTTTGATGTGTTTGAGTAGTTTTTTTCTGCCTAGTTTTTTTGCCCGAACTGTGGCTTTTTTTGGCCTACTCTTCTCGATTTCCAGCTGCTAAGGGCCCTTTAATGAATGTACAATGCTCATGGAACCTCCTGTTTTCATCATTATTCGAGAGTGCTACATATCGTATGGTCATTCTACACATCTTTCTACCTAGAAAGCAGGGGAGAAAAACACTATGGAGAAACCATGGATTTGAAATGAACATTCCCATCACCCATTTTGGGATTTGATTCCAGGACCTTGCTGTCCTGAGATCAGTATCTTACCTTTAGACCACCAAGCTCCCAAGTTGTGATTTGCACCTTTTATCCCAACACACTTGACTTTAGCAGGTTTTGCTTTCAGTCTTTTATCTCTACTATTTGGGATAGACTGGTTAGTCCGTTTTCAAGCCTAATATTGGGAGGTAAAGTAGGATCTTCATCAGTTCTGGTTCACTATCCTGAAGCCAAGTGTCAACTATGAGTTGCTGATCACTTTAAGCTCACGCACTGTCCTGCATCTTGGACCTACTTTGATCATATCAAAAGTATTTACTATTTTCAAACTCTAATTGATATAAGACAGCTGGAAGTGCAGAAAACTTAGAACTGCAGAGAAGCAAAAACATTTGTATTCAGGGATAGGAAAAATTAAAAAATAAAAAAAGTGGTATGTAGGAAGCTTTACGTGATAAGTGGACAACACACAGACTAAACAACGTTTCGGCCCAATAGGCCTTCATCAGGAACAAACAAAAAAACACACACACACACAAAACTAATAACGAAACAACCAAAACAAAAACAATCGAAATGTGTTAAAGAAAACAAAATTATCTATCCTGTCAAAACAAAAGGAAATAGCAACCAAGTGCGGCTGTCGTGAACGTAGAGAAACGTGCAGAAATGCACACAGAACCAGAGGAGTTCACACAGGGGTCAGTGTGCAAACACAAAGGAGAAAGAATCGAATAGTAGACTAACAGGTGCTCAATAGGCGGAAAGAGTGAGATGTCTGAGAGTGGGGTACAATAACAACAAATGAGGGGTAAGGAGCACAGAAAAAAAGGTATAGAGGAGCACACCGAAGTGTCTCATAAGGGACTAGAGGAGAAGAACTATATATAGCATGGCATAGTAGATAGACCAAAGATCCCAAATATGTGCAGTAGAGAAGGCTATGCAAAAGGAAAGGAGCAACCAAAAGGAAACTATGCGTATGAGTGTGATACATTCATATCTCTCGGGGTCAGCGAACCATACTGGACTATAAGGCGATTTTCCAAAGTATAGCGGCTGCGGTCGCCAGAGTGACAAAGGACAATACCAGTGACACGAATGTCGTCTTTGCCCTTGTGATCAGGGGAGTTGAAGTGGGAAGACACCGGAGTACCAGTATTCTGTTGGACATCACGTAGATGTTCACAAAATCTTTCCGCTAATCTTCTCCCGGACTCACCAATATATGTCATACGTATTCAGGGATAACAAGACTGCAAACACATTCAACAAAATAGAATAATTGCCAGGGGATTTATTGCCTTGGTCATAATGAGGTTCATGTTAACAAGAGAGTGAGTGTTATTGAGTTACTTGTGGGTCATCATCATTGCACTCCAAACATGCCCATAAGTGCTCAGATCCATTCCTCAGCAAATCCCACAGTGTCCAGCGACTGACGACTCCAGTTCTGTGTTGGTTGTTAAGTCCTCTTATACACCCACTAAGTCTCTCGTTTCTGGCTGTGCACATCTAACTTCCATTTCTTTCATCAAAGGAGTGATGTGGACTCATGGTTGTCAAAGTCCTGTGCCTTTCTCGCATGGCATTGATGGCGTCCACCCAATCCATTGATTGACTGTCTTGTCTTCGGCAATAGCACAGCAAGTCAACCTATTCTTTTATTCCCCCATACTCCCGTATGCCCAGGATTGCAGACAAAAGTGACTCTATGTATTGTTGACTTCTGCATTGACACTACCCATTGCCTGCGTACAGAGCCTACCTCCATTTTTCTTATCATGATGATCAAACCAATCATCATCATCATCGAGTGCCATCTCTGCAATGAAGGTTGGCTACGATGAGTAGTAAAGGTGGCTGTGAACTCACACTGAAAGTGCACGCACATGCACCGAAAGACAATAGATTTGGCACCTATACTGCACGAGACTTGCACTAAATCGGTGCAAAAAAAAAAATTTTTTTTTGTTTGAATTCGCTATTTTTTGGACATTGACTATTTTTTTTTTTTGGGGGGGGGGGGGAATTTTTTTTTGTTCGTCAGTTTGTCGAAACGGTCTACTGTGTCTGAGAGATTAACTCAGGTAAATTCAAAAGATCGTGTGCTAATCGGCTTATCGTGCGGGTCCGGTGATCCCCTCTCGCGGTGTGGCGTGACGGTGATCGGCGCGTCGCTCGTGGTGTGATATTTGTGAAAGAGTATTTTAAAAGAGTATATTTGTGAAAGTAAAAATTCATAATTATTTTTAAAAATATGTATTTGTGAAAGTAAAAAACTCAGAATTATTAAAAATAAAAAAAAAATAAAAAATAAAAATAAAAAAATAGTCTCCCATCAGGATTCGAACACGGGACTGCGTGACAGGCCAGGCACTTACCGCACGGTCCACTTCGTCACTTTGTCGAACGGTCCACTGCGTCTGACAGGTAAATTGAAAAGATCGGGCCGTCAAACAGTCCGGCTCAGGATATTTCAGTTAACCAACTCAGGTAAAACCCCGATTGAAAAGAAAACGGACTTATGTTAAAAATAATAAAATATGATGAAAAATCAATATTTTTAAAAACTTAAAATGAAGGGAAATTTAAAATTATAGGCGATCTCGTAACTGATTGGGTCGCGGATCTCGCACTACATTTTTTTTACTGATCATGTGCCACCCTCAACAACACCATCAACCATTCATGGCCTATCATCATCATCATGTGGTCGTGTGTGTTATCGCTACCAACATCATCATGTGTCGTGTAGTAAGGTGTGCTAATATTAAATAGTGACGCTCGCTCTTTCTCATTCAATGTAAAGCAAAACAAAATTCTATATTTCACAACTTTATTAATACATCATATATATTACTGTCCGGTTGCTGATAATTTTAACCGTCTGGGTTTCCTACACAACCGCCCTCCATTTTGACAAAACCTTGATCAAAGCTGGAATAGGTAATCGGTGACTCTTCTGAAACATCCTGGGCATCCATACTGGCTGCCGGATCTGTCGTCTGATTAACAAGAGTGAGGTCCCCTTGGTTAACAAAAAGGGGCGTGTAGTTGATCTGGTTAACAACAGGCGGCGTGTAGTTGAGGTTAGCATAAGCGTTTTCGAGACTGCCTTAACGCCATCTTTAGACAATGGAACTACCCCCTCTGCCTTCATGTCCTATCATCATCATGTACCACCCTCAACAACATCATCAACCCTTCATGGTCTATCATCATCATCATGTGCCACCCTCAACACCATCATGAACCCTTCATGTCCTATCATCATCATGTGCCACCCTCAACAACATCATCAACTATTCATGGCCTATCATCATCATCATGTGCCACCCTCAACACCATCATCATCCCATCTTGTCCTATCATCATCATGTGCCACCCTCAACACCATCAGCATCCCTTCATGTCCTATCATCAGCATCATGTGCCACCCTCAACAACAGCATCATCCCTTCATGGCCTATCATCATCATCATGTGCCACCCTCAACACCATCATCAACTCTTCATGTCCTATCATCATCATCATGTGCCACCCTCAACAACAGCATCATCCCTTCATGGCCTATCATCATCATCATGTGCCACCCTCAACACCATCACCATCCCTTCATGGCCTATTATCAGCATCATGTGCCACCCTCAACAACAGCATCATCCCTTCATGGCCTATCATCATCATCATGTGCCACCCTCAACACCATCATCAACCCTTCATGTCCTATCATCATCATCATGTGCCACCCTCAATAACAGCATCATCCCTTCATGGCCTATCATCATCATCATGTGCCACCCTCAACACCATCACCATCCCTTCATGGCCTATCATCAGCATCATGTGCCACCCTCAACAACATCACCATCCCTTCATGTCCTATCATCATCATCATCATCATCACCAAGACACACAAAGTGACACATCATCAGCATGTGCCACCCTCAACACCATCATCATCCCTTCATGTCCTATCATCATCATCCCTTCATGTCCTATCATCATCAAGCCACACAAAGTATCAAACCGATTATTAGTGACACATCATCATGTGCCACCCTCAACACCATCATCATCCCTTCAGGTCCCATCATCAAGCCACACAAAGTATCAACCAGCGAAATTCTCTCTCTCTCTCTCTCTCTGTCTCTCTCACATTCATGGTAAACCAAAACAAAATAGGCTCATACTCAAAAAGTCGACCTCAAAACCATAAAAATCTACTCACATAGTCATACTAGTTAAACACAACGAGCAGGAAGTTATATTCAAGGTCCAAAATGTTGGACCAAATCACTAAGATTTTACCATCATAACACACAAATTTAGGCTCATATTAAAAAAGTCGATCTTAAAACTCTACAAATCTACTCCCATACTCATACTAGTTAGACACAACGAACCGGTCGTTATTTCTAAAGCCAAAAAAAAGTTTGGCTAAATCTTAAATATTTTACCCACAGAACACAAAAATGTAGGCTCATATTAAAAAAGTCGACCTAAAAATCCCAAAAGCTACTCACATAGTCGTAATAGTTAGACACAGCGAGTAGAAAGTTATATTCTAGGTCCAAAAAGTTTGGCCAAATCACTAACAATTTACCCACAGAACAAAATAAATATAGACTCATATTCAAAAAGTCGACCTCAAAACCATAAAAATCTACTCCCATACTCATACTAGTTAGACACAACGAACCGATCGTTATTTCTAAAGCCAAAAAAGTTTGGCCAATTCGCAAATATTTTACCACCATAACACACAAATTTAGGCTCATATTCAAAAAGTCGACATCAAAACCATAAAAATCTACTCACATAGTCATACTAGTGAGACACAACAAGCAGGAAGTTATATTCAAGGTCCAAAATGTTGGACCAAATCACTAAGATTTTACCACCATAACACACCCACGACCTCTCGAACCACGCACTTAACAAACTACAAACTTAATAAACCACAAACTCACGAACAACGAACTTAACAAACCACGAACTCACGAACCACAAACGTAACAAACCACGAACTCACGAAACACATACTTAACAAACCACGAACTCGCGAACCACGAACTCACGAACCACATACTTAACAAACCACGAACTCGCAAACAACGAACCACGACCATACGAACCATGGACTTAACGAACCATCAGCTCGCAAACAACGAACCACGACCATACGAACCATGGACTTAACGAACCATCAGCTCGCAAACAACGAACCACGACCCCACGAACCACAACCCCACGAACCACGAACTCGCAAACAACGAACCACGAACTCACGAAACACATATTTAACAAACCACGAACTCGCGAATCACGAACTCACCTACCACATACTTAACAAACCACGAACTCGCAAACCACGAACTCGCAAACAACGAACCACGACCATACGAACCATGGACTTAACGAACCATCAGCTCGCAAACAACGAACCACGACTCCACGAACCATGGACTTAACGAACCATCAACTCACGAACAACGAACCACGACCCCACGAACCACAACCCCGCGAACCATGGACTTAACGAACCATCAACTCACGACCCCACAAACCACAACCCCACGAACCATGGACTTAACGAACCATCAACTCACGAACCACGACCCCACGAACCATGGACTTAACGAACCATCAACTCACGAACCACGACCCCACGAACCATGGACTTAACAAAGGCAGCGTCGAGGAGAGATATAATTTGCGGTCTCTTGCTCTTCTGTTCGCCTCTGCTGCTGGTATGTTTCCTAGCGCTTCTAATTGTACATCGACCCATCCTTTTTCGTGGTCGACAGTTGGGTCTGGTGTTCTCACAACATTTTGCTGAAGGCTCGTTGTGTTTTTGATCTGTCTGCCCTGTCACCTAGCCAAACTATTTTATCTGTTGTTTCCTTATATATTCTATGATGGGGGCTATTCCTAGCTTTCTTCTCAGTTCTTCATTTCTGAGCTTATCTCTCAGACTGTTTCCTGTCATTCGTCTAACACATTTCATCTCTGAGATCACAAAAATTTAGGCACATACTCAAAAAGTCGACCTCAAAACCATAAAAATCTACTCCCACATTCATCTAAAAGTTACACCAAAACCGCACCAGATTTGCAACGTGCAAAAACATGCACAAGTTTGACATGCGAACCAGTTTGGCACAATGCATCTTCGTAAGGGGCGTAACAATCAGCCTTCGTAAGGGGCGTATCAATCATAAAAGTGATTATCAAAGTAAATTTTTGGTATGGATGTGTCTATTGGTGCATTGTGCCAAACTGGTTCGCGTGTCAAACCCATCATAGAATATATAAGGAAACAACAGATAAAATAGTTTGGCTAGGTGACAGGGCAGACAGATCAAAAACACAACGAGCCTTCAGCAAAATGTTGTGAGAACACCAGACCCAACCGTCGACCACGAAAAAGGATGGGTCGATGTACAATTAGACGCGCTAGGAAACATACCAGCAGCAGAGGCGAACAGAAGAGCAAGAGACCGCAAATTATATCTCTCCTCGACGCTGCCTTTGTTAAGTCCATGGTTCGTGGGGTCGTGGTTCGTGAGTTGATGGTTCGTTAAGTCCATGGTTCGTGGGGTCGTGGTTCGTGAGTTGATGGTTCTTTAAGTCCATGGTTCGTGGGGTTGTGGTTCGTGGGATCGTGAGTTGATGGTTCGTTAAGTCCATGGTTCGTGGGGTCGTGGTTCGTTGTTCGTGAGTTGATGGTTCGTTAAGTCCATGGTTCGTGGAGTCGTGGTTCGTTGTTTGCGAGCTGATGGTTCGTTAAGTCCATGGTTCGTATGGTCGTGGTTCGTTGTTTGCGAGTTCGTGGTTTGCGAGTTCGTGGTTTGTTAAGTATGTGGTTCGTGAGTTCGTGGTTCGCGAGTTCGTGGTTTGTTAAGTATGTGTTTCGTAAGTTCGTTGTTTGCGAGTTCGTGGTTCGTGGGGTTGTGGTTCGTGGGGTCGTGGTTCGTTGTTTGCGAGCTGATGGTTCGTTAAGTCCATGGTTCGTATGGTCGTGGTTCGTTGTTTGCGAGCTGATGGTTCGTTAAGTCCATGGTTCGTATGGTCGTGGTTCGTGGTTTGCGAGTTCGTGGTTTGTTATGTATGTGGTTTGTGAGTTCGTGGTTCGCGAGTTCGTGGTTTGTTAAGTATGTGTTTCGTGAGTTCGTGGTTTGTTGCGTTTGTGGTTCGTGAGTTCGTTTTGTTAAGTTCGTTGTTCGTGAGTTTGTGGTGTTGTGGTTCGTGGGGTCGTGGTTCGTTGTTTGCGAGCTGATGGTTCGTTAAGTCCATGGTTCGTATGGTCGTGGTTCGTTGTTTGCGAGCTGATGGTTCGTTAAGTCCATGGTTCGTATGGTCGTGGTTCGTTGTTTGCGAGTTCGTGGTTTGTTAAGTATGTGGTTCGTGGTTCGCGAGTTCGTGGTTTGTTAAGTATGTGTTTCGTGAGTTCGTGGTTTGTTACGTTTGTGGTTCGTGAGTTCGTGGTTTGTTAAGTTCGTTGTTCGTGAGTTTGTGGTTTATTAAGTTTGTAGTTTGTTAAGTGCGTGGTTCGAGAGGTCGTGGGTGTGTTATGGTGGTAAAATCTTAGTGATTTGGTCCAACATTTTGGACCTTGAATATAACTTCCTGCTCGTTGTGTCTAACTAGTATGACTATGTGAGTAGATTTTTATGGTTTTGATGTCGACTTTTTGAATATGAGCCTACATTTTTGTGTTCTGTGGGTAAAATATTTGCGATTTAGCCAAACTTTTTTTTGGCTTTAGAAATAACGATCGGTTCGTTGTGTCTAACTAGTATGAGTATGGGAGTAGATTTGTAGAGTTTTAAGATCGACTTTTTTAATATGAGCCTAAATTTGTGTGTTATGGTGGTAAAATCTTAGTGATTTGGTCCAACATTTTGGACTTTGAATATAACTTCCTGCTCGTTGTGTCTAACTAGTATGACTATGTGAGTAGATTTTTATGGTTTTGAGGTCGACTTTTTGAGTATGAGCCTATTTTGTTTTGGTTTACCATGAATGTGAGAGAGACAGAGAGAGAGAGAGAGAATTTCGCTGGTTGATACTTTGTGTGGCTTGATGATAGCACCTGAAGGGATGATGATGGTGTTGAGGGTGGCACATGATGATGTGTCACTAATAATCGGTTTGATACTTTGTGTGGCTTGATGATGATAGGACATGAAGGGATGATGATGATAGGACATGAAGGGATGATGATGGTGTTGAGGGTGGCACATGCTGATGATGTGTCACTTTGTGTGTCTTGGTGATGATGATGATGATGATAAGACATGAAGGGATGGTGATGGTGTTGAGGGTGGCACATGATGCTGATGATAGGCCATGAAGGGATGGTGATGGTGTTGAGGGTGGCACATGATGATGATGATAGGCCATGAAGGGATGATGCTGTTGTTGAGGGTGGCACATGATGATGATGATAGGACATGAAGGGTTGATGATGGTGTTGAGGGTGGCACATGATGATGATGATAGGCCATGAAGGGATGGTGATGGTGTTGAGGGTGGCACATGATGATGATGATAGGCCATGAAGGGATGATGCTGTTGTTGAGGGTGGCACATGATGATGATGATAGGACATGAAGGGTTGATGATGGTGTTGAGGGTGGCACATGATGATGATGATAGGCCATGAAGGGATGATGCTGTTGTTGAGGGTGGCACATGATGCTGATGATAGGCCATGAAGGGATGGTGATGGTGTTGAGGGTGACACATGATGATGATAGGACAAGATGGGATGATGATGGTGTTGAGGGTTGCACATGATGATGATGATAGGCCATGAATAGTTGATGATGTTGTTGAGGGTGGCACATGATGATGATAGGACATGAAGGGTTGATGATGGTGTTGAGGGTGGCACATGATGATGATGATAGGCCATGAAGGGTTGATGATGTTGTTGAGGGTGGCACATGATGATGATAGGACATGAAGGCAGAGGGGGTAGTTCCATTGTCTAAAGATGGCGTTAAGGCAGTCTCGAAAACGCTTATGCTAACCTCAACTACACACCGCCTGTTGTTAACCAGATCAACTACACGCCCCTTTTTGTTAACCAAGGGGACCTCACTCTTGTTAATCAGACGACAGATCCGGCAGCCAGTATGGATGCCCAGGATGTTTCAGCAGCGTCACCGATTACCTATTCCAGCTTTGATCAAGGTTTTGTCAAAATGGAGGGCGGTTGTGTAGGAAACCCAGACGGTTAAAATTATCAGCAACCGGACAGTAATATATATGATGTATTAATAAAGTTGTGAAATATAGAATTTTGTTTTGCTTTACATTGAATGAGAAAGAGCGAGCGTCACTATTTACTATTAGCACACCTTACTACACGACACATGATGATGTTGGTAGCGATAACACACACGACCACATGATGATGATGATAGGCCATGAATGGTTGATGGTGTTGTTGAGGGTGGCACATGATCACTAAAAAAATGTAGTGCGAGATCCGCGACCCAATCAGTTACGAGATCGCCTATAATTTTAAATTTCCCTTCATTTTAAGTTTTTAAAATATTGATTTTTCATCATTATATTTTATTATTTTTAACATAAGTCCGTTTTCTTTTCAATCGGGGTTTTACCTGAGTTGGTTAACTGAAATATCCTGAGCCGGACTGTTTGACGGCCCGATCTTTTCAATTTACCTGTCAGACGCAGTGGACCGTTCGACAAAGTGACGAAGTGGACCGTGCGGTAAGTGCCTGGCCTGTCACGCAGTCCCGTGTTCGAATCCTGATGGGAGACTATTTTTTTATTTTTATTTTTTTTTATTTTTAATAATTCTGAGTTTTTTACTTTCACAAATACATATTTTTAAAAATAATTATGAATTTTTACTTTCACAAATATACTCTTTTAAAATACTCTTTCACAAATATCACACCACGAGCGACGCGCCGATCACCGTCACGCCACATCGCGAGAGGGGATCACCGGACCCGCACGATAAGCCGATTAGCACACGATCTTTTGAATTTACCTGAGTTAATCTCTCAGACACAGTAGACCGTTTCGACAAACTGACGAACAAAAAAAAAATCCCCCCCCCCAAAAAAAAAAAAATAGTCAATGTCGAAAAAATAGCGAATTCAAAATTTTTTTTTTTTTTTTTTTGCACGGATTTAGTGCAAGTTTCGTGCAGTATCGGTGCCAAATCTATTGTCTTTCGGTGCATGTGCGTGCACTTCAGTGTGGGTTCACAGCCACCCTTACTACTACCATTGAGCGCCATTCTGCTCTATCTCTTGTTTTGATGGTGCAGGTTGTCATAGGCTGGTTTGTCCATCTTTTGATGTTACTCGTCCATCAAACCAATAAGCTCTCAAATATTTTAATTTCAAAGATACCAGTAACCACACAAAACTAAAAATCTTTAATTCCTGTATGATTCCAGTATTAACATATGGGTGCGAGAGCTGGAAAACAAAGGCTCTATAGGACCAAAGACTAAGCGCTTTCGAAAACAAATGTCTTCGAAAACTGCTAAACATATGTTGGTAAGACTTCAAACTAATTACAGGGATAAGACATGAAACTAAATAGGACTATGTATCTAACAACGTTAGATAACAATGCTGAACATACCTTGGCTACGTTCTCAGAATGGACGCTAAAGGCTACCTCACCAGACCCTTATATGGAGATCAGAAGGCATAAAAGGCGAGGAGGACTAAAAGAGACCCTGCGTAGAAACATCATCAAAGAGAACGCAACTGTGGATCTCAGAAACAAACAAGAACTAAAGCAGGTTGCGGTTGACTGTCAGACATGGAAAACTATGACTTCTGTTCTATGCGCCATAGTAAAGTAAAGTAAGTAAAGTACCCCCGTCACGCCAAGTGGTTCACTAACCACTGAGCTATCATGGCTCCCTCTATGCGCCATATTTGGCCCAAAATGATAACCAATAAATCATTGAATCACTTCGTATGCAGGCCAAAGACTAAGCGCTTTCGAGAACAAATGAAAGTGTTCCTTGTTGCAGTTTCCTCATATTCCAAGTCCGGCTTGTTGCAGGAGCTACTGAGTTAGGTGCCCTGTGCACACTGTGAGCTGTGTATTTCATACGTTTTGATCCTGTTTCAATATTCCAATTGTTACGATGAACGATGATATCGTATTTCAGGGAACAGTTGACCGTGTTCACTTTCTGTGCGGTTTCGCTTTATGTCTTTTGGCGTGTGCTGAGACTGCTATGATGGGGACTACAGCTACCTTTCTTTGTTTGGGAGATGAGATGGTAATTCGGATGATTCCACTAGCACGGGGGGGGGGGGGGTGAGCAATTATGGATTTTAATTCGTTTGCAGTGATACCGGGGCCTTCCATAACCAAAAGAACCAAAGTATGCAGGCGTGGTGTAGTCTTGTGACTCCAACCAGATGAGTGCTCTGGTCACTGCCATCACCATGCTACTCGTGGACATAGCACATGTACTGCAGTCTTCTTTGTCTGCCGAGAGTGAATGTTCTGGCCTTAAAGGTATCAGTGTGAGCTCTTAAAAAGGGATAGGAGAAAAGTACTGCAGGCAATGATTGTATATTAATGAGACTACAGTTGATGATGTCCGGTTAGCGCAATCGATAGGCGGTTGGCTTACCACGGCAACAGCCGGGGTTCGTACCCTGGCGAGGACACCTGGGTTTTACTAATTCCCTAAAAATTAGTGGGAGCCGCGATAGCTCAGTGGTTAGTGAACTGGACTACTACGGACAAGGGGTAGGGTTCGATCCCAACCGACGGCTCCGGGTTCACCCAGCCTTAAATGGGTACCGGATTTTTTCTGGGAAAGTAAAGCAGCACGGGCGTAATACCGACCACATTTTTAGACTGTGAGAATTTAAAAACAAAATATGAGCAAGGGATAAAACATCCATGTCAGAAAGTGTATCTCTGTGTTAAGAGAGTCATCTGTTTTCTAACTATCTGTTTTGTGACATAAAGAACCTATGGGTCTGCCCAAAATGCAGTGATGTCAGTTCTTCATTTCAATCAATCAATCAGTAACATATGAGCAAGTAAATATATCAAGAAATTATTGACATTGGTACCAAAAACATCAAACTGCACCTAGGCTGAAAGTGGCCAGTGACTCATAGTTGACTGTCATTAGGATCAATGAACTAAAACTGATAAAGATCCTTCTTCTCACTAAGCAAATAGGAATCAAAAAGGAAATGTGACCAGGTATCCAAAAATGCCTTGTTGAGTCAATGCGTTGGCTGAAGGACTCAGACTATCACAGCTTACTGTCAATGACAACACAACACATCTATGCTCATGTAACATTCTTATAAGGGTGAACAAAGAAGGACTATGTCCTTGGGTGAACATAAGAGATTATGTTAAAGTTTCATGTCAGTCATGGATAAGATGTGGAGAAATTACCCAACATGATGTTAATACACAAACTCTGAGTGTAGATGTAAAGAATAAGCTATTTAATTCTTTTCTATTCTCGGGGCCTCGGCAGCCTAGTTGGAAAAACCACCCGACTGGGTGGGCTACCGACGTTCGGACAACCCGTTTTCGATTCCCGCTGGAAGCACTGTGCTCGTGGTTGGGAAAAAAATACCCCCACGGTCAACCCAGCCATTGGCAGAAATGGGTACCAGGGTATTACCCTGGGAAGGTGAGGAATTTTACCTCGCATCTGAGTTTCGATGCTTGAGGCGATACTATACAGAAATCTCTGAACATTTCAGGATAGGCGACCGAGCACATATGGGTATATACTCGCGTGCTAAGACGCCGGTTCAAGTCACGTACTTTACCTTGACCTTACTCTGTTCTATTTTATTTTATTCATGGAATCAGTTTCAATGCAGTCAGGCATCCCCAGATCTGTTCCACCACCCTTCCCAGCATTTCTCAAAGCATATGCGGATTGATTGCTCCTGTAAGTTGTTGATTGTAGATACATCTGCTTTTCCCACTAAGCACTCTGGATTAACTAGACCCCTTTTCCACCTTTTTACTCCTCAGTCTCTCAATTTATCATTGTCCCACACATTCTCCTCCTCTTCTCAGTCTCTTAAAGAATAAATACAAACTTGGCAATGTCCTCTTTATCCAGAGTAAGGCCACACTCAGTGTCAGAGCAGCCAACAAGCTTTTTGTCTAGTGAAATAGCATAAGGCCCTTTTTGTCAGACGGTCTAGTTGAGGCTTTTGTGTATTTTTTTGTTTCTGAGGTATTGTTTTTGTCGAGCAGCTTCTCTCGTGTCTAATTCTACCAATGTTTGATAAACACAGAGCCACAGAATGAACAAGTCTGGCTCACTGATCCACAGGGTTTCCATCCAATCATTGAGTGCTCGGACACTCCTTTAGGTGTGGTTATGGAGTTTATATGTTTGTTATATACAGTGAAGCCTACTCCATGTAGACGTGGCTTTTCAGGGCTTAAACCTTGCCAGACAAAAGTATAATTTTCTTCCTTTACAGAAACACAGTCTGAGAGTCTTGGAGGACAGCAATATCGACACGTAGTCTATTTAGTTCTTTATCTATGAGGGCTGTTGTTCTAATTTGCCCTTCTTTCAGTGTTTATTTGCTTTAACAAGTCCAAGGCACATGGTCCTTACGTTCCATGTGCCAAGTTTAAACAATGGTGCCTTCTTCCTCATTTCACTTTGCCTACTCTGCCTAGGCATGGAATATAGAGATAGCGCTTTACCCAGTGTTTTACCCAGTCCCACTATCTCCCTCTTAACTTCGTTTTAAGAATTTCTGAAGGAGGGATGTGGTGCATACGTTTGACTAGTGAAATAAAGAATAAGTAAAGAATAAAGATAATTACTGTATCAAACAATACTGAATGTTTAATAGTTTCTCTCCCTATGATATTTACATTAAAACATAACTGCAACACCACTTGTTTTGATATGGTACATCAATATTATAATATATATGTTATGTTATTTTACAATAAATATAGCCAATTCTCTCAAGAATACTGCATCATAGCCAGTAGAACGCTATAACAAGTCTAGTGATTTAAAAACTTGAGAATAAATGAAGCATTTGGTTCAGAAATAAAGAACAAGTCATGAAAAATTAGCATTCACACAAAAAAATATAAAGCAACCAATGAAAAAAATATTGGCAAATGGAAGCAAGGATGTGTTATGTTACATCATACATCTTAGACTGTATTTTTTTCAGATATCAAACAGAATATATTTAGTTGTTTGTTTTATTCAGGACATTCATTAATTTTTTGTAGCATCAGATTGTGGAATATAGCTGTCTTCAAATGAAAACTCAGGAGTCTTTATGGTGTATGGTATATGGTGTATGGTGAGTATGTTTAATGAAAATAGTTATTAGCCTGAGGCTATTGATATCTCACATGGTAGTGGAGAATCTCAAAAATAAATATACAGTTAGTTCATTGATCAGCAAAACAAACCACAAAGAGTGTCATAAAGGCACCCAGTCCTAGTCAACAGATGATGAAATACAAGCAGACGAATTAGGATAACATTTCAGTGAAATCTTTTATAACAGAGATCAGTGACCCATAGCTGGTTGCTAGAATTAGGGCCTTTGAACTGCTACTGAAAACCCAACTCAAACTCCACATGTAAGTCCTGGGAACAGTCTGCTCAGGTGAGTAGAGATCAGTGATGGAAGCATACAAGACTCCACAAATTATATAAAGCCTTACACAGAAAAGAGCATGATAGAACAGTTTGCTATGCCATGTAGCAGCATAAACCATCAATTTTGAAACAAGAAGAAAAAGAAATTGATGGTTTCAGTGAGTTTTTGGTTAAACCATTAACATGCATATAAGTTGAAGAAGCAAAATGAAATATCTATGAGGCTCTCTGAAGTGCAATGTCAATTAATTTGCTAAATGTATGAAAAAGAAAATTACTGAATGTAATGATAATGTGATTGTACATAAGAATGTTAAGAATGCAATGAACAATTAAAAAATGAACAAAAGGGGTTTGCTGATAACATATTGCACACAAAATCTTATTATCCAAGTTATATAGAATCAGTCATTAATTATGTTAATAGAATGATACAGGATGGACCTAACAGCCCTGGCCAGTACCCACCATAAGAGAAGGAAAACTACATTATACCAATATCCAGTTTTCTCAAGATGGAGTGTGTCAACCACAGTGCAAGCCTAGTGGGAAAATTAGGGCACATATGAGTATCAACCATATAACCAGCTCTTGCGTCATGATGTTGTTCTTACTCCTTCATCATGAAACAGAACAGAGTAAAATTCACACGATCATAAGACTTGAATGCAGAAGAAAAAGAAGAACAGTACAGGTAGAATACATGAGATAAGTAGTAGTTGAGTGCACACGACACAATAAACAAATTCCTTTTCGTAATTACACAAATGTAAAAAATTAAATAACCATTCATTTCACCCCAGGAAATACAGTCTTACATTTAAATAAAATATATTAAGGAAACAAATTAAACATTTTTTTTTTTTAATTTGTGATCCTTGTTCATGTTAGCTTCTGTCCTTGACAAAAGCTTTAGAGTTGTCCACATGTCTTCTTTTCTATACATAAAACTAACATTTAACCTTTCTTCTTTTCTATACATAAAACTAACATTTAACCTTTCTTCTTTTCTATACATAAAACTAACATTTAACCTGTCTTCGTTTCTATATGTAAAACTAACATTTAACCTGTCTTCTTTTCTATATGTAAAACTAACATTTAACCTGTCTCCTTTTCAATATCTATAACTAACTGTCTCCTTTTCCAAAAAAGAAAAAAACAAATGTTTAACCTACCTTTTTTCTATTGAGTTATTTGTGGGTCATCATCATTGCACTCTGAATATGTCCTTAGGTGCTCAGATCTCCTCCTCAGCAAATCCTACAGTGTCCGGCGACTGAGGACTCCAGTTCTGTGTTGGTTGATAAGTCTTCTTATACGCCCACTAAGTTTCTCATTTCTGGCTGTGCCCATCTTAACTCCCATCTCTTTTATCCGAAAGAGTGATGTGGACTCATGGTTGTTGAAGCCCTGCGCTCTTCCCACATCTCGGAGGGCAATGATGATGTCCCCCGATACATAGTTGACCGTCTACAATGACAGCGCAACTAGCCAGCCTGTCCACTCTTCCATTTCCTCATACTCTTGCATGTCCAGGGACGTAGGACAAAGGTGACCCTATATATTTTTTACTTCTGCAATGACTCTACCCATTGTCTGCATACAGAGCTCGCCTCCACTTTTTTTTATCATGCTGATCAAATCACTCAGTATGCAGGTATGGGTGTGTGTCTTGTGAATCTAACCAGTTGAATGCCTTAGTCACTGCCATCACCTCCATCATCATGCTACTCGTGGTCATAACGTATGCACCACTGTCTTCTTTGACTATTCTGCCTGCAGAGTGTGCTGTAAATGCCCATGCACTCCTTTGGTGTAACATTATGGATCCATGCTACTGTGAGATTTAGGGTAGACATGCTTGCTGCGTTCACCCGATAACTAAAGGAGTACACCTCTTCATCATCCGCCCTTGAAAGAACGTTAGGTGGGCGTGTCTGCGTTGTGTTGTGGCTTGCAGTATGATTGTGATATTTGTGTTTTTAGGCACAACACATCCGACTTCAGCGCGATATTTTTGAGAACCAGGGTGTCTTCCCTCTTCGATCCTTACTTGCTTGGCCAGACTAGACAGGTTAATCTGGTAATAGAGGCACCACAGAGAGGCGGAACAGGGTCTGGATGGTTCTGATTCACCGATCCTGGTGCAGGACATCAGCTGTGGGTCGCTGAAATCTTTCAGCTCTGGTGCTGTGAGGTGCGCCTTCGTCTCCGGGTAGACATGTGATTTTATAATTTCACAAATTCACATTGCGGGAAGATGTTACGGTCTGTTTGATGTGCGATGGAGATAATCCAACGACTAACTCGGAATTGGAGTCAAAAACGATGTTCTAACATCATCAAGCGCTATACATTTTTAAAAATATGGCGATCATCATTTTCAGGAGGACGTGAACTTCCGGTCAATATGGTGGATAGGCGGCAGGAACCATTGAAGGCTATGTATGAAAAGTGTTCCTTCTTGCAGTTTCCTCATATTCCAAGTCCGGCTTGTTGCAGGAGCTACTGAGTTAAGTGCTCAGTGCACACTGTAAGCTGTGTGTTTCATTCGTTTTGATTTTGTTTGGATATTCCAATTGTTTATGATGAATGATGATAGTGTATGACAAGGAACAGTTGGCTGTGTTCACTTTCTGTGCGGTTTCGCCTTATGTCTTTTGGCGTGTGCTGAGACTGCTATGATGGGGACTACAGCTACCTTTCTTTGTTTGGGAGATGAGTTAGTAATTCGAAAGATTTCACTGGCACGGGCGGTTGAGCAATTATGGATTTTAATTCGTTTGCAGTGATACCGGGGCCTTCCATAACCATATGGATCCATCTGTATAGATGACTGCATCTTTCTTATCGGTGTTATCCAAGATGATACCATTGGTTTCCACATTGACCACGACTGAATTGTTCCCTAGATTTCCTGTCAAGTGTGACAATACACGAGAATGTGCCCTGAATGACATAGGTACCAGTATCCACTCCTCACCAGCGTTGATATTGGTAAGCCCACAGACCTCTTTGATGACATCTTCTGCTCGGCCCATCCATGAAAAGCCTCTTTTTAGCCTGACATCTTTCCTTGTGGTGGGCTCATAGTGCAATGGATGTTCTTTATCTGCACTTCTTCCAAGACTGTGTTTGATTGTGATTCTAAAGTAATTCAGTGAATTTTCTTACACCCCAAAGTGATTCACTGAACCTGCGGGTGTCCGGTTAGCGCAATCGATAGGCGGTTGGCTTACCACGTCAACAGCCGGGGTTCGTACCCTGGCGAGGACACCTGGGTTTTACTAATTCCCTAAAAATTAGTACCTCTGAAGTCGGAGTAAATCTGCCTGCATGGCGAGGGGCATCCTGTAATGGGATAAAACAGACTTTACACGCAAAATTCAGTCCCACAAAATTGAGTGGGTGGGACTTCGTCAGAGGTCAAAGCTGGCGAAAGCGAACGAACGAACGAACGAACTGAACCTGCTTATGCCCCAAGTCACTTTACAAATATTTTCCATATGTAAAAACAAACATTTAACCTACCTCTTTTCTCTATGTAAAAACAAACATTTAACCTACCTCTTTTCTCTATGTAAAAACAAACATTTAACCTACCTCTTTTCTCTATGTAAAAACAAACATTTAATCTACCTCTTTTCTCTATGTAAAAACAAACATTTAACCTACCTCTTTTCTCTATGTAAAAACAAACATTTAATCTACCTCTTTTCTCTATGTAAAAAGAAATATTTAACCCACTTCTTTTCTCTATGTAAAAACAAACATTTAATCTACCTCTTTTCTCTATGTAAAAAGAAATATTTAACCCACTTCTTTTCTCTATGTAAAAACAAACATTTAATCTACCTCTTTTCTCTATGTAAAAACAAATGTTTACAAAAACTAAGGCATCTGCATATTTTATTTTCCCAACTGCTGCTCTTATTTGGCTTACTTTTATAAACAATTTTTTACAATTTTTCAACTCGAAGGTCAAAGTACAGAAATACTATTGCACACCTCCAATTTTTAAGAGGTAAAAAAAAAGCATCCTACAATGTGGCATATAAACAAGAAAGTTTAGTTTAACAGTTTTCTGACTTAGTGAAGGGAAGCTTTAACAGTTATCTGTCTTAGGAATGTTTTAACATTATAACTTTGACACAGGTAACTTTAATAGCTCTCTGTCTTAGACAATGACGTTATTACAGCATTATAACTTAAACACAGGGAACTTTAATAACTTTATGACTTAGATATGGGTAGTTAAACAGCTTTATGACTTAGACATGGAAAGTTTACCAACTTTCAAACAGCTTTTAAGGGTGCTGGGGCAGGTATTTTATTGTTGAGACAGGTATTTTATTGCTGAGACAGGTAATTTATGTAACACAATCAGCCATAAGAAATCAACTATGACCTTTATCAAATGTTCTTGTCTTGCACCTTTGGACATAGAATATAGCTGACCAATGAGTGAAGGTCATCACTGAAGTAGAATGTAATGGTTTTGCCTCATTCTTGAATTGTAGAACAGTATTATAAGCATAATGGAGATAGACACAAATATAAAATATATTAAATATCACGTGGGACTGCAAGCGAGTAGAGCTACAGAAAACATGGAAAATCAAAATAAAATGGTGTTAAGCAGCTAAAACTGTAGAAATTACAAGGATAAACACAAAATTGTATATTTTGTTCTCAGACTACAACGTCCTAACAGGCAGAAGTATAATGGCACAGATGAAAATTAAATATTTTATAAAAGAAGCCTAAAGCAAATAAAGGTCTGGTATTCAATTTTTGTAAATAAAACTAGTTAAAAAGTAAATAAAATAATATATAAAGCTTTATGAAAATTTGACTAATACTGAATCATACAAGTGAAATAATTTAATCTGTGGGTAAATTTCATTAATACTTTTCATAGGTGTATTAGGTCTAAAATAAACCAATGTCATTGTAGCAATGGTTAAGGTGTTTGCATCACAATAAGAAGGAACTCAGTTTGAACCACATTTTGAGAATCAGTTTATTTCCCTGAGCTTAAGGTTGGTGAGACTGAGAACATTATCTTATTGGAGTCAGAAGATATAACAAGGTCATGTGTTCAAGTTGAACATGTAAAAGAGCTCTTGGGGGTAAAAAGAAAAAAAAGGAGGCTGTATGCCGCTGTCTGGTCCAAATGAAACTGATATTCCTACCAATAATGCATAACCGCATGACTTTTAATGCATAACTTAAGGTAATTTCTTTCTGAAATTACCTTAAGGGAATCTTTGCTGAAGTTACAGAGCTGAGATGATCTTGTGTTATCAGGAAAGAAAGAGATTGAAATGTTAATGGATCTTGTCCAAGTTAGTGATGATAATCTTAAGACAAGAGTCCCTTGCTTCTATAGCACAGTCTTAGATAGATTATGCATACAATCCAATATGATTCAGTGAAACTGCTCACACTCCAGTGTGATTCGGTGAATTTGTTTATGCCCCAAAGTAATTCAGCAAATCTTCTTACACCCCAAAGTGAATCAGTGAACCTGCTTATGTCCCAAAGTAATTCAGTGAATCTGTTATGTCCCAAAGTAATTCAGTGAATCTGTTTATGTCCCAAAGTAATTTAATGAATCTGTTTATGTCCCAAAGTAATTCAGTGAATCTGTTTATGTCCCAAAGTAATTCAGTGAATCTGTTTATGTCCCAAAGTAATTCAGTGAATCTGTTTATGTCCCAAAGTAATTCAGTGATTCTGTTTATGTCCCAAAGTAATTCAGTGAATCTGCTCATGCCCCAAAGTAGTTCAGTGAATCTTCTTACACCCTAAAGTGGGTCAGTGAATCTTCTTACACATAGTGATTCAGTGAATCTGCTTACACCCCAAAGTGAATTAGTGAATCTGCCTACACCCCAAAGTGATTCCGTGAATCTGCCTAAATCCCAAAGTGATTCAGTGAATCTGCTTACATCCCAAAGTGATTCAATGAATATACCTACACCCCAAAGTGATTCAGTGAATCTTACTACACCCCAAAGTGATTCAGTGAATCTTACTACACCCCAAAGTGATTCAGTGAATCTTACAACACCCCAAAGTGATTCAGTGAATCTTACTACACCCTAAAGTGATTCAGTGAATCTTACTACACCCTAAAGTGATTCAGTGAATCTGCCTATACCCAAGTGATTCAGTGAATCTGCTTACACCTCAAAGTGATTCAGTGAATCTTGCTACACCCCAAAGTGATTCAGTGAATATTACTACACCCCAAACTGATTCAGTGAATCTGCCTATACCCTAAAGTGATTCAGTGAATCTGCTTACACCTCAAAGTGATTCAATGAATCTTCTTACACCCTAAGGTGATTCAATGAATCTTCTTACACCCTAAGGTGATTCACTTAATTTGCCTACACCCCAGAGTCTTCCGCTGTCTCTCTTCCCTTTTAAATTTTTCAGCTGTTACAATATTTTCAAAGTTTTTTTTCTCTTCTCATTGCATGGCCAACTTGGGTAGGCTCTCTGCAATGACCTTCTCTTTAAGTACTGGTTTAAGTCAAGATATCTTATATACTCCTTTTAGCTATCCATAGTATTCTCAATATGTTTCTGTCGAACTATTTTTCTGTTACCTCATTCATTTTTGCTTATCATTTGCCCAAGAACTCTCTCTCCCACTTTAACTAAGAAGTAGCAGAAATAAACAAAAATAAAAATAGAAAAAAACGGTATGGTTAAAGCTTCATGTAACAAGTGGACAACACAAACCAGAACGACGTTTCAGCTCAATAGGACTTCAACAGGAACAAACATACAACACACATACAAATATGAATTGAATGAAAAATATGAATAAAAAAATAATTTTAAAAATATAATTTTAAACTTTTCATTTTTATTTTCCTTTTATTTCTCCTTTTAGTTCAAAATTATTACATTTTTAAATTATTTTTTTACTTTAAATATATATTTATATGTATGTTGTATGTTTGTTCCTGCTGAAGGCCTCTTGGCCTGAAATGTTCTGGTTTGTGCTGTCCTCTTCATATTTACATGAAGCTTTAACCATACCGTTTTTTTTCTATATCTATTTTATTCATTTCTCCTCACAGTTAGCTTCACTGCAGCTTCACATTTTTATGCATTTATGTGCATTTTTTTGCTTTGACCCTATCTAAGAAGTACCATCACTGTAACTCAAAGACTGCATAATCATTCTTTGTGAAATAAGATTTCAATTTTTTTTTTATATCCAGATTTGTTTTTCAATGATACCATGCTCTGCAATGATCAACATTAAGAGCAATTTATCAAGAACTAAAATTAAATCTAAATGAATAAAGGAAGGCAAACAAGACATGCAAGGAAGACGCATAAAGAAAAAATATAAAGCATGAACTAAAGAGGAAAAATATACGTAGAGAGACAAGATAAATCATGTAAGGTTATTATTTTCAAGCAATGACATACCTGCACTCTACGTTGGTCCATTGGTGATCAATTTTTTTCAAATGATGAAGGCTATGATGAGTTCCATTGGATAAACAAACTCATAACTTATTCTCTCAGGCTCTTTATAATTCCTGTTGGGAGTTCAGGATGCAGTAAAGTGCATAAGCAAGAAGCTGACAGCTACTTACTGCTGACTGCTGGTATCAGAATCGGTAAACCACAGCTGATCAAGAGTGTAATCCAATCCACATGTTTGCTCTGGAAACAGATTAGTCTGACCCAGCAAGCAGGGATTGAAGAGGGAGGATAAAGCTAAGGATACATGGTTCTGGTGATCACCCAGCCTCTGAAAATGGGTACCAGAGATTTTTCTTGGAAGTAAAGGTGGCCTGGCATACCAACCACATCACCAAAAAATGTGCAGTGGTCATAGGAAAAAAAAAATAAGATCACTAACACAATATTTCCTATATGCCAGGCAAGGAGTGGAGGGATCCTTTACTTACTTATAGAGTAAAGCATAATCAATCATTGTTATTGGCAGTTAAGAGGGTCAATAGGCAATGATTATGATTACTTTAAAGCAGGGTTTGTTATATTTCCTTTTTGTTAATCAGATTTGGTCAGATGGAATATATATTTTTGTTTGTTTTGAAAATTAAACTTGTAGTTGGCATAGTGTGTTTGTTTAAATGTGTAAATTATTAGACATCACAGACAACAGTCCAAATGGTCAAACAATAGCAAAGCTAGGATAATAATATAACAGTCTTATTTTAACATTCAATATTGTACTTTCACAAAATCATACATTAATACCTTAAAATACACAACAACACTATGGTGTAATTAAATACATTACAGCATTATAGTATAATCACATATGATACACAGGAAACATACAATAACAAATATAATTAGCCCTCTATTAATTTAATAATGAAGCTTCCAAATAAAGTGGTAAAATATGTCCTGTATAGAATGATAACGGGTTGGAGTTCTGCCCTACCAAAGGAGGAGTAAGACGTCTCCTTTCCTCTGCTAGTCTTTGGGACACCCTTGGGCAAGGTAGAGCTCCCGTTTAACCTCCCTATCAGGATTATGTGAAGCCATTGGAGCAGGTGGTGGATGGTGTTGTGGGAGCAGCCGACAAGTAGTGCCGGTTATGGTTCCCACACCGCGATGGCTGGCAGAGGATCTCATGTATAGAGACAATGGCTGCGATCTCCGACTAGTACAGTCACTGCCAAGAAGGAAAGGAATGGCAAACTACCTTCTTAAATTGGTTGGAATAATCATGACAAACCACAACTTTATATTTACAGCTAACAACGTTAATGGGGACTTCACAGCCACCTCGTCCGGTAGGGACATCATGTGCTACAGGTGACACCCGATCGTCATCATGCTACTGTATGCAAGATCAAAAATAAAGAGACACTAGCAATAGGAACTTGGAACATTAGATCACCATTCCAGGTTGTAAAACTAGAAAACATCAGTCAAGAAATGAAGAGAATGAAATTGAACATCTTGGGACTATGTGAAATGAGATGGAAAGGAGCAGGATTATTATAACGCGACAGTGGAAATGTAATTTACTCTGGGGGAACCACACACGAAAGAGGAGTAGGCATCATGTTAGATAGAGAAAGAAGCAAAACAGTGAAAGGACTTTGGCCAGTATCAGACAGAATTCTGCCAGTAAAATTGAGAGGTAGACCAATGGATATCAACATAATTCAAGTTTATGCACTAACAAGTAATAGCGAAGAAGAAGACATTGACGCTTTTTATGAAGAGCTAGAGGCGACCATAGAACAGTGTAAATCCCAAGAAATAACTATTATATCAGGGGATTTCAATGCATAGGTAGGAACAGCTAAAATTCAAAATGTGACTGGGGGGGGGCATGGCCTTGGAGAGACGAATGATAGAGGGGATGGATTGATAGATTGTGCAAAGACACATGAAATGATTATAGGTAACACCTTGTACAAACAACACCCTAGGCGACTATAGACATGGCAAAGCCCAGACAAAAAAAGTACACAATCAAATTGATTTTATACTGGTGCAGAGAAGATTCAGGAATGGGCTAACATCTGTTAAAACAAGGCCAGGAGCAGATTGCAATAGTGACCATGTACCAGTAGTTGGAAAGATAAGAATAAAACTGCGGATGGCACAGAAATCACCAAGAAATATAAAATTAGAACTAGATATGCTAAGAGTAGATAAACAGATGAATGATAAGTACAGCACGATAGTACAAAATAGATATAATGCTATTGAGAAAATACAGGACATCCAGGAACAGTGGGAAATGCTCAAACAATCGATTCAACAAACAACAAAAGAAGTAATACCAGTGACCAAAAGAATCAACAAAAAGAAATAGATGACAGAAGAAATAGTACAACTAATGGACGAAAGAAGAAAACATAAGAAAGAAGAACGGACATACAAAATATTGCACAAAGAGATCCAAAACAAGTGCAGAGAAGCAAAGGAAGGATGGTTAAAACATAAATGTGAAGAAATGGAAAAACAACAAAAGAAAGACTCAAAATTTATGCACAATCAGTTAAATGAATTAACAGGAAGAAAAGAAGTCAAAGTTTCAGGATGTGTGAAATCAAAGGAAGGAAATATAATAATGGGACAGGAGAAGACAATGGAAAGATGAACAGAATATATCAGTCAACTCTATGATGATGAAAGACCAGAATTAAACAATTCAAATGAAGACACAGGACCACCAATAATGCAGAGTGAAGTGGAGGACGCAATTCAACACATGAAAAGAGGCAAAGCTCCAGGTCCCGACAATATAACAATCGAAGAGATAAATGCATTAGGAGAGCTGGGAGTACAAATCATAACAAAACTACTCACTGACATATATAACACTGGACACTTGCCTGAAGATCTACTAAAATCTATCTTTGTAGCCATACCTAAGAAGTCAGGCGCCACTGATTGTGAAGACCATTGCACTATTAGTCTCATGAGCCATATGACTAAAATTTTACTAAGAATCATCATGAGACGTGTAAGGAACAAAATAAAACCAGAAATAAGTGAGGAGCAATATGGATTTGTGGAAGGAAAGGCCACCAATAATGCAATATACATCTTAAGAACATTAAAAGAATCATCTATATATGTGTTTTATAGACTACACGAAAGCATTTGACAATGTAAAGCACGTGGAAATAATAAATATGCTGGAGAAATTAAACATTGATGGCAAGGATCTGCGAATCATAAAAACATGTACTGGCAACAAAGAGCAGCTATACGAATTAACAACCAAACAGGACAATTTCAATTTATAAAACAAGGAGTCAGACAAGGCTGTGTTCTGTCGCCAGATTTGTTTTCACTTTACAGCGAACATATTATGAGATCAATAGTAAACAAAAAGGGAATTGATGTAAATGGTCACAACATAAATAATTTACAATATGCGGATGACACAGTCTTAATAGCAGAGACAGAGAATGAGCTACAAGAAATGATAGATATAATAGTAAAAGAAAGCAACAAGAAAGGTCTCAGTCTGAATAGTAAAAAAACAGAAGTAATGGTTATATCGAAGAAACAATCATCACCATCATGCAGCATAAAAATAAACAAGACAAATCTGAAACAAGTGCAACGTTTGAAATACTTGGGCACAGTGATAACATCAGATGGAAGATGCAACACAGAAATAAAAAGCAGAATAGCTCAGGCCAAAATAGCATTTCAGAAAATGAAAAATATCTTATGCAACAAATCTATGTCAATAGAAATGAGAAAGAGAGTTCATCGATGCTATATAGAACCAATTCTGACCTATGGAAGCGAATCATGGACAATAGACAAACAAATGAAAAGACGATTAGAGGCCACAGAGATGGGATTTCTCAGAAGAATGTTGAAAGTTCCCTGGACAGCTAAAAAGACCAATGAGAAAGTTCTCAAAGAGGCCAACACAAAAATGGAGCTCTTAAAAAACATCAGAAAGAAGCAATCAACATTTTTTGGGCACATCATGAGAAGAAGAAAGTTGGAATACTTGGTTACAACTGGCAAAATAAAGGGAAAGAGAGATCGCGGACGACAAAGAGAGAAAATACTGGATAGCTTGGTGTCATGGCATGGAAAACAGTCAACAACAGAACTCATACGATGCACTGTGGATAGAAGATTGTAGAAAGACATGATCGCCAACGCCAACCGGTACGGCACATGATGATGATAGAATGATATCATAGGGGAGTGAAGTATTAAACTTCACCTTACTGGCTACAGTATTTTGAGGTGATGGGTTTATCCTACCATTGTTATCTTCCCCAGTTCACAGAGCAAGATAACCATTTTTGCTGACCTAGATTGACCGGAGAGAGTCCCTTTGGGACTTCTTCTTTCCTTTCTTATTTGTTATTTCTTCCTTCCTTATTCCCTCAGCATTAAAGGGAGATATAATTATAGTCTTTTGCTCTTCTATTGGTCTCCCCTGCTGTTATGTTTCCTAATGTTTCTAACATTCCATCAATCTAACTTTCATGATATCGTCCCTTAGGTCTAGTGTGTCGCAATATTTATTGAAGGCTTGTTGTGTTATGTTTTTATCTTTTTGTCTTACCACATGGACAAACCCTTTAATTTGTTGTTTCTTTAATTATTCAAAGGTGGAAATTACTCCTAGCTTTTTTCTCAGTTTTTCATTTCTGATTTGATCTCTCATGCTTATTTCTTGATGTGTTTTCCACATTTCATTTTGACAGTGGTTATTGTTCTTGAGTCTAGGGTCCAGGTTTGGTATTGGTAGCACAACGTTGGGATGAAAACTGTGTTGTGGTGTCAGTTTTTCCTCTAGTTCACTTTGGAACTGAACTCACATTTACTTTATGATAAAGCCAACACATTAACCACTGCACTATTGATTCCCCAAAACAGATTTTTGTTTCTTGCTTTAAATAGCTTCACAGCTAAAAGATTTATATAGCTTTAGAGCAAAAAGACTAGCTGTCAAATGTTTTCATAACTACAAAATATGTAGTTAAATTGTCTAAAAACTAAAAATGTGTTGTTAAATTATCCCACAGCTAAAATATTTGCAGTTATATTATCTCACACTAAAATATTTGCAGTTATATTATTTCACAACTAAAATATTATTTGTTAAATTGTTTCAAGGCAAAAATATTTCTTATTAAATTAACTCACAGCTAAAATATTTGTTGTTGGGGGACTGGTTGGTCTCGAGACCGAGACAAGACGCCAGCCTCGAGACAGAGAGGTTGTGGGTTCAAATCTTGGCTGCACCAGTTGGGATTTTTATTAATGATTTCTCTCTGTGGCAACCACCCCTGGTCTCAGCAGTGCGACCCGGTTTGAAACGTCAATTACTCATAGATGGAAAAAATATGAGTACCTCCAAAGATGAAGATATCTGCCTGTGTGGCGAGGGACCCCTATGCACTTGGTTGCCAGGGAAAAATGGATTAACACGCAAAATTCAGTTCCTAGTCTCTAGGGACGTCGTCTGAGGTAAAAGCTGGCGAATACAAAAAAAAAAAAACAAACAAACAAACAAATGAACTCACAGAGAAAATATTTGTTGATAAATTAACTCATGGTAGGAGCAGTTGCTGCTTTAAAAAAAAAAATAAGATAGGTTCACAAAACAATTGTTTCATAAATTAATTCTTTCTTATTTGTAATAATGATTCTCATTAAAACAAGTCAGTTCAGGTTGCTGACATTCACACTATCTTTTTAAACCACTCAAACATTAATTCATTCATTTTTCTCTTCAACCGAAGATGGCAGATAGGGCAGTAGTCATAATTCATCATGTTTGATGATTTGCTGCTAGTTGTTGGTTGTTTCTTAGTCCCATAGTTCAGCCTTCCCTAGTAATTGTTCTGTGTAGCGATTCTCTTGGTCTACCTTGTTTTCTTTTATCTTTTTTCTTTGGTTTTGTTATGAATAGGAAGTCTTTCTTCATTCATTCTCAGGACATGACCATTGTATTTCTCTAACATCCTCTTTTTATAAAGCTTGACACATATTCTTGTTTAGATGTGTCTCTTATATGTTCATTTGAAATGTGCTCTTTCCAGCATATGTTTGAGATCTTACACAGACATTTGTTTTCAAAAGCATTTAATTTATCATCTTAAGTCTTGGTGGATTTTTATCTTTCACATCCATATGTTAGCACTGGTGTCACATAGAAGAATCTAAATTTGTTCATTTACTGAGAACTTTGGATCTCCAGATTTTCGTCAGTTTTTTTTATGCTAGTGCGATGTGTATCATGTTTTATGACATTATGTTTCCATTTCTGGACAATTTGCTGCCAAGGTATGTAAAATTCTTCATATTTTGTAAAATTTAATTGTTAAGTTTTATATCAGAGACTATGTTGGTAATATCTAGAACTTTCATTTTCGTCGTGTTGATCTGGAGGTCTTTTTGACCAGATATGTTGCAGTCATTCTATTTTTTCTTGAGCATCTGGGAGTGTTGAGCTCAAGAAAGTACCACAAACATCTATATTTGTAGAAAAAGTTTGCAAAAAATCTAAACATAAACAAAATATTTCAGTCACACAGTCTCATCTTGTTGACAGAACCTACATTTATCTTAATATTCTTGAGCTTTGTTATATTTGTTCTCTCTATGCAATCTGACTCTCAGTTAATTAAGCATCTATAAGGAATGTACCAACAAGGAATGTTCCTTATGCACTCCTACATATTTAAATAAATAAAAACCAATGCATTTATTAAAATACTAAAAAACAGTGTTATAACATCAAGTAACAAAATTTAAAACAATAAATAAATAGTTACAATCGTAATGTTTCTGTCTATCACAAATGGCTGTGATTTATAAATATGATATATGAGTAACAACATCAAAAGCTTTCTGCCTCAAAACATCAGGACAGAGAGCAAGAGGAAGACCAAGGAAGAGGTGGATAGATTAAATAAAAAACATACACACAAAACCAAAACATTTCTATCCTAACAGCATCCAGATATGTCCGAGAACAACACTCTACATCTGAAAAGGAAGTGACTAAAAGAATACGCAACACAGCATTTTCAGACATTTGATTGCATTATACATTCATCCTTTCTCCTGCAACATTTCAAGACAACGGCAGATGGATAAAAAAAGAAAAAAAAAGATATGAGCCCATTGAGGAAATGCGTTTGAGGCAATATGTATGTGTGTGTGTATATAGTATATTGCAAAATTAAAAGGGAAGTCATATTTTTGCAGCACAGCGCACTCGGCAGAGGCAAATAAAAACAAAAAACTGTATGTCCAGAGGAAGATTGGCATCTTCCCTGCCTACTGACAGTGGTCTCACTACAACATAGTGTTGCCTTCCTCAGCAAGGTAGGCCTGATTATGACAAGGCTTACTTGATTATATCAAGTGGTTGTAGGTAATAAAGAGTCGGACTGTTCCAGTATTTTTTGTAGTTACTTTTTTTTTTCAATTGTTCAGCATCTCTGAGTATACACTTTTTAAAAGGATTCTTGAGGAGTGTCCAAATGTTTTCAATTGGATTTTGGTTGGGACTATTGCTGGGCCACTTCAGTGCGGTCACATTGTTCTCTTGCAGCCATACCTTGGGTCATTGTCATGATGAACATGTACCCATTGTGGTACAAGACCTGCATAAATGGCAGTTGTTGCTCTAGTCTGTTGTCTTTCTTGAGAATTCCTGTGAAAATTCCAAGTGGAGTGACACCTCCTGCCAACACCCCTCCTTAAAGTTGGAATTTCAGGATATATTTTAGATGTTAGTACACAGGCATAATAGAGAAGTCTTTAGTCCAGACCTATGTATGAGCAGAATAAGGCCAAACAGAACATTCATCTGAAGAAATCACATTGTCCAATTGCAAATTGTAGCGTTTGTGGCTCCAGTTCAAATGCATCGTTTTATCAGTCTCTGTGAGTAATGGTGATGAAATCATCTACTTTTTGTGTGTAATTCATTCTGTGTAGTGGCTGACAGGAGTGTTAGACACCATAGTGCTTAACCCTCTCAATCATTTGACGTTGTATGTTTTCTACACTATTCATTTACTCAACTTCTACAATTTAGATAAAATATCATTGGCCCTTTATGTCTGAAATTCTTGACCTCCCACTACCTTTTTTCTGCTTGATTCCTCAATAAATGTTCTTAATTTACTCAAAACTCTGTGGACAACCAGCTCAGGAATGTTCAAGGTTTTAGAAATGTTAGAACATTTGATTTCCTTCATTCCAAAGCTGTGAATTTAACATACACTTTGGCTTGTGTCCACTCTCTGCCACCAGTATTAGAGATTGTCATCAACTATAATATCAAGGAACTTTACAATATTATATATACATCTTCTCAATATACCTATATGGTGCAGAAACATGGACATTAGACAAGAAAACAGAACAGAGAATTGAAGCCTTTGAAATGTGGATTTATAGAAGAATAGGTAGAATTGGATGGAAGGAAAAGAAAACAAACAATGAAGTCTTAAAACAACTAAAAATGAAAAGAGAACTACTAAGCACAATTCAAACAAGACAAATGCAATTTTTGGGCCATGTTAAAAGGCACAACAGCCTACTAAAAGTAATCCTTGAGGGGAAAATACAATGTAAAAGAGGCAGAGGCAGACCAAGACTAACATGGACGAGTAACATCAAAAGATGGACAAATCAGCCTATGACAACCTGCACCATTAAAGCAAGAGACAGAGAAGAATGGCGCTCCATGGTAGCCAACCTTCATTGCGGAGAAGGCACTCAATGATGATGATGATGATGATATATATATATATATATATACACACACACACACACAATAGAGATAAATGCATTAGGAGAACTGGGAGTACAAGTCATAACAAAACTACTCAATGACATATATAACACTGGACACATACATGAAGATCTACTAAAATCTATCTTTGTAGTCATGCCGAAGAAGTCAGGCACCATTGTGAAGACCATTGCACCATTAGTCTCATGAGCCATATGACAGAAATATTACTAAGAATCATCATGAGACATGTTAGGAACAAAATAAAACCATAAATAAGTGAGGAACAATGTGGATTTGTGGAAGGAAAGGGCACCAATAATGCAATATACATCCTGAGAACACTGATAGAAAGATCTATAGATGTGCTTTATAGACCATAAAAAAAACATTTGACAAAGTAGAGCATGTGGAAATAATCAATATGCTGGAGAAATTAAACATTGATGGCAAGGATTTGACAATTATAAAAAAACATGTATTGGCAACAAACAGCAGCCATAAGAATTAGCAAACAAATGGGACAGTTCCAATATATAAAACAAGGAGTCAGACAAGGCTGTGTTCTGTTGCCAGATTTATTCTCACTTTACAATGAAAATATTATGAGATCAAAAGTAGACAAAAGGAAAATTGAAGTCAATGGTCACAACATAAACAATTTGTGATATGCGGATGACACAGTCTTAATAGCAAAGACAGAGAATGAACTACAAGAAATGATAGTATTGAGTTATTTGTGGGTCATCATCATTGCACTCCAAACATGTCCATAGGTGCTCAGATCCCCTCCTCAGCAATTCCACCAGTGTCCAGCGACTGACGACTCCAGTTCTATGTTGGTTGATAAGTCTTCTTACACGGCCACTAAGTTTCTCATTCCAATGTATAAAAGAACATGATAGTAAATTAATTTAAAAGACATGATAGTAAAAGAAAGCAACAAGAAAGGTCTCAGTCTGAATAATAAGAAAACAGAAGTATTTGTCATGTCAAAGACACAATCACCATGTCTAGGCAACGTAAAAATAAATGGGACAAAGTTGAAATAAGTGCGATGTGTCAAATACTTGGGCACAATAATAACATCAGATGGAAGGTGCACCACAGAAAAAAAAAAGCAGAACAGCTCAGGCCAAAATAGCATTTCAGAAAATGAAAAATATCTTGTGCAACAAGTCTATGTCAACAGAAGTGAGAAAGAGAGTTCATCAGCGCTATACAGGTTCAATTCTGACCCATGGAAGTGAACCATGGACAGTAGACAAACAAATGAAAAGACGATTAGAGGCCACAGAGATGGGATTTCTGATCCATGGACAGCTAAAAAGATCAACTAGGACATTCTCAAAGAGGCCAACACCAAACTGAGCTTCTAAAAAATATCAGGATGAAACAAACAACATCATGAGAAAAGGAAAGTTGGAATACTTGGTTACAACTGATAAAATACAGGGAAGGAGAGATCGCAAATGACAAAAAGAGAAGATATTAGATGGCTTTGTGATGTGTTATGCCATGGAAAACAGCCAACAACAAAAACGGCATAATGAACTGTGGATACAAAATTATATCGCCATGATCGCCTACGCCAACCGGTATGATACATGATGATGATCTGCATTACGCCGATACAAGTATTTAATTAGTCTTTAAAAATATGAGCCGTTAAAAGATATAAGATCCCAAACATAGCCGCAAGAGAAATGCATAGGAAACAAATGACTGTGTAGCGACAATAACCTCAGTGAGATTCAAGGGGGTGACATCTCATTTTGCAGCTTTTTAAACATAAGAAACTGAAAGTTATGGAAGGGGAATTTGAAAGTGAAATTGGGGGACTGGGTAGTCCAGAGGTAAAATACTGGCCTCTAGACAGGAAAGTACTAGAGTTCATCCCCACCACAGGAAGTGAGAATTTAAAAAAAAAATAATTAAATCCATGGTTTCCTTGTGGCTTTACACTCCCCTGGACAGTAAGAACTGATATCTAGTTCTCTTGGAAAATGGCAAAAAGAACAGGAGGTCCCATGTGCACTCACGCACATTAAAAAACTAATGGCAGATTAAAGTCGAAAAGAGTAGCCTAAAAAATGCTGGCTCTCTAGACAAAAAAAATCTCATTACGAAATTCTATCTATTCTGAAGGTGGATGGTGTCAGGCCTAAAGGTGTAGATATCGCAGCATTGCCATAGATTTGCAACACAATGCATACACACCCACTTAAAGAGTGAAAGCTAATAATAAAACGGTAAAATGAAATTGTTAAAAATATTATTTCCTGTAGAAATTAATTTAAAAGAATTACTTCTCAAGAATTACTTCTCAGTACTCTTAGGATGCTACAGTATAAACTCCTGCTAACAGTAAGCTTTTTTTTATAAAATAAATGTAAGAAAGACACATTACATTTATCTAAATTATGCACCATATTTATGTTAAATCACATATAACTACAATCATACACTTAACAACAAAACAGGTTTATAAAGTTTGACCTTCTAAAACTTGCTCTCTTGTAAATGTGAGAGCCCAGTTAAGTCATCACAACATAATTGTATTTCTGCATGGCAATGAATGCTAAATAAAAACTAATATGTTGCACTTTACAAGACAATTGCCAGGGTCAAACATGCAACAAATGCTAAATAAAAACTAATATGTTGCACTTTACAAGACAATTGCCAGGGTCAAACTATTTCTCAGACTAAAAATTATTAAAGTGTACAGCATAACTGGAAAGAACACTATAATAAAAATTGAATTTGGCTTTTAATCAAATGTCCAAGACTGTGTTAAAATTATTTTGAATAACCAGTGCATTAAAAGGGTAACTACATCATATATCATATGGCATACCATGAAGCAATATACCTGTCTGACAAGCTCTAGACATTCTCATTCAACACACACAATGAATTGCTTGAATGTGGAGAACAGAACTGCACAAAACATAACAGCAAATAGATGAAGCTAGCAGGAATATCTGGTGGGATGCTGTTTACATAGTTAACAAACAATATAGACACTTATCATTTTAGTACATATATTTGTGGCGCTTTGGTCTAACTATGATTCATGAAAAAAAGAGCAGAATGACATAATGAAAACAGTTGAACTTTATCTGACCTCCAAACAACGTGCTGAGTGTCAGTTGTGAACACATTGTTATGTGACAAAACCTCTTGAAATGCTGAACATTTTATTATGGTAAAGAAATGCTTTCCTTTCTGATGCCTAAAACATAGAACAGACTACATGGATTAAAATTATAGCTCATTTACATGTAACAATACATGAAATTTAACAAAAGGAAGATCAAAATGGGCTTGGCTCAAAGGCAGTGGTTGGAGTCCCTGAAAAGGTTAAGGCTGACAGAAATGTACTTAATTTTTCTGTCAGGGTACTCAGATAGAAGAGGAAATGAACAAGTGGACAGACTTACTGACACGGCTGTTGAGGAGAGTGGTCAAGTCTTGGAGGACTGATGTTCTAAGTAGTCTCAAGGAGGCAGAACAAGTAAATGATTCTAGCAATGAATATGAATATTCAACATTGACTAGATTGCAATAAATCAAATCAAAAGGGATATTGTTAGACAAGTGTGCTATGGGAAGTCAAAGAAGGCTAGTCAACCAACACAGCACAGGAGTGATCAGTTGCTACATAAAGAGGGATACAATGAGCAAGACTGAGCACTTATTGTATGGGCCTATGGTATTGGACTATATTGGTCTAAAGGATGTTCTGTTAACTTAATAACTCACATGTGAGCAAGAGTTCAAAAAACACCCAACTGCTGAATAAAAAAAAAAAACACCCAACCGAAGAAACAGTTCCAATACACAATGTTAATTATGGTGAATTTGGTGAATAGAATACAAAAATAAATGAAAGTGGATATAACTGATCCCTGAACACTCAAAAAGGTATAAGAGAAAGTGAAGAAGTTGTGAATGAAATGCCATGAGAAGACAGACTCTCCTTTGACTTTTTGGAGAATACATGAAGCCAATTTAGGAAATGTAGATAGGATGACAAGAAACATACAATGTGATACACATGATATATATGACAGAAATAAGTACTGATTGAGAATGGTTATGTAGAGGTGATAGAGAAAACATATGACTTTCTGAGATATGGATATCCATGATAGTTCAGTTTAGTGAACTGGGATAAGGATAAGAGGTCATGTTCGATACTGATTGACGATTTATGGGTTCTCTCAGCCGTAAATGGGTTACAGCATTTTTCTCTGATAGAAAGATAGCATTGGCCTAATATTGGCCCCATTACCAAAACAATAATGTGCCAGAGGTCTATAAACAATGTGGGCACTACCACCTTGCTGCTTCTATTTACCACCATGTTACATGATGGGAATCTCATTCATTCTCCTGAGATAACAAAAGTAAAGGTTCCCTCCATGTCCTGACAGGTATGTGGGAAATATGGTGTTAGTGAACATATTCTTCCATGACCATGGTGCATTTTTGGGGTGATGAGATCGGTATCATGTGAGGCCATCTTTATTTCCCAGAAAAATCTGTGGTACACATTTTTAGACACTGGGTGAACCTTGAAACCTTGTTGGTCCGGAAAAAAAAAACTTAGAAATAATACTCTTCTAATATTATAAAAGGTATACTTCATGGAAGACATGAAGCGCACACAGTTCATCAAAAATATTTGTGTTCTTTACCAATTGATGAATAGCAAAAGTGACTTCACAATTAGCTTAAAAAAGGGGGAAGGGGAGGGGAGGGGGGGGTCTGCTCACATCTGTGTCAACTGAAAGTAGTCTTCAACAGTTTTAAGCCTGCCCTTGAAGCTGGCACAAAGAACATGGACGAAAATGAAACTTCAATACACTAATTATTCAAAATGTTAAAAAAAAAGTACTTTCTTCTTTTAAACTTCCTAAATATGAAATTCTTACACAAAACCCAGCTACTTTGTTCAAACCTCTCTGTTCAAACCTTGTTAAATATACATTTTTTAAAGAGAGTTTACTTTCCTTCTACTCTTGAATCTTAGTCCATGACCAATTATCACAGACCTATAGTACCAATAAATGACTAAAAACAATTGCGAGTCCCTTGCAATTCAAACGTCCCACAAGGTAAAAATATTTCATTTTGGAATTCCTAAAGAGTGCAGCAATTTGTGGTACCACGCACTCCAGAATGAATATGAAATTAATGATAAAACATGAAATGTACACATATATCTATTTTTTAATGACTCTAAACACTGTGCTAGCTTTTAACAGCAATGAGAATTATAAGCAGAACAATGATCACAGCAGCCATCACAAGTATACACATCATTTTACGATTCTTTTTCTGGTATTTCTCTGCGGCCTGCAGCTGAACAAGTCCCTTTTCTGTCTGGGTGGCAGCATGGTCAATATTGTAATCTATCCGGTCTAGAATTGTTCCCTGGGAAATAAATGGGACTGATAAAGTAAGAGCAAACAATTTATGCACATAATAATATTTATTTACATTTTTTATTCTGATAAATGATTCATTTATTTATTGTTTAGCTCATTCTGATTGGATATTTGACAAAATTAATAGGCTCAAGATACTTGACATTGAACAAGCTGGAAATAGCCAGTGGTTCAGAGCTGACAGCTGATGCCAGGATAAGTAAACCAAACATGACCAAGACTGTTCCATTCATCCTATTTCCAGGACCACCAGTAGAAGGTAAAGTATGGTCTTGATTAGTTCTAACATCATCAGTCAGCTAAACAGGGCACACTCATTCAGAAAATAAGGAGCAGCACATGTACACTGTCAGAAAAGATGGAACTAGTCCTGCAGTGGATACCAGCACATAGTGGCATCCCTAGAAACATGAAAGCAGATGAGCTTGCAAAAACAGGTGAGAGCTTTCAACAGTCCAACCAATCTCTGAGCCTCAAAAGTAGTAAAGAATCCTGAAACAAGTTAGGGAAACAGAATGGAGAGAGTTATATAGAAATCTGAGCCATAACATGACAGCTTAGACAAACAGACTTGAGCAGATCAAGATATTTAGATTCAGAACAGGTCACTGTCGCCTCATAGCACATCTACACAAGACAAGCTCAGTGACTTTGCAACATGAAGCTGTGGAGCATCCAGATAAACTCCAGAGCATCCAGATAAACTCCAGAGCGTCCAGACAAACTCCAGAGCATCCAGATAAACTCCAAAGCATCCAGATAAACTCCAGAGCATCCAGATAAACTCCAGAGCATCCAGATAAACTCCAGAGCGTCCAGACAAACTCCAGAGCATCCAGATAAACTCCAAAGCATCCAGATAAACTCCAGAGCATCCAGATAAACTCCAGAGCATCCAGATAAACTCCAGAGCATCCAGATAAACTCCAGAGCATCCAGACAAACTCCAGAGTATCCAGATAAACTCTAGAGCATCCAGATAAACTCCAGAGCATCCAGATAAACTCCAGAGCGTCCAGACAAACTCCAGAGCATCCAGATAAACTCCAGAGCATCCAGATAAACTCCAGAGCATCCAGATAAACTCCAGAGCATCCAGACAAACTCCAGAGTATCCAGATAAACTCCAGAGCATCCAGATAAACTCCAGAGCATCCAGATAAACTCCAGAGCATCCAGGCAAACTCCATAGCATCCAGACAAACTCCAGAGCATCCAGATAAACTCCAGAGCATCCAGACAAACTCCAGAGCATCCAGATAAACTCCAGAGCATATCCTTTAGGACTACAACACTCTCAACACCCTAAGAACACAAATATGGTCCAATAAACGACCTCATATAACAAACTATGGGGAACCAGTAAAGACCTCAAACACACCATCTTGTTCATGACCCCTGCTGGTCTAAATGCATGGCAGTAGTTGATCACTGAAGCAGAAGAATCAGTCAGCTATTAGTCTGACACCTTTCATCCCATTCACTGAATGAAATTAAAAAAAATCAGTAAACCATGCCCTGTATTTTGAACAAACTTCTCACACATTTAGAAGCTGCATTTTTGAGTGGTTAGTTCACTCACTATTGACTTGAAGGGCCCAGGTTCAATGTCCACATGTGGCAACTTATTTTTTTAATTGGCCTGGCTTCGAAGTTCACCTCGGTCTATGAAAATGGGTATTAAAGATTTTACTGGGAAAGTTGAGTGGCCACCACAAGAAACTATCATGCATCTAAAAATGCCATAACATGGGATTCAAAAATGTAAATTTTTTAAACATTTAATACAGGCCTACATTACTTACAGAGTAAACACTGAGGGATTTTACTTAAACCCCTCTATGGTGGAAGAAACTTTCTGAATACTCTCCTCAAAAACTGAATTTTTAATTTCAAATGTATCTTTACGTTACTAACCTAGGGATTAGATTTCTGCATGTGACTTGCTGTCACTAGTCCACTGGATAATTACACAAAGCTTAAAGACACTATTGATCTCAAAATCCACAGTGTTTGAATAGCAGTAATAAATTGTTATTCATCATCATCAAGTACCATGCCTGCTGACGTAGGTGATCATGTTTCTCCACAATTGTCTAACTTGACAGTTATTTATCATTTCTATTGTTGACCTTCTGCAAAACCATTCTCTTAAGCTGTCTGGTATCTTTTCTCTTTGCTTCCCTCTATCTCTTCATCCCTCAATTTTCTCAGTTGTTACAATATATTCCAGCCGTTCTCTTCTCATTACATGGCCAAAAAATGATGATTGTTTCTTCCTAATATTTGAAATTAGCTCTCATTTTGCTTTGGCCTCTTTCAGAACCATGTCCATGGTATTCTCAACATTCTTCTGTGAAACCACATTTCTGCAGCCTCCAGTGATTTTCTTGTTTGTTGTCCTATTGTAAAAATGTTGTTAGGTTTATGAATTCAGGCAACCTAGGTTTGGTGGTTTGTAGCAACTTCTAATGCCTGAGATATCCCAGGTTCCACCATAGAGGACTTTTAAAAAGTATGTATGTACAGATGATCTAACCTGGTCTACAATCATGGAAGCAAGATCTTTAAAAATTTCATTTAGACTAGTGATTGATCGAACAATGGCAGCCACTTCTTTCTCTCTTTGTTGGACAAACTCTGTATTGTCTTCTACAATCTGCATCTGCATTGTTGTAAAACCCTGCAAACATAATAATTAAATTATTTGAGGAATTAACTAAATTAACACAAATAAATAACTGAACAGACAATTAACTGAATGAATAAACTAAATGAACACAAATAAATGAAAACATATTTAGTTTAGTTTACAGATTAATGCATAAAGGACAACTCTATAGTGCTGAGATCATCTCCTCAGCACATTCCCTAGAATGTAAGCACACCTGCCACACACTAACAAAAGTGCTGAAGCTCAGATGAATGGGCTCTGTGACAATGACAAAGACCCTGACCTCAACCTCCTTAGTCACCTCTTATGATATACATGGCAGGTAACAGTGGCTCTATTCTTTTTTCCCCTGACTATGGTCAGGGCCCTGGTAGCCACAAAGATAAAAAAAATAATATATAAATAAACACAAATAACCAAATGGATAAACTAAATGACCAAGATAAAAATGGTGATTAAAAGAGAAATAAGTGTGGCAGAAAATAAAATATTAAAGAACATTAAAAATTCTAAATAAATTCATGGCTAACAATTCGTTACAATGGCCAGTAACACAAACTTTACAGCATATGAGACAAATTCATAGGCCGTAGTCTCCTTCAGCAGATAGCTAAGAGCATGAATGTCAATCATAGTCTCCTTCAGCAGATAGCTAAGAGCATGAATGTCAATCATAGTCTCCTTCAGCAGATAGCTAAGAGCATGAATGTCAATCATAGTCTCCTTCAGCAGATAGCTAAGAGCATGAATGTCAATCATAGTCTCCTTCAGCAGATAGCTAAGAGCATGAATGTCAATCATAGTCTCCTTCAGCAGATAGCTAAGAGCATGAATATCAATCATAGTCTCCTTCAGCAGATAGCTAAGAGCATGAATGTCAATCATAGTCTCCTTCAGCAGATAGCTAAGAGCATGAATGTCAATCATAGTCTCCTTCAGCAGATAGCTAAGAGCATGAATGTCAATCATAGTCTCCTTCAGCAGATAGCTAAGAGCATGAATGTCAATCATAGTCTCCTTCAGCAGATAGCTAAGAGCATGAATGTCAATCATAGTCTCCTTCAGCAGATAGCTAAGAGCATGAATATCAATCATAGTCTCCTTCAGCAGATAGCTAAGAGCATGAATGTCAATCATAGTCTCCTTCAGCAGATAGCTAAGTGCATGAATGTCAATCTGTTGTAACATTCACAACTTAGCATCCAGTATCTTAACTCATCCAAGAAACTTAAGAATCCATATTACTGCAGTTTAAGTTATAGGAACTGAAACATGTTTTCTAACCAGTTTATGATTTTGTTGCTCATTTGCAGCCAATGCCAACTTTAAGAATTTGAACAAAATAAACATAAAATGGTATTGAGCAGCTAGACTAACAGAAAGACAAGACAAACTACAACATTTTGAACAAACAGGTATAACAAACAGGTATAACAAACAAACTAAACACATTAAACACAAACATATCAAGTCAGGATTCACAACAACACAGGTCTAACAAATGGCAGAAAAGATGGTGGTTATGATTTTCAGAGTCTGGTTAAAAGATTAATAGACAATAGGACGTGTAGGATTTAATTAGACCAAAGGAATCAAACAATTAAAAATTGGAAAAATGAAAGGAGGTGTCCCAAAGGGTACAAAGAATATAGGAGGAATAAGGATACAGGAAAGAAATGAAGAGGAGACCACAAATTAAATAATAGAGTGAAAAGAGTTAAAACTTTTCGGTTGGAGAGTACCAAAGCGGGGCATGAGTCAGTTCTCCAACGTGAACCGGCTATGGGTATCAGAAGAACAAGAGATGAATGCCAGTAACAAGGAAGAGGTATTGTGTCCTGGCAATCTAAAATTGGAGGAGACAGTAGTGCCATAATCATGTTTAATGTTTTCATAAGTGTTCACAGATTCTGTCTCATAGGTGTCTGCCTGTTTGGCCAATATTTGTATATTTTGAGATAACGTTGGCAGATGATCATGTACATGAGATTCCAAGAAATGCATGAAAGCTTTCCTGGATATCAAAAAGGTCATTCGAGAACAAGACTTTGTAAGTCTGCAGTACGAAGAGGAACGTACTGCATGATCTATTGCAATGGGTCATACCAAGCATGTTCTGGCCAGGGTCACGGAAGTGGTCTGTGTTGCATAGCTGTTAAATGGACCATAAAGAATGCTTGTGATTGACGGATTACCTGGCAAAAGCAATATTTTATCCAAAGGGAGTGCAGGGCAATCAGGCAGCACATGTGGCACTGTCTCAAATGGATCAGTTTGTTTGCATAGGCCAGACTATATTTCTATTATATTGCTATATCTCTAGGCCAGACTATATTTCTATACATTGCTATATTTCTAGGCCAGACTATATTTCTATATATTGCTATATTTCTAGGCCAGACTATATTTCTATATATTGCTATATCTCTAGGCCAGACTATATTATATATATATATGGCCCTTTTCGTCTTGTCAGACGGTCTAGTGGAGGCTATTGCGTATTTTTTTGAGGTATTGTTTTTGCCGAACAGCTTCTCTCGTGGCTAATTCTACCAATGTTTGACAAACACACGCGGTCACATAATGAACAGGTCAGGCTCGCTGGTCCACAGGGTTTACCATCCTTTTTCATGAGTCTCTTCTCTTCTAAGTCCTGTCTTAGAACAGTCTCAAATGTTGTTATACCGTTCCTTATACGTGCTCTCCATGATGTGCGATCACTTGCCAGATGTTGCCAGTCGTTTTCACAGATGGAGAAGTCTTTCAGAGATGATTTGCAGATATCTCTATATCGTAGTTTAGGTCTGCCGATTTGTCGTTTTCCGTGTTTTAGCTCGCCATATAGTATTTGCCTAGGAATGCGTTTTTCTTCCATCCGTTGGACATGCCCCAGCCATCTTAGCCTTCGACTTCTGAGCATCGATATGATTGTTAGGGTCTTAGCACGTTGCAGGACAGTTAAGTTGGTTATTTTGTCCTGCCATTTGATGTGCATTATTTTGCTGAGACATCGCATGTGGAAGACATTTAGTCTTTTTTCCTGGTTTGAGTATGTTGTCCAGGTTTCGGATCCATATAGTAGTGTGCTAAGCACACAAGTTTGATATATTAAGAGTTTAGTCTTTTGAGTTAGTTTCGTGTTGTTCCATGCCCTTTTTGTGAGTTTGCCGAAGGTCGTAGCTGCCTTACCAATTCGACAGTTTATTTCTTCATCAAGAGAGATGGTTTGCGTAACTGTGGATCCAAGATATGTAAATTTCTGTACTGATTCTAGTGGGCAGTCTTTTAGAGTAATAGATATAGGTTTGAAGTCACCTTGATTTAGTATTACTGTCTTCTGAACATTAATTGACAGTGAAAAAAGGTCGCATGCTTTATCCAGGTTGTTGATCAGCGACTGTAGGGTGGCCTCACTATGAGTGACTAGGGCTGCATCGTCAGCAAATAAAAATTCTTTAAGTAGGGCAACATTTGTTTTGGTTTTTGCTCTTAGTCGTGCTAGGTTGAACAGTGAGCCATCTGGTCTAGTGCGAATGTAAATATCTCCTGAGCTGTTTTCGAAGGCGTAATTTAGGAGGGCAGCAAAAAATATACCAAAAAGGGTGGGGGCGAGGACACATCCCTGTTTCACTCCTTTGTTGACTTTGAAATTCTCTGATGGACTCCCATCAAAATGGACTTTGCCATTCATGTCTTCATGGAAGAAAATTATCAGCCTAAGTAATTTAGGAGGGCAGCCTATGCCTTCTAACACCTTGTAGAGACCATCAGACTATATTTCTATATATTGCTATATCTCTATGCCAGACTATATTTCTATATATTGCTATATCTCTATGCCAGACTATATTTCTATATATTGCTATATCTCTAGGCCAGACTATATTTCTATATATTGCTATATCTCTATGCCAGACTATTTTTCTATATATTGCTATATCTCTATGTCAGACTATATTTCTATATATTGCTATATCTCTAGGCCAGACTATATTTCTATATATTGCTATATCTCTAGCAAAGTCCAGAGGAACAGAATTTTGCATGAATATCACTTTTTTCTATTGTTCACACCAACAGCCATGTCAGGTGTCCTTCGCCATACAGGCAGATACTCTCTGCCATTCCAATGAATGAATCACAGCATAAAAAGACAATAAATCAACACAAATTTCTGCTCGTTGTAAAACTACATCATGTCTTATCAAGTAATAAGAAAGAAATATTAAAATACAACACAGCAAGCTTTTAATAAACTTTACAAGGACACTAGACTCAAAGATCAATCATGAAAAAGATTGACTGATAGAATATAAGAACACTAGGAAATATAACAGTATCAGAGGTCAAAAGAAGAGCAAAAGACCACAAACTATATCTCTCTTCGATGCTAAAAGACAAATGATGAAGAAAAGAAGAAGATAGAACCATACAAATTTTGAATATTCAGGAAAAAGATATTTGTTTTGAAACATGAATTTATAAATAATCAACCTGATAATTGCAGTTTATCAATACCACAACAAGAAAATGTGATCTTACTTTATCATACATAATATCAGGCTCTGTCCCTAGGCCATCACCAAGTAGACTTGTATCTTCACTAATGTGTGTACCAAAATACTGTTGGGACCTTTCTTCTCTGCTCTTGATCTCTATAAATGAAAGAGAGCATTTTAAAAACAATTTTAAAAAATGATTAATTTTTGGCTGTGGAAATGTGTTTTTTTTATTGTAAAAAATGACATTGATAAAAACTAATAAAAACAAACATTTGACTTGCATGAGCTACTTTGATTCACACGTTCGCTACCAAGGGGTTTAACACGTTGTGGCTGTGCCATTTTTCATAATTTCTTTTTTACTTGAAATAACAGTGATAAAATAGATTAAAATTGATCTAAAACGTCCATTTTGTTGGGGACAATTTATTCACAAAGTAAAAAAGTGAGTAATAAGAGAATTACAAAGTTTTAGCAGCAATAATTGGGAAAACGTTATATTAAAAGCAACAAATCACAACATTTATCACAACAATTGTACATTGTATGTCCTTTGCTGTCTCTCTTATTTCAGGTATAATTTATCTTTGTCTCAAGGTTTCATTTCTTTGTTCTAAGGTCTTCCCTGTTTCTTCCTTCTGTTAGTTCAAGGTGTGAGCTTGTATGGTAATGCTTGTAGTTGATTTTTGAAGTGTGTGTCCTATCCGTCTCCACAATCTTATTTCTTATCATCCCTTCAATTGTCACTTGATTTGTTACTTGCCACAGTTTGCCATTTCTAATGATGTGTGGCCATCTGATTTGAGAGTATCCTCTTTAAATGAGCAACAATCCCAAATATTTGCAGCTTCCTCCTATTCCTGGTTTGTGCTGTCCATGTTTCTGATTCATACAAGAGGGCTGATCTAACACTTGTATTAACAAATCTAAGTTTGGTAAAGGCAGTCCCTTGGTTTTCCAGATATTCTTCAATATGTAAAAATCCTTTAGACTTCCAAATTCTTGCTGTAACATCTCCTGTACCTCTTCTTCTGAGCATATACTACTAAGATAATTGAATACATCTACATCTTACAGTCTCTTGTCCTCTAAGGTAATTATAACTCATTATATAACCATGTGTTACCGGGGCCTCATCATGTAGGAAGTAAAGAATAGTGACACTGTGACCTTCCAGGCATGTCGTAAGAGGCGACTAAGGAGGTTGATCGATGGCTTGACAAGCTGTCATTGTAAAAAACATTGTTATGGAAACAGAACCATAGATTTTAGTAAGCAGTGATCTCTGCAATATGTGCCATTTTGGCACGCAAGGTTTCTGTTTTTGAGATTGTGGTTCTGCCCTATGTGCCGTCTTCGGCTCGAAAGGACAATAGATAGATAGATATAACCATGTGCAAAATAAGAGACTTGAAATATGCCAGGCTTCATGAGAATCAAATATAGCTTTCATGAGAATCTAATGGAGGTTTCAAGAAAATTGAACGGAGGATTCTTGGAAAATCAAACTGAGGACACCTGGAAAATCCAACATCCAGTCCACATATATACCTAAAATACGTCAAAAATGCCAAACATGTGATAAACATATTTTGAGATTGAAAATAGACCTCTTCAGTATTGAATGAATGCTGAATTGTATAGTAGTGGTAATAAAATGTTGTTGTTTTTTTCACCTTGACTTGACTTCTGAATAATAAACTTCAACTTGAAAGACATTATTTAGTAGTCTTTAATGACAGTAGAAGGGGATACGAGCAAAGAAATTAGAATCAGACTGGCTAAAGCAGCAATGTCTTTCAGAAGCCTTGAAAAGTTGTGGAAATCAAAACTCATTAGCACAAACACAAAACTTAGACTATTCAAATCAAATGTACTATCAACCCTTACGTATGCGTGTGAAAGCTGGAAAACAACAAGAGATATAGAAACAAAGTTGAACGCATTCGAAAATAAATGTCTAAGGAAAATACTTGGTATAGAATGGAACGAATTCAAAACAAACGAGGAAATTAGAGAAATCGCCAATCAACCACTAATATCTTCAGTAATAAAGAAAAGACGATGGTCATACGTTGGACATGTGATGAGAAGAGATAATAATCGAATAGCAAAGCAAGCCCTCATATGGGAAACAACAGGTAAAAGAAAAAGAGGAAGACCCAGGGAGACACTGAGAAGAACATTGATGAGAGAGGCAAGAGCAGCAGGAATCGGCTCCCTCAATGAGATAGAACTGCTTGCACAGAACAGAGACAGAAGGCGAGATTTGATAAAATATCTTTAAAAGAAAACTGCTAGAACAAAAATTCATATAGGAGAAGGTGTATCTTGGTCTACGCCCTATGGGCCGGTTACGGCTCGAAAGGTCAATAGAATGACAGTAGTGTGTTTCTTATTGTTTTCATAAATGGCATTTTGCTCATATGACTCAATGGAATGAATGATCCTATTCTTCTGGTGTTGACTACAAAACAAAGAGGTACCCCAAGTAACTATTTTTGTCCAGCGAATAAGATTTAAGATAAAATTGGAGAGAGGTCACACTAGGCCAGAAAATTCCCTCAACTATGGTACATGGTTTATCTGCATATTTTATATATATATATAAACATTAGTTGCTAAGTGGTTAGAAGCATCAATTTTTAATTTTAGCAAGAGCACACAAACACACTTGTGGTCAAAGCATTATTTAACAAATAAAAGGCAATTCAATTTTCACAAATTAAGCATGAAGAATAAAAGTAGACATGTTTTTATGCTAAACAACAGAATAAAAACAAAAATGAACAAAATTTGCAATTTTCAGTGGTTTACGATATTCTAAATTCTTCAGTCTTTAGATGTTTTTATAAAAATATTCAAATGTAGTGTTGGATATCTCCTTAATAGATCTCTCCCTTAATTTCTAAGAGGGCAGCCTTTTCATATCCTAATCTGATGCAATATCCCAAGAATCACTGCAGTATAGCATGACAGTGAAAGCATATATTTTGTTACTGTTTATTCTTTCATTTATTTCTGTGTTTGCTGACTGCTCTTCATTATTCTTTTTCTTCTACCTTTCAGCTCCCTGTGGAGCATAGGTCTTCAACAAACACTTTCCAAGTCATTCTGTTTCTTGCCATTCTTTTAAGATCATTTCATATCTTCCCCATCATCTTCATCCCTGCTTCCACCTGTCTTCTTCAAGAATATGTTGGTCTCCCTCTTAGTCTTTTTCCTTGGGGATTCCAAAAAAGGGCCTGTTGTGTAGCACTCTCAGTTGGCTTCAGCAGTGTGTGTCCAATCCAGCGCCATCATCTTCGCTGTATCTCTTTATCCACTCATATTTGACTGGTACATTTCCATAATTCTGTGTTAGCATTTTGGTCCTATCATTTCCATCCTTTTATTCTGCGTAAACATCCATTAATGATGGTCTGTAAATTCATGGTTGTCATTTTTGTTGTTCTCCATGTTTCACAGCCATATAATAGGACTGACTTAACATACTCTTCATTGCCCATCATTAAAAGGATGTGTGTAGATACAATGTGTCATGATCTAAAGCAAGCTATGAAATCTTTGCCTTGCCTTCCAGCCTAAAGTATCTGACTTCATCACAGCATTTTGAGTACTGACTTGCCGTCCTTTGATTTCAACTTGTTTCATCTGAATAGATAGTCCACGGGGAGATGAAGCACAATCTTGGTCACATTTAGTTCATGGATTCTGACACAAGCAGTTAGCTATGAGTCACTGATCACTTCCAACCCAGGCGCTGTTTGGTGTTATTGTTAATAGATCACAGACAAGATTACACAAGATGCTTACTTCTAAGATAAACTGACTGACTCTTCCTGAAATTTGTGGACATCTCTTGTAAGGTGCGAGCCACAGATGCTACAATATTGAGGGACAGCTTCCTTTCATGTAAAGAACCTCTACTGCTTTGGTTGTTGATCTGTTGGACTAGACGCTGGCAATGGGAAAACATCTGTTGAAGAAGAGAAAGAATCTTGTCACACCCCATGGCTTCAGGAAAGGCTATAAAATGCAAGTAACCATATTTTTTTGGTTACCATCAACACACGTTTGGGTTATGTGGTCAGTATTATGGAGGAGACAAATAATAATAAATGAATATTATTATAGAGGGAAACTTCCGAGGCAATAATTATTCCTCCTAATATTCAGTCAGTATTATGGAGGAAACAAATAATAATAAATGAATATTATTATAGAGGGAAACTTCCGAGGCAATAATTATTCCTCCTATGATTCAGTCAGTATTATGGAGGAGACAAATAATAATAAATGAATATTATTATAGAGGGAAACTTCCGAGGCAATAATTATTCCTCCTATGATTCAGTCAGTATTATGGAGGAAACAAATAATAATAAACGAACTCTGTAAACAGCGTAATCAACCCAGCCAAGCAAGCAGGGATCAAAGAGAGAAGGCAAACAAGTACCAAGAAATGCCATGCTGAAATGAAATTATAATTTCTGGGCCAGAAGGTGCAGATATCGCAGAAATGAATCTAATGCATTTAACAAAATGCTTGGTTGATGAACAAAATATTCACTAAGAGATGCAGAAAGATGTTGGACCTCTGATGCAGCTTTTCAGCTGTAATAAAATGATTTTATAGAATCAACAGAGTGATTTAAAAACTATCTGAGAGAAATAGAAATAAAGGATTAAGAAAGATTTATTGGATATTGCAATATATCTCACTAATGGAAAGTAACATAAGTCAGTACAATTTTGTTCTGTTTAACCTTCCTGAATTCTGTGAGTCAAGCAATCAGTATGTGGGGACAAACTCTGCACCTTTGGTTTGGAAATCCAGTGCACTAACTACTTGGTAACATTCAGTTCAATAAATAGATAAGCACAAATATATAGGAGTAATTACTTAATAATACTTGGAAGTCACATTGATCGAGAAGGGGATACGAGCAAAGAAATTAGAATCAGACTGGCTAAAGCAGCAATGTCTTTCAGAAGCCTTGAAAAGTTGTGGAAATCAAAACTCATTAGCACAAACACAAAACTTAGGCTATTCAAATCAAATGTACTATCAACCCTTACGTATGCGTGTGAAAGCTGGAAAACAACAAGAGATATAGAAACAAAGTTGAACGCATTCGAAAATAAATGTCTAAGGAAAATACTTGGTATAGAATGGAACGAATTCAAAACAAACGAGGAAATTAGAGAAATCGCCAATCAACCACTAATATCTTCAGTAATAAAGAAAAGACGATGGTCATACGTTGGACATGTGATGAGAAGAGATAATAATCGAATAGCAAAGCAAGCCCTCATATGGGAAACAACAGGTAAAAGAAAAAGAGGAAGACCCAGGGAGACACTGAGAAGAACATTGATGAGAGAGGCAAGAGCAGCAGGAATCGGCTCCCTCAATGAGATAGAACTGCTTGCACAGAACAGAGACAGATGGCGAGATTTGATAAAATATCTTTAAAGAAAACTGCTAGAACAAAAATTCATATAGGAGAAGGTGTATCTTGGTCTACGCCCTATGGGCCGGTTACGGCTCGAAAGGTCAATAGATAGATAGATAGAATTACTTAATAACACAGAAATTGATGCAAAAAAGGGAGAAAAATACATTTCAAGAGTGGGGAAGACAGAAATAGATAAGTATATTATTAAAGAAATTATAGAATATAAATAAAAGATAATAAATTATAAAATGCTTGTTTGAAATAATCAGAGAAAAAAGAATAAATATGGGGAAGAACTTTCATTCATTTGCATATTAGTGGATTATGTTGCACTGTTTCTATCACCCTGTGGTCCAGTGCTTCTGTTTTCAGCTTGCTTTTGATTAAAACTACTTCCCTAACCTTTTGTCTTCCCTAACCTTCCTGCAAGGCAGCAGTTATTTGTAGTCAAAGTTGCCCCTAATAAGAAAGCAATCTTATCAGATCTAAGAGGTCCTTTCAACTTTTGGTTGTATCAAGTTTTACTTCTCTTAGCTGGATGTTCTGCAAGGAATACTAACACTCCTTGTAACATCAAAATAGGCAGCAACAAAATCTCTTTACTTTACTAAGGTAAAATTTTGTCTAATGTTACAAATTAAAATCAGCAACCAAGATATGCTCAACATGTGTAATCAAGAGGAAATGTACATGATGATAACAGACTGAGATGCTGGTGCTGTCTTTAGAATAGGATTAGAAACTATCACAAAACTGCCATGCTGTGGCTTCAGTAGAAGAACAAAGCTAGGCACACACTGCCATGCAGCTGCATGTCACTGATACTACAACCTGATAGTTCACTTGTTTATCTGTGTCTTTCCACAAAGATAGAATACACATACTTCTTCTTTTACACATTAAAAGTGATTAGAAGCTGCATATTACAATGTTTTTAAAAGCTTTTTGGTTAAAAATGTAATTGAATTTTGCATCCCCAAAACTCTTTGATTTGCAAATCTTCTATCTTTTTGTTACAAGCGTTAACATTTAAAATATTACTCATACATAAAAAAACTATTAGAAAATTACATTTTTTGTGTGGTGTCAAAAATTGAAACCACTTCCATAAAATATCAATTTTAAGAATGAGTGGGAATGTACTTGGGTCAGGATATCTTTGACTATAAACACTGTTTTTAAGATTGTAACTAATCTTCACACTGTGAAGATAAAAAAAACAACTGTGAGGAAGATCAATGACAACCTAAGATACAAATGTGGATGTAAATATCTCAGGTTTGAGATTTAATCGTAAGTGATTAAATTAAATTTATGCACAAATGTTTCAGACCTGAGTAATTTGTTGAGTTCTTATTTCAATTTCATGCTCCTCATCTACACTATCATCCATGGTGGGACGATTTAGGTGCCTGTCATGTAGAGAGGATAGTTCTTTCACTGAGGAAAACACAACAGATAATCAATGATATTGGATGAATAGTGGTAAACATAACAGACAGTTAATAATATTAGATGATTAGTAGTAGTAAACACAACAGACAGTCAATATTATTAGATGATTAGTAGTAGTAAACACAACAGACAGTTAATAATATTAGATGATTAGTAGTAGTAAACACAACAGACGGTCAATAATATTAGATGATTAGTAGTAGTAAACACACAGACAGTTAATAATATTAGATGATTAGTAGTAGTAAACACAACAGACAGTCAATGACATTAGATGATTAGTAGTAGTAAACACAACAGACAGTCAATGACATTAGATAATTAGTGGTAAACACAAAAGACAGTCAATGACATTAGATGATTAGTAGTAAACACAAAAGACAGTCACTGACATTAGATGATTAGTGGTAAACACAAAAGACAAGTTAATGACATTAGATGATTAGTAGTAAACACAAAAGACAAGTTAATGACATTAGATGATTAGTAGTAAACACAAAAGACAGTCAATGACATTAGATGATTAGTAGTAAACACAAAAGACAGTCACTGACATTAGATGATTAGTAGTAAACACAAAAGACAGTCAATGACATTAGATGATTAGTAGTAAACACAACAAGGACTGTTAATGACATTTGATGATTAGTGGTAAACACAACACGGACAGTCAATGACATTAAAATATTAGTGCTAAACACAACAAAAATAGAATTGATTGGTCCAGCCAGAGTGTAATGATCTAACTCTGTCAACCAACTTGAAACAATCGGTCCCTTTTGTTCTTCAATGATGACATAGGCCAATATGGGCTTTATTTTATACATTGATAGAAAAATGACAAGAAAGCTAGAGAGAAAAAATACAAGCTATGAAAATGAAATGCCACTGAAAAGTCATATGCCAGGAACAAGTTACAAATGAAGTTATAAACAGGATCAGGAAGCACATATGTTTCTATGAAAATCTTATAACCACTATTAAAAAAATGCAAACTCAAGTGGTATGGCCATATATCCTGGTAATTTGGCTTTGAAAAAATTATTTTGCAAGGAATGATGAATGAGTCAAGAAGATGATGGTTATATCCATCAGTGCTGTCCTAACAACACTAATGGTTACAGAATAGGAAAGAAAGAGGATATTAACGCAAGCGTCCTTTTTTTTAAAACTATTTATATTTTTGGTTCTTTTCTTAACCTCTGCCAATGAGTCTTCTGCTGTTCTAGCATTCAATTAACATGCTCCTTGTAGCTATTCTTTCATTTGTGCTGTGTGTATAATATTCATATGGGTTCAAACTGAACACATATCTATCTATCTATTGACCTTTTGAGCCGTAGCCGGCCCATAGGGCGTAGACCAAGATACTCCTCTTATCTGAATTTTTGTTCTAGCAGTTTTCAATTCTTTTAAAGATGTTTTATCAAATCTCGCCAATTGTCTCTGTTCTGTGCAAGCAGCTTTATCTCATTGAGGGAGCCGATTCCTGCTGCTCTTGCCTCTCTCATCAATGTTCTTCTCAGTGTCTCTCTGGGTCTTCCTCTTTTTCTCTTACCTATTGTTCCCCACATGAGGGCTTGCTTTGCTATTCGGTTATTATCTCTTCTCATCACATGTCCAACATATGACCATCGTCTTTTCTTTATTACTGAAGATATTAGTGGTTCATTGGCGATTTCTCTAATTTCCTCGTTTGTTTTGAACTCGTTCCATGCTATACCAAGTATTTTCTTTAGACATTTATTTTCAATTGCGTTCAACTTTGTTTTTATATCTCTTGTTGTTTTCCAGCTTTCACACGCATATGTAAGGGTTGATAGTACATTTGATTTGAATAGTCTAAGTTTTGTGTTTGTGCTGATGAGTTTTGATTTCCACAACTTTTCAAGGGAAAGACATTGCTGCTTTAGCTATTCTGATTCTAATTTCTTTGCTTGTATCTCCTTCTCGATCATTATGACTTCCAAGATAGATAAAGTGATCGATCTCTTCCACTGGTTTGTTTTCCATGTATATTTTGTCGTCTATTGGAATTAAGCTTTTCATGACTTTAGTCTTTTCATGATTGATCTCAAGCCCAATTTTGCTGGCTATTGATGATAGTTCATTTGTGTTTTCCTGCATCGTTTCTATCTGACTGCTGATGAGAACTATGTCATCAGCAAAGTCGAGGTCCTTCAAATGGTCTCCTTGTATCCATTCGATGCCTTTATGACCAGTGCAGTATTTCGTCATTATGAAGTCCATAACAACTCCAAATAACAAGGGCGATAAAATACATCCTTGTTTAACCCGTTTCTATTGGGAAACATTCGCTCAGTCCTTCCTCTGTTCAAACTGCACATGTTTAACCGTTATCGTAAAAACGATTTTGTTAATGAAACAAAGACCTGATATAGAACACATATATTACTATTTTATTATGTTACTGTATGAATCCATATTAAGCACAGAAAACTGGTGTTTTATATTACCTCACATTACTTCTAATAGATATAAAGGAAACAGTCAATCAAATGTGTTCCAAAATAAATTTTGTTTACATCAAATACAAAATTTAGTCAGAACAGCAGTAGGCTACATACACCACTTTGAAGTTAGAACAGGAGAAAGACAGTGGTGTATACTATATACCCTATTGTTTAATCCCTAGATTGACTACATAAGTAAGTTAGTCAACATGTCGGAGACAGGAGATTAACAAGCTTCTATATGCAGACAATCGGGCTCTTATGCATGGAAAAAAACAGAAGGCCTACAAGAACACTATAGACTTAGCAGCACAGGCACCAAAACAACAAGAAAATCATCACCAGCAAGACAGAAGTCATTAGCATCACAAAAGAAAAACAAAAGCATAACATCAACATAATGATAGAAAGCAGACAATTAAAACAAAGTAAAGAAATTTAAATATCTTGGAAGTCTAGTGACAAATGATAATTTACAAGGGATTAGTCCTCGCACCAATCGAGTATGCCCTGGCCATTCTTACTGTCAGTACGACTCAAATTGATAGGCTGGAGAAAATACAAAATGAAGCCATGCACATTATCCTGGGATGTACGAGGGACACTCCCTGTGTAGCAATGAGGTATCTTCTTGACTTTCCAACCATGGATGACAGAATCAAGATCTGGAGAGCACGAGCATACCTGAAGATTAGTACAGATACAGAGCATCCATTGCACCACGTGCTCAACACAGAGAAAGGTATCAGGCTAAAAAGAGGCAAATCATGGGTGGGCCGAGCAGAAGATGTCATCAAACAGGTCTGTGGGCTTACCAATATCAGCGTTGGTGAGGAGTGGATACCGGTGCCTACGTCATTCAAGGGGACTTTCTCATGTATTGTCACACTCGACAGGAAAAGTAGGGAACAGAACCCGGTCGTGGTTAATGCTGAGGTCAACGGTCTCATCTGCGATAACACCGATGAGAAAGATGCAGTCATCTATACAGACGGATCTGTAAGACGACACGAAAGAAGTGCATGGGCATTTACAGCACACTCGGCAGGCAGAATAGCCAAGGAAGACAGTGGTGCATACGCCATGACCACGAGTAGCATGACAATGGAGGTGATGGCAGTGACCAAGGCATTCAAATGGTTAGAGTCACAAGACTACATCCACGCATGTATACTGAGTGATTCGATGACCATGATAAAAAAAGTGGAGGCGGGCTTTGTACGCATGCAATGGGTAGAGTCGTTGCAGAAATCCAAAATACGTAAGGTCACCTTTGTCTATGTCCCTGGACATGCGGGAGTACGGGGAAATGAGAGAGCGGACAGGTTGGCTAGCTGCGCTGTCATTGAAGACGGGCAACCGATGGATCGGGCGGACATCATCAATGCACTCCGAGATGTGGGAAGAGCACAGGACTTCGACAAACACAGATCAACGTCACTTCTTCGGATGATGGAAATAGGAGTTAAGATGGGCACAGCCAGAAATGAGAAACTTGGTGGCCGTGTAAGAAGACTTATCAATCAACATAGAACTGGAGCCGTCAGTCGCTGGACACTGAGGGAATTGCTGAGGAGGGGATCTGAGCACCTATGGACATGTTCGGAGTGCAATGATGATGATCCACAAATAACTCAATAATTTACAAGTTGCAGAAATAAACTTAAGATGCAACAAAGCTTGTCAAATCATCAGACAACTATCACCACTGCTGTCCGGCAAGGAAATAACACTAGAGGGAAAACTGGCAAATGAGGAAGGAAAGAAGAACTAAAAATTGTTTCAGGTTCTGAAATATGATTACTGAAAATAATGATATTGAGGAAAAGTATAACACAGAGAGCTCACTAACCACTCAGCTACAAGGCTTCAGTTGTATTAGTGCCCGTGTGTAATTTTTTAAAATGACAATCAGACATTAATGGATGATGTAGTCAGTATTACATCTATATTGAGAGGTTCTGAAGCTCTCTCAGTTCTCAACAGTTCAAAAGTATTATGTTCAAATATTAGAATGCCCCATTAATTGTATTATCATATTTTCTACATTTTTTTCATTAATTTTATTTGCACTGCTGAAATTTAAAAATAGAAGGAAATTTTATCAAAGAAGTGAGAATTTGATGACATTAGGTACTTCATAATCTCTAATCTTATTCTGTCCAAACCATCAGAATAATTCCAGAGTTAAAGAGTTTATCAAAATAAGAATTCATTCATTTATTTCCCTCTCGGGCCAAAGACAGTACATAGGGCAGACATCATAGTTTTTCATTATTGGCAATCTGCTTGTAGTTCTTGGTTATTTCTTAGACCCATGGTTGAGTCTTCCCTATTAATTGTTCTGAGTAAAGATTCTCTTGGTGTACCTTCCTTACTCTTACCAGAAGATTTCCACATGACGGAGAAGTCTTTCTTCATTCATTCTCAGTACATGACCGATATATTTTCAATGCTGTTTTCTTAAAAAGCTTGACGCATATTTTCTGTTTTTATTTGTCTCTTATCTGTTTATTTTAAATGTATTCTTTCCAGCTTATGTTTGAGATCTTATGGTGACATTTGTTTTCAAAGGCATTTAATTTCCTATCTAAAGTCTTGGTGGATATCCAACTTTCACATCCATATGTTAGCACTGATATCACATCCACATGTTAGCAGTGGTATCACACAGGAGTTGAACAGTTCAAGTTTTTTCCATTTACTGAGAACTTTGTATCTCCAGATGTTCGTCATTTTGTTGAAAGCATTTGATGCTAGTATGATGCATGTCATGATTTCTGATGTTATGTTTCCATTTCTGAACATTTTGCTACCTAGATAGCTAAAATGTGTAACTTTTTGCAAAATGTTATTGTTAATTGTTATATCAGAGGCTTTGTTGGTAATATCCAGGAAAGAAGATGCTATAAAAAAAAAAAGTATGAGTGACAACAATTCTCAGAACCATCCACAATCCTAAAAAAGCATGACACACATAAGCAAGAAGAATGCACACATAAACATATTTACATGTACTAAAGAGCTGAATTAGACATATATTACTTACTTTTCTCTTTAATTTTTGTGAATTCAAATTGAATTTCTGTAAGTTTGTCAATCCTGTAATATAATTAATTCTTCTTAAATAAGAAATTCTATACAATTTATGTGGTGAGAAAAACCAACATAGAAAACAATTGCGATTACCTGTACACATAAGTTATAATATGACATAGGCCTTGAACTTTTAAATCAGATGAAACAGAGAATGTGAATCTGTTGTAGTTTTAAGGTTTATTTGATTTTTCAGCTGGGTTTTATTAAAATTAATTCTGCAGCACTTAGAGAGCATGAAAAGCTTGGGATCAACATACAACGGTTGAGCTCATAGCAGACAATGACAGTCAAATACCAGTGAACAAAGAGTTACAATGAAAATGACAAATGATACAAAGAAAACAGAACAGAAAATTGAAGCCTTTGAAATGTGGATTTATAGAAGAATGGGTAGAATTGGATGGAAAGAAAAGAAAACAAAAGATGAAGTTTTAAAACAACTGAAAATAAAAAGAGAACTACTAAATACAATTAAGACAAGACAAATTAAATTTTTGGGGCATGTTAAAAGACACAACAGCCTACTAAAAGTAATATTGGAAGGGAAAATACAAGGTAAAAGAGGCAGAGGCAGACCAAAATTAACATGGATGAGTAACATCAAAAGATGGACAAGTCAATCTATGACAGCCTGCACCATCAAAGCAAGAAACAGAGTAGAATGGCGATCCATGGTAGCCAACCTTCGTTGCGGAGAAGGCACTCGACGATGACTTGAAAAGACGCACACTGGGGAACCCAACTGAGAGGCAACATGATGGAACTTTTTTTAAAGGGTTAAGGCAAAGAAATGTAAATGAATGTATAAAAATGTGAAGCTGCAGTAAAGCTAAATGTGAGGGAAAATTTAAAAAAATTTTTAGAAAAAATGGTATGGTAAAAGCTTTACATGATTAGTAGACGACACAAATTTGAACGTTTCGGTTCAATAGACCTTCAGCAGAAACGAACAAACAAACAACACACACACACACACACTGATATGTAAGTAAATAAAACTAATCCTACATAGCTAACTAGTAATGAAACATCCAAAACAAAATAATCAAAACTGGTTTAAGAAAAGAAAAATTTCTTCCCTGTGTCTTGGACCGTTGCCGGAACGAGAAAGAGAGAGAATCAGTGCAGTTGTACGCTGTAATTACCCTGATGGTCAAAGGGTCAAACAGTGTAAGGGTTCTAAAAATATGTGAGTGGGGGAGCACTGAAGGAGAAAGAACAGAACAGAAGAATAACAGGTACTCGAAAGGCGAAAAGAATATGTCATGTCTGAGGGTGGGGTACAATAAGAAACATGTCAAAGATAAGTAGCATTATATATATGTTATATATATACAACCACCTAAGTATTGCAGTGGGGTCTAGTGGAGGAGAGCTATGAATAGCACAGCATAGTGGATAGACCAAAGTACCCAAACATGGGCAGCAAAGAAGACTAGCAATAGGGAAGGAGAAATTAAAGGGAAACTATGTATACGAGCGAGATACATTCATGCCACGTGGGGTATTATATATATATACATGTATATATATGTGCAGTTACGTTTGTAGATGAATATATGAGCTCTTTTGTGCGAGTGTATACATGTATGTGTGGCCTCTTAGATACTTATAGAAATATCTTTGCAGTCTGGTAACCTAGATAGTGTTCCCCACTCACATATTTTTAGAACCCTTACACTGTTTGACCTTTTGACCATCAGGGTAATTACAGCATACAACCGCGCTGATTCTCTCTCTCTCATTTCGGCCACAGTCCACAACACAGGGAAGAAAATTTTCTTTTCTTAAACCAATTTTGATTATTTTGTTTTGGATGTTTCATTACTAGTTAACTATGTAGGATTAGTTTTATTTACTTACATATCAGTGTGTGTGTGTTGTTTGTTTGTTCCTGCTGAAGGCCTATTGAGCTGAAACGTTGTTCAAATTTGTGTCGTCTATTAATCACATAAAGCTTTTACCACACCATTTGTTTCTATATTTTTTTTTCAATTCTCCCTAACTTTTTTTAAATCTCCGGGAAAGAGACATATAGGAAGACCAAACTATTCTTGGAGAAGACAGTTGGAAGCAGAGACAAAGATGATGGGAAAGACATGGCATGATCTCAAAAGAATGGCATGAAACAGAATAACTTGGAAAGTGTTTGTTGAAGAATTATGCTCCACAGTGAGTTGAAAGGAAGAAGAAAATAGCAGACAGTAACTTATAGCTGAATGCTTGCATCATGGCCTTTAAACCAGAGCTGACCACGAACCTACTGATTATAACAAATATGTGACCTCAAAAATGGGCTACTCAGCATGTCCAAGTGTGTAAAGAGCGAAGATAAAAGGAAAACCAGGTTTACAAAAACATGTATTCATGTTTTCATATGTGTTAAACTAAATGGTTGGGATTTTTATTTATGATTTCTCGATTTTTATTTATGATTTCTCTCTGCGGCAACCACCCCTTGTCTCAGCAGCGAGACCCGGCTTGAAACGTCAGTTACTTATCAACGGAAAAAACATGAGTACCTCCGAGTTATCTGCCTGTGTGGCGAGGGACCCCTGTGCACACTGCTGCCAGGGAAAAATGGATTAACACGCAAAATTCAGTTCCTAGTCTCTAGGGACTTCGTCAGAGATGAAAGCTGGCGAACGCAACAACAACAAACTAAATAGTATAAAATATCACAACAATAACTGTAAGCATATGACAAAATATAACAAAATATCATTTTCAAGATGAATGATGGAAACATAAGCAAAGTTTCTCCAGTTATTCACTGATGGAACTAACATATTGGAGGAAAAGATGTGTAAATTATTTGTTAATGCACTTATTTATAGACCAGGCTGGATGGGTTAATTGCTAAAACGTTGCCCATTTTTCTTGATCCAAAACAACTTCAGGATTAATTTGGCCTCTGAAAATGGGTACCAGAGATTTCCTCTGGAAAAGATAGAGTGGCATGCCATGATGCTAACCATGTCACCTATAAATCTGTCACTAGGACATTAACTGGGTATAGTTATCATGTGGTATATAGCATGCTGCAATATCTCATTCTTTCAGCCAACGTCTTCGACTTACAGCCAATCATTTTTTGAGTAGCAGTTTGCCTTCCTCCCTTGATCACTCTAGCATGATAAAACTATTTTTTTTTTACTCTCAGGGCTACTACTGGGATACAGAGTAGGATCTTGGTTAGTTCTGGTTCATTGCTCCCAATACAAGTAGCCAGCTATAAGTTGCTGGTTGATTTCAGTCCATGCACCCTTCTGCATCTCAAGCCTCAAAAACACACTTTTGAAGGTATGACTGATGATAAACTAGACTAACAACTCCATAAGAAATGACACTTTTTGCATCAAAGAGAACAATCTGCAAAGATGGTAAGATTATGTATTACTCCAATCAGACCAAAAACTGCCATAAGTAAAAAGTAAAGTACCCCCGTCACGCCAAGTGGCGTATAGGGAAATATGGTGTTAGTGACCCTATATTTTACAGACCTTCAGCACATGATTTTTGGGGTAATGTGGTCAGTATTACGCCCGTGCTGCTTTACTTTCCCAGAAAAAAATCCGGTACCCATTTAAGGCTGGGTGAACCCGGAGCCGTCGGTTGGGATCGAACCCTACCCCTTGTCCGTGGTAGTCCAGTTCACTAACCACTGAGCTATCGCGGCTCCCAAAAACTGCCATAATAAGTATAAAAAAGTTACAATATTTTAATATTTAAAAAGAAGAAATTCAGATGTAACTAGGTGACCAAGACATCCAGCAGCCCTGGATTGAAAGAGGGTATCTGTGACCTGTGACCCATAGCTGCCTGTTTACTTAAGAATGAGTGGCAGTAGCCGATTAAGATCCTACTGCAGTTCCTTTTGTGTGCCTCTGGGAACACACGAACCAGCCTGGACAAGCAAGTAGAGATCATCATCATCAAGTACCAAGCCTGCTGGTGTAGGTGATCATGTCTCTCTACAACTTTCAATCTCTACAGTTATTTATCATTTCTGTTGTTGACCTTCTGCCAAGCTATTCTCTTAAGCTGTCTGGTATCTTTTCTCTTTGCTTCCTTCTATCTCTTTGTCCCTCAATTTTTCCAGTTGTTACAATATATTCCAGCTGTTCTCTTCTCATTACATGGCCAAAAAATTATGATTGTTTCTTCCTAATATTGGAAATTAGCTTTTTTTTTGCTTTGACCTCTTTCAAAACATTTTCATTACTCTTCTTAGCAGTCCATGGTATTCTCAATATTCTTCTGTAAAACATCATTTCTACAGACTCCAGTGATTTTCTTGTCTATTGTCCTATTGTCCATGATTCACATCCATGTGTTAAGACTGGCTCTACATAACATTTAAGAACTTGTCTTCTTGTTTCTATTGTCAAAAATGGATTGCACTGAATCTTCCTCATTTTTTGGAAAGCTGCTTTTGCCTGAGCCATTCTGAATCTCACCTCTGTTGTACATCTACCACCTGAGGTTAACAATGTTCCCAGATATTTAAATTCATTTACTTGTTTTAATATTTTAATATTGTTCCACTTGTCTTTATTGTGCACTGTGGTGATGACTTTTTCTATGTTGTTACCAACTTTGTGGTAAAAACAAAGTAGAGATAGAGGACGGTATACAACCTGAAATCTTATATTGAAGTCAGATGAGTTGAGTCAAAAAGTTGAAAAACATTGCAGCTTCTTGAAAAATATTGCAGCTTGCTGTAAATAACAACCTTCTACCACTTACTATCCTTTTAAGGATGGACAATGAAGAGTAGCAGTTATCAGACAAAATGCAGATGATGAATACACATAACTAAAGCTATTCGTTAAGAATTGCAAACAGCAACACTGACCAATCTGGAGGTAAAGTGCCTGATCTGGTTGATGCCATACCCAGCTCAATGTCCATGTGGGTGCTTGACATGAGTGATGTGCGGTCATCTGAGGTCTGTAAGTGTTCAGAAGAAAAATATACATTTGTAAATTAATATAAAATCATCATATGGAAATTGTGAAAGGAATGAAGTGCAAAGATAGATAGAAAGGCAACATCAAGAAATGCATGGTTATGAATGAATCACAGCAATAAAAGACAGAAAGAAACTTGAAGAGAACAGTTGCATCCATTCTGGCATCCCAAAAACTCATAGTCACAGTTACAAAATTCAATATTGGCACCTCAGTCCTAGACTGTTGAACATAATTCAAGATTGTAGTGTATAAATTCATCATTATCATGTGCCATACCGGTTGGTGTAGGTGATCATGTTCTTCCACAATCTTCTATCCACCGTGCATCATATCAATTCTGTTGTTGACTGTTTTCCGTGGCATGACACCTAGCTATCTTTAGTCATTGATGATCTCTTTCCCTGTATTTTACCAGTTGTAACCAGTATTCTAAGTAACCAACTTTCCTCTTCTCATGATGTTCCACAAAAATGTTGGTTGTTTCTTTCTGCCATTTCTTAGGAGCTCCCTTTTTGTGTTGGCCTCTTTGAGAATTTCCTCACTGGTCTTTTTAGCTGTCCAGGGAACTTTCAACATTCTTTAGAGAAATCCCATCTCTCTGGCCTCTGTCTTTTCATTTGTTTGTTTACTCTCCATAATTCGCTTCCACAGGTCAGAATTGGCTCTATATAGTACAAATGAATTCTCTTTCTCACTTCTATTGACATAGATTTGTTGCATAAGACATTTTTCATTTTCTGAAATGACTTTGGCCTGAGCTATTCTGCTTTTTATTTCTGTGTGTGTATATATTACACAGAGGGAAACCTAATGGCCCACAGATACAACATTACAGGCAAACTATATGGGCTCCTGCAGGAACTAAACAAAAACAGTAACATTTATACAAGAAATGACATTGCAGATATAGACAACACTTTAGGAGAATGAAAAATAGATAGTAGGTTTTCATGTTGTCTGAGACAGACAAAATGGGAGGCTATTATAAAAGAAGTAAAAACTTTGTATTTACTATTCTTCTTTTTCAGCCAGTGACTGACATACTGTAGGACAAGAACAAAATTGTATATACTGCTCAATCAAAAGTTATCTTTTGTATTATGCCATACATATTACTCCTGAAAGAGTGGAGCGAATGCCAGTGGACAGACAGTAGGTGGCGGGCAATGAGCTAATGTGAATCCTACTTAACTCCACAACCTGGAGGTATAAACATATGGAAAGCTGATACATCAGCAGAGGCACAGTGTGCTATGGAGATAAGCTGCAAGACAATGAAGCAGGTGCAAATTTCATTCTGGGTGGGAAGATAATCCACAGGTCCCTCAGCCTGACAATGCCATGTGGCAATGCTTCACAGGGTGCCAGGTGTTTGATCCATACAATGTTTATCTCTATTTTTTACTGACCTCTGCCAGGTTGCCTTTGGTCTGCTTCACATTCACCTTGTTTTTGGAGTATACTGCTTGTGGTTGTTTCTGGTCTTCTGAGCTCAGGAGCCATTCAAATCTCTTGTCTGCTTTATATCACACTCACACCTCTAGCTAGATACACTTTCTTAAACAACTTTTGGTAGCTGGTATTGTTTGACCAGGATATTATTAGAATTTTCTTGAGACATGTTCTATCAAATAAGACAGTATTGACAATTCCTTTTTTTTTACACTTTATTAGTCAGATCCATACAGAAACAGAAAACAAGTATACACTTGTTATATATCTTTGTTTCAACTTTCCCATTTTGTTCGTTGCTATTACATTACAGAAACCCAGTCTTAACTTTGGTTTTGCAGTTAAGACACCTCTAATTGTTAAAGTGACTAATGGTGCAAAATGGACAGCAAAACCAATTTAAAAATACAAATTTGATGACCTTAACTGATTGACCAAGGTTTGTCTAATTCAGTACACTGACCTGAAGACATAGCAAGGGCAAAAGTCAGCTACGGTTGGGAGTCTTATGTGAAACATTCAGACAAAGATATTACAATCAAATATGTCTTTATGATTTAACAGGCTTGCCCCACTGCACAACTCAAAATGTGCCAGCAGACTATAGGTAATGAGTAATGGATGAAATGTGATAAATCATGTTTCAAATTCAGCATTTCAACAGTTGTAGAGTAAAGGGTGTCCTGCCACATATTTCAATGCCATAGAGAAATGAAGTTTAAACTTTAATGTAACAGTCAAAGGCATTGAGAGGTGAGGAGGTTAATGCGTTTCTTCACTATTATTTAGCTTCTCCAACTCATTCAGCCAGGTGGGTTGAAAAGTTAAACTGTCATTAAACTCTATCCAAGTGCCAGCGCATTACCACTACTCTCTCACAGGTGGATAATAGCTCAAAATTTACACCTAAAAGAGAACGGGTAAAGAGGCCAATTTTGTTGATTTTTGGCATCAACCCTCTTGGTTTTTAAGAATGTTCCAGAACCATTACCACAAATATGGAAATGACATGTATGTGTTGTTAACACTAGGCCTCCCTTATACCTTGCATGTATATTTGTATGTATGGAGCACATGATAGCTGAGAAGCATGTGTTTTACTATATGGAACATTGATAAGAAGAGTGAGAACCTACATCTCAGGGTTACAATAGAAACAAAAAATATATATATAATTAAATAGAGGTTAGCTGTGTATGCAGAAACATGGACATTAGACAAGAAAACAGAACAGAGAATTGAAGCCTTTGAAATGTGGATATATAGAAGAGATATATAGGAAATGTGGATATATAGAATTGGATGAAAGGAAAAGAAAAACGATGAAGTCTTAAAACAACTAAAAATGAAAAGAGAACTACTAAGCACAATTCAAACAAGACAAATGCGATTTTTGGGCCATGTTAAAAGACACAACAGCCTACTAAAAGTGGGGAAAATACAAGGTAAAAGAGGCAGAGGCAGACCAAGACTAACATGGACGAGTAACATCAAAAGATGGACAAACCAGCCTATGACAACCTGCACCATCAAAGCAAGAGACAGATCAGAATGGCACTCCATGGTAGCCAACCTTCGTTGTGGAGATGGCACTCGATGATGATGATGAGCCGTGTGTATTGGATAGATGGTGGTATCACATAAGAAAAATCTGGCACCAATTTAATTTTAAGGTTGGGTGAACTTTGAAGCCGTCAAATCCAGATTGAATCCAACCTTTCTGTCTTCAGTAATCCAATTCACACAACTACTTCTCTATCAAGGCTCCTGCTTGTTACTAATAATAAATAATATTGTTATAATAATGAGTTCATCAATGAGTTTGATCGAGAAGGGGATACAAGCAAAGAAACTAGAATCAGAATAGCTAAAGCAGCAATGTCTTTCAGAAGCCTTGAAAAGTTGAGGAAATCAAAACTCATCAGCACAAACACAAAACTTATACTATTCAAATCAAACATACTATCAACCCTTACATATGTATGTGAAAGCTGGAAAACAACAAGAGACATAGAAACAAAGTTGAACACATTCGAAAATAAATGTCTAAGGAAAATACTTGGTATAGCGTGGAATGAATTCAAAACAAACGAGGAAATTAGAGAAATTGCGAATCAACCACTAATATCTTCAGTAATAAAGAAAAGACGATGGTCATATGTTGGACATGTGATGAGATAATAACCGAATAACAAAGCAAGTCCTCATGTGGGAAACAATAGGTAAATATGAAAAGAGGAAGACCCAGAGAGACACTGAGAAGAACATTGATGAGAGAGGCAAGAGCAGTAGGAATCGGCTCCCTCAATGAGATAGAGCTGCTTGCACAGAACAGAGACAACTGGTGAGATTTGATAAAATATCTTTAAAAGAATTGAAAACTGCTAGAACAAAATTTCAGATAAGAGAGGGAGTATCTTGGTCTACGCCCTATGGGCCGGCTACGGCTTTCTCATAAAGAAAGAATGAGTTCATCACAATGCTTCATTTCGGTCTTCAAATATTACAGTTCAGTACCTCTCCTCTGTCCTCTTGTATCTCACAATATTGAGTTTACTTCATATAAAAAGTAATTTGTGCAGCATTTGATATTTTACAATCCATTTTTTGGGAGGTATTCTTGTTTCTCTTTCATTGCTGCATCTAACTGTTAACGTATGCTGCAAAATGCTATTTGCTTCCAACCATGTTATATGTGAAAGTTATTTAATTTGTTATTTGTAAGTGAACAAAGTTAGAATTTATGTTACAGTAAACCACCTCCTTTCTAAATATATTTGTTTCATATTTTGTATTCTGTTCAGTGTTCTGTACCTTAATATTTAGGTGGAAATTGTAGTTTGGTATCATAAAAAAAGTAAAAGTAAAGTACCCCCCGTCACGCCAAGTGGCGTATAGGGAAATATGGTGTTAGTGACCCTATATTTTACAGACCTTCAGCACATGATTTTTGGGGTAATGTGGTCGGTATTACGCCCGTGCTGCTTTACTTTCCCAGAAAAAATCCGGTACCCATTTAAGGCTGGGTGAACCCGGAGCCGTCGGTTGGGATCGAACCCTACCCCTTGTCCATAGTAGTCCAGTTCACTAACCACTGAGCTATCGCGGCTCCCACTAATTTTCAGGGAATTAGTAAAACCCAGGTGTCCTCGCCAGGGTACGAACCCCGGCTGTTGCCAGTTTGGTATCATAATGCAATAAAATTTGTTATTATCCAGTATCTTTAAATTTTAAAATATGGTCATTCCATTACCTCTTTCTGTACGTTTCGCCGCACTGTGCGCCAATGTGATTTTGGCAACATACATTTCGCCGCATAGCGTGCCACGCTCAATTTTATTAGTGTAAACACCATCAAACCATATTCTTTTTACATGTCATCTGGATATTTGTGAAATCTTATACCTTGTTCAATTATCTTAACATTCATATATAATATGTTAAATGTTAGTTAAATATAAATATGTAGATTGATTCTTAAAACCATGAACAATTTTGTCTCTGAAAGCTCTTCTGTTGCATCGATAAAAAGCTTCCATACGGAAAGAGTTAATGAGAATAAGTACGGTATTTATAGCAGCAAACAGCGGCACTATCAGATGGTCCAATGAGTGAATGCATTATTATTGTCCTTGCCTTTTTATCATTTTATTGTAATTTCTTTTAACCACCTGGTGGTGGTCAACAACGATCTTATTTTTTAAAGAGAATGTTGCTAGTGTATTATTTAGATGTATTTATTGTTAGTTAGTACTGAGATAGAGTACATCATTACAATTCATGTTTACAATTCAACACAGAACTGGAGTTGTCAGCTGGACACTGAGGGACTTGTTGAGGAGGGGATATAAGCAGTTTTATGGACATGTTCGGAGTGCAATGATGATGATCCGCACTCAAATCAATAACTCATGTTTACAATCATATGTCCATGAAAAATAAACACTGCCAGTACTATCACTCACACTGAAGTTGTGAAACTGAACCACAATTAAAAAATGGTTAATTGTTTTTAATTTATTATATTGATATTGAGGGAGTAACAACAAAAACTAGATAGCTGAAGTATTATTAGAATAATAATAACAATTTAATAAAGTATAAAGTTTATTAGGTTAGCGGGGTAGGGTTCTGCCCTACCAAAGGAGGAGTAAGACGTCTCCTTTCCTCCGCTAGTCTTCGGGACACCCCTGGGCAAGGTGGAGTTCCCCGTTTAGCCCCCCTATCAGGTTATGTGAAGCCATTGGAGCAGGTGGTGGATGGTGTTGTGGGAGCAGCCGACAAGTAGTGCCGGTTATGGTCCCCACACCGCGATGGCAGGCAGAGGATCTCATGTATAGAGACAATGGCTGCGATCACCGACTAGTACAGTCACTGCCAAGAAGGAAAGGAATGGCAAACTACCTTCTTAAATTGCCTTGAATAATCATGACACATCACATCGGTTAGAGGCCACAGAGATGGGATTCCACAGAAGAATGTTGAAAGTTCCCTGGACAGATAAAAAGACCAATGAGGAAGTTCTCAAAGAGGCCAACACAAAAAGGGAGCTCTTAAAAAACATCAGAAAGAAGCAATCAACATTTTTGGGCACATCATGAGAAGAGGAAAGTTGCAATACTTGGTTACAACTGGCAAAATAAAAGGAAAGAGAGATCGCGGACAACAAAGAGAGAAAATACTGGATAGCTTGGTGTCATGGCATGGAAAACAGTCAACAACAGAACTGATACGATGCACTGTAGATAGAAGATTGTGGAAGGACATGATCGCCTACGCCAACCGGCAGGGTACATGATGATGATGATAAAGTTTATAAAGACAAAAATAAAGGCAATAGGTTTGCTAATCTGAGTCTAGCTTGTTGGCCGAAGTGAGTACTTTAGCTAGTGCTAGTGTAAGTGGACTCAACTGTACTACTCTGACTCAGACCAGTCACTCTCACTACTCACTTGTTCAGAAAATATATGCCTGCTTTGTAAGGCATTATTCCTCATTAAAATGAACACCTCGGTAAGGCTCCTCGTTGCCATTTTCAAGGACAATGGGATTTGTTCTTCAGCGACAGATCGCTCTGTTATTTCCACACGACCTTCTTTCAACAATTAAACAGTTGCAGAAACATGATTGTTACGCTGATAGATGCAGAAATCCATTAATGACAGAAATAGATGACCAGGCATCATAAGCGACAAAATTAATATTTGTGGGCTGATACAATACCAGGCTAACGATACTTTAATACATAAATACTTATTTAAATGTCAATGGTATCGATGTTTAGATAAACTATGTAATCGTTGCGACAAATAAATACTCATTTCGACCAGAGTTTTTGTATCTTCTCGTGGCTCATCGGGATCAGGGTGAGTTACCAGCAGGTCTAGGATAACATCTGGGCACAACTTGGCTCGGGCAAATACTGTGTCATTGTAACTGATGACAATTGAAACATACTTCATAAAGCACGCCTCCCAGCACCAGAGCTGGAAGTTGTCAGCGACCCACAGCTGATGTCTTGCGCCAGGATCGGTGAACCAAAACCATCCAGACCCTGCTCCACCTCTCCGTGGTGCCTCCAGTAACAGACTAACCTGTATAGTCTGGCCAAGCGAGCAGGGATCGAAGAGGGAAAACAAACCGGTACTCAAAAATATTGTGCTGAAGTCGGATGTGTTGGGCTGTATGGCACAAATATAACAGTTTACTGCAAACAACACAACGCAGACACGCCCACTTAACGTCCTTTTTAAGGATGGATGACGAAGAGGAATTCTACAGTCTACGAATACTCTAGAATACTTTAGTCATCGGGCGAACGCAAGCAACCTCAATGAAGCGATAATTAGCATGCGCCTGTTACGGTATATTATACAAATAAAGAATCACTGGACCTTGGGTTATTGTTTTATTTTCACTTGATGCCAGAGATATTTCTGCTACTTTCCCCAGACGACAATTCCTCACTATCGTCTATACAATCGTATATTTAAACACTTTAAATGGATGCAGATACGTTATGTTGTTTATTACTTGTTGCGCTATTTTGTGTCATTCTGCTCAACACATCCAACTTCAGTACTGCATTTTTGTTATCTGATCATTTTCTTCAATCCCTACTCGCGTGGTAGCTTGGTTAGTCTGTTTCGTTTAGAGGGGCACCACAGGAAGGTTCCGTAGAAGAATCGTAATCAGTTCTGGTTCATTGGTCCTGACATAAGCGGTCAACTATGACTAGATGATCACTTTCAGTTCAATTATCTTAAGGGAGCCAGTAGTGAAGTGCGGTATATACTCCAAGGTATGGTAACAGCTTTACAAAAAAGGAACACAACAAAATACTGACGTTTCGGCCTGCGGCCTTCTTCAGAATACGGGGACAACGACAACAAACGGCGAGGCACAAATATATATAGCTACATGTCGGATGATAAAGTTAGGGAGAGGTTTACACAGTCTTCTTCATGGTGAGATGAAGAAGAGATGTGTCACATGTTAGAGGATAGGTGAAGTGTAGAGACATAAAATCGTGAGTGTAGAGAAATGGTGAAGAGCTGAAAACTAAAGAGTGAAAAGTATATTATATATCATAAAAAATATATTGAAAATGACTTAGCTAGAGTGACTGTGCTGTCGTCCCGCGTGGTGGAATCCATTGCCAAGTGAACCACATATCTATCGCAGCCTGTGTTTTCGGGACCATGTCAACCATGTGATAACAAAATCCCACAAAGGATTAGCCGCCTTGAAGGTCATGGCAGCTGCCAACATCGAGCAGAAGCTACTTACTCTTCTGTTCCAGGGATTAGTCCTCGCACCAATCGAATATGCCCTGGCCATTCTTACTGTCACTACGACTTAAATTGATAGGCTGGAGAAAATACAAAATGAAGCCATGCGCATTATCCTGGGATGTACGAGGGACACTCCCTGTGTAGCAATGAGGTATCTTCTTGACTTTCCAACCATGGATGACAGAATCAAGATCTGGAGAGCACGAGCATACCTGAAGATTAGTACAGATACAGAGCATCCATTGCACCACGTGCTCAACACAGAGAAAGGTACCAGGCTAAAAAGAGGCAAATCATGGGTGGGCCGGGCAGAAGATGTCATCAAACAGGTCTGTGGGCTTACCAATATCAGAGTTGGTGAGGAGTGGATACCGGTGCCTACGTCATTCAAGGGGACTTTCTCATGTATTGTCATACTCGACAGGAAAAGTAGGGAACAGAACTCGGTCGTGGTTAATGCTGAGGTCAAAGGTCTCATCTGCGATAATACCGATGAGAAAGATGCAGTAATCTATACAGACGGATCTGTAAGACGACACGAAAGAAGTGCATGGGCATTTACAGCACGCTCGGCAGGCAGAATAGCCAAGGAAGACAGTGGTGCATACGCCATGACCACGAGTAGCATGACAATGGAGGTGATGGCAGTGACCAAGGCATTCAAATGGTTAGAGTTACAAGACTACATCCACGCATGTATACTGAGTGATTCGATGAGCATGATAAAAAAAGTGGAGGCGGGCTTTGTACGCATGCAATGGGTAGAGTCGTTGCAGAAATCCAAAATACGTAAAGTCACCTTTGTCTATGTCCCTGGACATGCGGGAGTACGGGGAAATGAGAGAGCAGACAGGTTGGCTAGCTGCGCTGTCGTTGAGGACGGGCAACCGATGGATCGGCCGGACATCATAAATGCCCTTCGAGATGTGGAAGAGCACAGGACTTCGACAAACACAGATCAACGTCACTTCTTCGGATGATGGAAATGGGAGTTAAGATGGGCACGGCCAGAAATGAGAAACTTGGTGGCCGTGTAAGAAGACTAATCAACCAACATAGAACTGGAGTCGTCAGTCCCTGGACACTGAGGGAATTGCTGAGGAGGGGATCTGAGCACCTATGGACATGTTCGGAGTGCAATGATGATGACCCGCAAATAACTCAATAACTGTGTTGAAAGTTGTTATGCCATTTGTTATGTTTGCTTTCCTTGTGCTACGATCCGCAGCCCTATTTTCCCAGTTTCTTTAAATTATAGAAAATTCCCGCAAGGAAGCCCTGCAAACATCCTTATATCTCAGCACTGGTCTGCCCTTTTGTCTCTTTCCGTCCTTAATTTCGCCATACAATATATTTATTTGGGAATACGATTGTTTGCCATTCTTCTTACATGATCCAGCCACCTTAGTCTACGACTCCTAAGTGGAGTTTTATGGATTAAAAAACTCTTGGATCCATTATGGATTGGAGTTTGGCTCGTTGTAAAACATTAGAGTTAGTTAGGGAATCATAGAAGGAAGAGGTATGTGTTAGCACTCAGAAAAAATGACAAATAAACAACAGAAAAAAAACAAAGAACAATATATGGTCTGAAGCAGGATCGAACCCGTACTCCATGGCACTGTGCCTTGCCACAAGAAGCCGAACGCTTGGTACACTGCCACTCAGCTAATTAAAAAATTAGCTATTGTGAGCAGTGTCTTACACGAAGGCGTTCTCATGACTATAGCATAGGGTTACGATCACAGATCGGAAATAAATTGAATTTCTGTACTTTCCTATTAAGGCAAGTATCTCCCAGTAGGGCTGAATACTTGTGTTGGAGACAAACATTTATTGGACGAAAATGCACGAATAGTAGTTTCCAGTGGTTATAAACTGGAGACAAATAATAATAAAAAATAAATATTATTATATAGGGAAACTTCCGAGGCGATAATAGGGAATCATAGAAGGAAGAGGTATGTGTTAGCACTCGGAAAAAATGACAAATAAACAACAACAGAAAAAAAACAAAGAACAATATATGGTCCGAAGCAGGATCGAACCCGTACTCCATGCCACGAGAAGCCGAACGCTTGGTACACTGCCACACAGCTAATTAAAAAAAAAATTATAGTTAGTTACTTTGTCCTGCCATTTGCTGTTCATAATCTTCCAGACAGCGCACATGAAAGCTGTTTAACCTTTTCTCCTGTCCTGCATAAGTAGTCCAAGTTTCTGATCCGTATTGAAGTGTACTAATCACACAACTTTGGTAAATTTGAATATATATATATGATACAGCAACTATTGTAGTTGTAATCGCCAGTTGGTACTGACGATGAGCAAATATCGCAGCTTGCTGTAAATCACAACATAACCAATTTACACTCACTTTACGTCCTTTTAAATGCGAGTTATGAAGAGGAGTAGTAGTAGTAGCCTCCGTCAACCATAGTTGACTATGGATTTTTCAGCACCCCTAGAAATGTTAATTTTTCTTTTCTTTCCTTTCGTCGTGTATTCTCTTTCTCTATGAATCTGTCTGCTTCTTGTTTGAGGTGAACATTTAGAGTGTTGTTTCCAGAGAGTGCGGTCTGCAACAATGTCTTCCCAGGCTGCAGGGTTTATGTACAGTCTTCATTGCGCGTTTACATCGTTAGCACCGATGACCTCACTTTCTCACTTCTATTGACATAGATTTGTTGCATAATATATTTTTCGTATTTCTGAAATCCTATGAAAGGAGGAGTAAGACGTCTATTTTCCTTCGCTAGTCTTCGGGACACCCTTGGGCAAGGTGGAGCTCCCGTTTAGCCCCCATATCTGGGTTACTTGAACCATTGGAGCAGGTGGTGGATGGTGTTGTGGGAGCAGACGACAAGTAGTGCCGGTTATGGTCCCCACTCCGTCATGACAGGCAGAGGATCTCATGTACGAACACAACTCGGGAATAAATTGTTTATCGATATTTTCCTATTAAGAAAAGTATCTCCCGATTAAGGTAGGGCTGAATACTTGTGTTGCAGAGAAACAGTTATAGAACGAAACAACACGAATGGTTGTTTCTAGTGGTTTAGACTGGAGACAAAAAAATTATAAATTAATATTATTATGGAGGAAAACTTTCGAGGCCACAGATCAGCGAATCATTTCAGAGGAAGATGTATATTTACAACACTCGGAAAAGAAAGACAAATAATCAACAAAAGAAAAAAAAAAAAGAGAACAATTGATGGTCCGAAGCAGGACCGAAGAGTCAACTTGGCAGGATCACAAGACTTAAACGCTGAAGACGTTTATAATGCAATTTTTTTTCCTATGCTCAAGTCTGTTCTTTCATTGAGTGCCGTCTCCGCATCGAAGGCTGGCTACCATGGAGCGCCATTCCGCTCTGTCTCTTGCTTTGATGGTGCAGATTGTCATATCCATCTTTTGATGTTACTCGTCCATGTTAGTCTTGGTCTGCCTCTTTTACCTTGTATATTCCCTTCCAACATGACTTTTAGTAGGGTGTTGTGTCTTTTAATATGCCCTAAAAGTCTCATTTGTCTTGTCTGAATTGTGTTTAGTAGTTCTCTTTTCATTTTTAGTTGTTTTAAAGCTTCCTTTGTTTTCTTTTCTTTCCATCCACTTCTTCCTATTCTATAAACATTTCAAAGGCTTCAATTTTCTATTCTGTTTTCTTGACTAATGTCCATGTTTCTGCACCATACAGAAATGTCCAGAAGATATAACATTTTGCTATTCTTAGTACTAGTCCTGGTAGAGGTAAAGGCATCAAGATGCACCAAGATGCGTAGAGATGCGAAGCTGCTGTAAAGCTGATGTATTAGCCCTGGTGTTATTTCTTTTGGTGTTAGTGCTAGTCTGTTAATATATCGTTATTGCTGGTGTTCATTATCCAAGGAATCTTAAGGAAACTTGTGCATTTTGTTTTGAATGAACCAATTTTCTTCATTGTTGTTTGTGAAAATGTCCCTTATTCACAACCATATATTGCTATCGAAAAGATACATACCATCAATAGTTTTAAGCCTACAGCCTTGCTGGTATTGTACCTACCATATGTTCTACATGGAACTTAATCTTTGTGTTGCTATTGCTAGTGTTCTTTTGATCTCCAGGCAGTCTCCTGTGCTAGTTACTACAGATCCAAGATATTCATAGTTTGTTACAACTTCAAATTGTCCATTATTGATAGCAATTTTTGGGTTGGCTTTTTGCATGGATATTATCTTAGTTTTCTGTGCTATTATTTGGTTATGGAAGGCCCCGGTATCACAGCAAACGAATTAAAATCCATAATTGCTCAACCGCCAGTGCCAGTGGAATCATCCGAATTACTAACTCATCTCCCAAATAAAGAAAGGTAGCTGTAGTCCCCATCATAGCAGTCTCAGCACACGCCAAAAGACATAAGGCAAAACCGCATAGAAAGTGAACACGGTCAACTGTTTCCTGTCATACGATATCAGCATTAATCGTAAACAATTGGAATATCGCAACATGATCAAAACGAATGAAACACACAGCTCACGGTGTGCACAGAGCACTTAACTCAGTAGCTCCTGCAACAAGCCGGACTTGGAATATGAGGAAACTGCAACAAGGAACACTTTTCAGACATAGCCTTCAATGGTTCCTGCCGCCTATCCACCATATTGCCCGTAAGTCCACGTCCTCATGAAAATGATGATGAGTTTTCTGTGTATTTAGATAGACGTTTTGCTCTTCACTGTTTGGTACAATGGACATGTGTATGTAAAGTTGGCTAGGTGATCCACTTATCATCATAGTTTGGCTCTAAGTTGTGCTAGTTCATGTTCGGTCACTCACAAACACAATGAAATGTAATTACATTGTGTTGAATTGTTATTGGGTTATTTGCGGGTCATCATCATTGCACTCCGAACATGTCGATAGGTGCTCAGATTCCCTCCTCAGCAAGTCTCAGTGTCCAGCAACTGTTGAATATCACAGTGAACTTCATGAACGATAGGAGCAGCGATAGCTCAGTGGTTAGTGAACTGGACTACAAAGGACAAGAAGTAGGGTTCAATCCCAACCAATGGCTTCCGGATTCACCCAGCCTTTAATTGGTACCAGATTTTTTTCAGGGAAAGTAAAGTGGCACGGGTGTAATATCGACCTCATTACCCCAAAAATCATGTGCCGAAGGTCTGTAAAAATTTATGGTCACTAACACCATATTCTCTATATGCCACTTGGCGTGAAATGTGTACTTTACTTTTTCTCATGAAAGATGATGTTCTGCTAAAAAAAAACCACCACAACGAATCTCAATGTTAGGTTGCCTGATAGTTCATTTATTCTCTCTGTTTTTTTTCTTTGGGTTATGTTATCAGTGAGACAAAATGTTGACAACAAATGTGACAATTCAGATGATTTAATTATAAAGACAACAACACATGTAAGTGCATGTAAAACATATAATATCAAAAAAGGGTCTTAACATGACAAAAATTGTTGGCAGAGAAAATGTCATGTAAAGTGAACGACAGTTAAAAAAAGAATCACTATTGTTTATTCTTAAATAAGAATAAACAATAGTGATATCAACAAAAGAGTTTAAAAAACAGGGATTCAAGTATAAATTTATATTCATTTGTTTCATGTATGTACAAATTAAGCTGTCATTTTAAGATACATTTTAGACAATTTATTATTATTTCTTTTTTTATTATTATTAATTTGAAAATTAATTTTGGAGATGAAAGAAAGAATGTAACATTTAATTTTGGAGATGAAAGAATGTAACATGTAATTTTGGAGATGAAAGAATGTAACATTAAAATAATATGCAAGCATTAGATACTTTCTTATTTTTGATGTAGCTTTCATGGCTCTGTGCAAAGTCTAGGTGACTGAGTGGTTAGTGTGCTCGCATCCAAGAAGTGGCGGATATTGTTTTCAGACAAGGCTCTGGGGTTCACCCAGCCTCTAAAAATGGGAACCAGAGATTTGTCTGGGAAGTTAAGGCACCTTGACGTGATACCAACCTCGTTCACCAAAAAAGGTGCTGTGGTCATGGAATTCCAACCACCCAACTACCCATCGTCCTTTCATGCCAAATACGGCACATAGAGTAGATATTCTAGACTGTCTATGTCCGCCAATCCTTGTTATCAAGACCTTGCACAGGACTCACACTGTATCTTGCCACATATCCCAGTTCTGGGCGAGTTGCTCAATGTCGACAAGGGAGGTGATGCCTTCTGTTGTTGTCACTTGTCTCAGTGTTCTTTTTAGTGTTTCTCTAGGTCAGCCTTTTTGCTTTTACTCTCTGGTTCCCGTTTGAGGGCTTGATTTAAGATTCTCTTGTTGTTTCTTCTCATCACATGATCAATATATGACCACCTTCTTCTCACCACATGACCAACATATCACACCTTCTTCTCACCACATGACCAACATATCACACCTTCTTCTCTTGATTATAGTTGATAAAAGTTTGGAGGCTTCGTCATTTCTCTTATATTCTGCACTAGTCTTGAATTCATGCCAAGATAAACAGAGTATTTTCCTGAGGCATTTGTTTTCAAATGGAATTCTTGCATACATAAGAGTGGATAATATATTCAATGGACTTCCAGTCAATATGGCGGCAGGAAACATTCAGATAAAGAAACAACTACTGTAATTGTAAATCACGATCTGATGAGGGAGAATTGCAGTTATGGCCCCTACTGGAACAGGAAAGGAATGTTCATTAATTTAATAGAATAATTTTTTTTAATTCAATATTTTCTAAACTAGAAGCTGCGCTAGCAAAGTAGTTAATGTACTCAACTGACACAGCTTCTGAGTTCATCCAGTCTCTGAAAATTGGTACCAGAGATTTTCTCTTGGAGAGCCTGGCTCCTTGGTGATGCTGACCAGATATATGTGCATATGGTCATGTTAAAAAATTAACACTAACATATACTCAGCAGTCAGTGCACTGTGGACCTTCATATTTTGCACACATGTCTAAAACAATCACATCTAAAATGTGAACAAGAATTATTAAATTTAATTGAAACTTTTTTTTTCAAATTAATTTTTTTAATGTTCATCATTTAAAAATATATAATAATCAGTCACACTGATTATGTTTAGAGGAAAAAAAAAAAAACCACTAGACAAATCTAATGGTGCAGATTTGATTCCAGTTTACGTTCTTCATTATATGGTTACGAATGACTGACAAATTTCAAGCCAACAGAACAAATAGTTTCTGAGATATCATGCATGGAAGTTTGACTAAACCAAAATTATACAATTTTGAGAAAACATTTTTTAAAGAGTTTATTTTCATTAATTTCACCTACTGGATGACTACCAATGACCACCAGCTGTGTACATGTTGCCTTCGTTGGCATTTATCAAATTTTCTATGACGGCTCTGGCTGTTTTACTTCTCTTCTAGGCTGTATTTGATGACTTTACCACATAAGAATTTATATGAGCAGTGCCTTTCACTACATACTTTAGAACAATACTGGACAAGCTAAGACTTTCAAATAATTTCTACAAATGATGCTGCACAATCACTAAAATATACTACAGCATCATATACTGCCTCATCAACTGTTTCTTTATCAACATAGTACTCTTCATATCCTAATCAGCTTATTCAAGCATTGATTGTTTATCAGCTTCTTTCCATGTGAAGGTATCTGCACTACAAATGTTCGTTTGCAGAGTCCTCAAATGCAGATTCAATTAGATGAACAGCTGCCTCAGGGAGGCCATTTTTCTGTTAGGAATTACCTTGAGCTTGCATCAGGAGTTGGCTGGACAGAAATCAAGCATTTATTTCTTTTTTGACGACCCAACATAGTAAATATCCAACCAACACATAACTTGAGTCGTCAGTCACTGGACACTGCGAGACTTGCTGAGGAGGGGGATGTGAGCACCTAAGGACATGTTCGGAGTGCAATGCTAATGACCTACAAAAAAAAACTCAATAGCTTTGATATTAGACTTCATTTGGTCCAGATTTCCAGCATTTTGTTGAATATTAAAGCCATAATAGTTCAGCTGTGCATCAATCTTCTTGCTGTTCAGCCCCAGATAACTTCTATGCCTTTTCCATCATCAAGTTTCTTTCCCTTACCTTCATTTACATGGCATCTCAGTCTAGTATTACATGACCCACACACTGTAACTTTTCTATGTCCTCTCTCCTCATGGCTTTGTTTCTGTTTCTTTCTTGTACAATGTAGAATCTCAATCACTTAAAGACTGTATGTATCTATGGCCCTCAGTAAGAAAATATTCTAACCATACACTATTGCCTACATAGCTCCAGCACTACCTATTCGATGATCATATACCATTCCATATCTCCATGCCTCACACTCTTGCACTTATCCCCTCCCAATTCTGACATCCTTTACATATATTAAACAGCACTTTTGCGTCTATACATTTACAAGTGTCCATAAAAATGACTGTGACAACATCACTGTATAACCTATTAAGCAACATCATCATATTTCTCATTATCAATGTTTAACAATCATAGGAAGAGTAATTGAAAAAAAATATCATTTCAATCAGGATACAGACCAGATTCCAAAATAAAAGAAGTTAATACAAATATTTTAGAGAGTGAAATTCAGTTAAATAAAGTTCATAAAAAGTTAAAAAAATATACAATATTCTCTAGAAAATATACATGTTTGCTTTGTTTTGACTAATTATATTAAGTCTATAGTTTCATTAATATGCTCTTTAGAGAATTTAAAAAAAAAACTATCTACAACAAATCACTTCAGTCCAACAGCTTGCTGATCAACAAAGCACTAATATGAACATTTCTGGAAAATTCTGTCTCTATGCTGCTCATACAACTCTGGCATTTTCTCCAATGCAGAATTAGCATCAATTATCTGTTTAAATAAAACAAAATGTCATGTTTAAGTATATATTTGGGATATGATATTGCTATGTATCCAGCATAAATATAGATATGATAGTAAAAGAAAGCATCAAGAAAGGTCTGTCTGAATAGTAAGAAAACAGAAGTAATGGTCATATTGAAGAAACAAGCATCACCAGCATGCAGCATAAAATAAACAGGACAAATTTGAAACAAGTGCAACGCGTCAAATACTTGGGAACAATAATAATATCGGATGGAAGATGCACCACGGAAATAAAAAGTAGAATAGCTCAGGCCATAATAGCATTTCAGAAAATGAAAAATATCTTATGCAACAAATCTATGTCAATAGAAATGAGAAAGAGAGTTCATCGGTGCTATATAGAACCAATTCTGACCTATGGAAGCGAATCATGGACAGTAGACAAACAAATTAAAAGACGATTAGAGGCCACAGAGATGGGATTTCTCAGAAGAATGTTGAAAGTTCCCTCGACAGCTAAAAACATCAATGAGGAAGTTATCAAAGAGGCCAACACAAAAAGGCAGCTCCTAAAAAACATCAGAAAGAAACAATCAACATTTTTTGGGCACATCATGAGAAGAGGAAAGTTAAAATACTTGGTTACAACTGGCAAAATAAAAGGAAAGAGAGATCGCGGGCGACAAAGAGAGAAAATACTGGATAGCTTGGTGTCATGGCATGGAAAACAGTCAACAACAGAACTGATACGATGCACTGTAGATAGAAGATTGTGGAGGGACATGATCACCTACGCCAACTGGTATGGCACATGATGATGATTCTTTTAAAATCATTCCATGTCTTCCCCATCATCTTCATATCTTCTTCCATCTGTTTTCTCCAAGAATATTTTGGTCCTCCTCTTTGTCTTTTTCTTTGGAGGATTCCAAGATAGGGCTTGTCGAGTCTCTCAGTTGGCTTCCGCAGTGTCTTATCGAAAGCCATCGTCTTTTCATCGTTTTCTTCCATCATTATATCTATACTTTCTTGTAGTCCACATCTGGGAATTAAACTCAGTAGCAAGTACACTAACCACTCAGCAGTAGCAATTACGCTAACCACTCAGCAGTAGCAATAACGCTAACCACTCAGCAGTAGCAAGTATGCTAACCACTCAGCAGTAGCAAGTACGCTAACCACTCAGCAGTAGCAAGTACACTAACCACTCAGCAGTAGCAAGTGCACTAACCACTCAGCAGCAGCAAGTGCACTAACCACTCAGCAGTAGCAAGTACACTAACCACTCAGCAGTAGCAAGTACACTAACCACTCAGCAGCAGCAAGTGCACTAACCACTCAGCAGTAGCAAGTACACTAACCACTCAGCAGTAACAAGTACACTAACCACTCAGCTGGCAAAGCTTCATGTTGGATCAAGCAAGGAGCTTAATCTGTTGATCTACATGTACTTAGTCAGACTCTGATCTTGTCTTTTCAGCTGTTTGATTTTGGACATGCGGACTTTGCTTTCTATTTAAACAATAAGTGGCTAGGTTTGGCAGTGGCCTACTCATTCAGATATCCTTGTCAGTAGATACTTCCTGGAGTCTATTTATGAGTTAGTCTAATTTACAAAATACTGTTACCATTTCATCATGAGGGACTGTTAAAGCTGTTACATTGTCAAAGAAGCAGCTATAAATATCTTCTAATATTTCATGTTATCTTTGTATAAATATTCAGCAATTGGAGACAACGTCTGAGTAAGCAATAGCCAACTATTATGTTGTATTTAATAAACAGGTTCCTTTAAAAAAACATAGCATTTCTCACCAAAACTTTAGCAGGACAAGGAAACTTCTTATGTATAAGCCAGTCCTCATGCAGTTGGTGGAGTGCTTTCAGGTAATCCTGATAGTGATGTAATAAAAATATACATTCAGCTAATTACAAACTATAGCAAAATAAGTTAACATGGAGTAATGCTTAATTAATATCTTATAATAAATTAATAAAGTAACTCTTTCAAAAATACACATGTCATTTTATTTATCGTTGCATATAATACCACAATAGGAGAAAATGTCCACCATGTGATGACTGCAATGAGCATAAAACTGTAATCTGTAATCTAACAAAAGCTCCCTGACAAATTCAACAAATGGGATGAATGCTGTTTAATGGAGTTATCAACTTACAAGTGGAATGCCTTTCTCTTCATGCCGACATCGTTTCAGGATTCTTTCATGTAAGATTTCAGGGTCTGTCTGCAGATACACTAGAAGGCACAATAAATAGACCATATTATTATTGTTACTAGTAGAATTATGCTGCTTGAAATCAAAAAAAGGAAAAATATTAAAGAGAGAAAGTGACATTGCAGAAAGATGGACAGAACATATAAAAGAACTGTATAATGATCATAGACTGGAAATAAACACAAAATCATGTGAAGGATCACCTATCCTGAAGACAGAAGTTGAAGATACATTACAACATGTAGAGGAAAAGTGAAAGCTTCAGGACTTAATAATATATCAACAACAGAAATAGAAGCAATTTATGAATTTGGAACAGAAGTTACAACAAAACTGCCAGTTGACATTTATAACAGTGGACACATACCACATGACTTCTTAAGATCAAAGTTAATAGCTTTGCCTAAAAAACCTGGACTCATACAATGTGAGGACCACCATACTATTAACCTAATAAGTCAAATGACCAAAATTTTACTGCAAATTATGATGAGAACAATGAGAAATTAATTAAAACCAAAAATTGGGGATTAGCGGTGGGGGTTCATAAAGGTTAAGAGCTCAAATGATGCAATATACATTATCAGAAGATTGAAAGAAAAAGCCCTGGAAGTAAAGACAGATTAATATTTTTGTTTTATTGCCAACATCAAAGCATGTGATAAAGTAAAACACCATGAAATTGTAAAAACCCTGGTGAGTATAAATAAAGATAGCAAAGAGCTGACAAAAATTTTTAAAAAACCTTTACTGACAACAAACAGCAGCAAAAGGAGTTAATAACCAAGTTGGAAACGAGTTGATGCGAGCATGTTGCCCTTTGACTCATAAGATGTGGCGGGTCATGATGGCTTTCTTGACATTCCCGGCTCTTACTGGAGAGGTTGGATTTTGTCTGTCCCAGGCTATGCTGGGAAACTACTAGTCCAGCCCAGAGGTACTGCAATACTGGGTCCTCTATATCAGTAACAGCCACCACTACAGGAAACACAGCGATCCTAGCTTCTGTTAGCCAGTCTAGTTTGACACAGACTGTTTCCAGGGGAGACCATGAGGAGGTAGAACTGCTAGGTCTTGGTCAGCTGATGGTGCGCCGACCCTGCTATTGCAACCACAGGTCGCAAGCACTTCTGCTCCCCCTATTCAATTTATATAGTGAAATTATTTTTAGATCAATAGAAGGTAAAGGTAAAGTACGAGACTTGAATCAGCGTCTTAGCATGCGCGGTTTCACCCATATGTACTTGGCCGCTTATCCAGTTGTGTTCTGAAACTTCTGGATAATGTTGCTTCAAGTATTGAAACTAACGATGCGAGGTGGCATTCCATATCTTCCCAAAGTATTACCCTGGTACCCATTTTTGCTAGCAGCTGGGTTGACCGCAGGGGTATTTTTTTTTCCAACCACGAGTACAGTGCACATTGCTTCCAGCAGGAATCGAACACGAGTTGTCATGGGTAGTTGGGTGGTTTTCCCAACTAGTCTACCAAGGCTAATAGAAGGTATACCAGGGATATCAGTTTGTGGTATTGAGATAGTAAAAAGAAAAGTGAAAGCAAGGGACTTAGCCTAAAGAGCAAGAAAAGAGAAATATTGATTACCTCAAAGGAAAAGGCTCCTCTAAAGTGCACCATCAAATAAATAAAAGAGTTTTAAAAAAAATTAATTAATTAAAATACAGGCACAATAACAGCCTCAAATGAAAGATGCATTTCTGAGATGAAATGCAGAATAGCCCAGGTAGAGTCAGATTTTCACAAAATTTGAAACATAATGTGCAATCTATCTTTGAATACTTCAATAGAAGTAAGAAAAAGAATTCTCCAATGTTACATAGAATCAATCCTTATGACTGGAAGTGAATTATAGATAATCAGTAAACAAATACGTAGGTCCATGGAGGTCACAGAAATGTGGCCTTATTGGAAAATATTATGGACAGCTAAAATGAGCAATGAAAAAGTCCTGAGAGGCCAAAACACAATAAAAACTATACAAAGAAAAAGACAGTTAAATTCTTTGGGCATGTGATGTGAAGATGAAAACTAAAGAATGTTGTGAAGATGAAAACTAAAGAATGTTGTGACAACAGGAAAAATTGAGGGGGAAAAAAGAGAAGGAGGAAGGTAAATGAAAGAAGATACTGGATAGTTTAACATGGCACATATAAAAATAAATTGTGGAATTTTGATAAAGAAGTACTGGCAGAAGAGTGAGATGGAGAGACATAATAAATATGAGTATTATTATAATGATTTCAAAAAGACAATGTAATATCAATGATGGATATTGCCTTAGGAGATGCTTGGCTCAATAAAAATAAATCTGACTGATTTTTTTCACATTTATCAAAACTATCATCATTTTACTCATGTTTTAAATATTTTTAATATAGGAAAAAGCAAGACCTTTTCTCTAAAATAAAATACTTTACAAAAAAAGTTTACCAAACCCCATTATCCCACCCCATAAAACAAGAAAATCAAGAAATACCAGGTTATAAAACTCTGGCGTACTTACATTTGTCAAGAAAAGAATCAAAAGAATCATTCACATTTGTTGATCGATCATCTCCCCTCTTCTCAAAGTCACTTGTTAAAAGATGAAATTTTAAACTACTCCTACAGCTTCTTGAGTATCCATGAAACACACTCTAAAGCTCCAACTCAAACAAGAAGCAGGCAGATTCATAGAAAAAGTGAATACACAGTGAAAGAAATGAAAAAATAACATTTCTAGCAGCGCTGAATAATCCATAATCAACCAGACTGACAGAGGCTATTACTACTACAACTACAGCCTCTCTGTAAAAACGCCCACTTGTTAGGGTCACAAGACTACACCCACACCTATATATTGAGTAATTCGATGAGCATGATAAGAAAAGTGGAGGTGGGATCTGTACATATGCAATGGGTAGAGTCATTGCAGAAGTAAAAAATATGTATGGTCACCTTTGTCTACATCTCAGGACATGTGGGAGTACAGAGAAATGAAAGAGTGGACAGGTTGGCTAGCTATACTTATGTTGAGGACAGTCAACCAATGGATCGGGTGGACATCGTCAATGTTCTCTGGGATGTGGGAAGGACACAGGACTTCGACAACCATGAGTCCACGTTACTCCTTGGGATGAAAGAGATGGAAGTTGAGATGGGCTCAGCCATAAATTAGAAACTTAGAGGGTGTGTAAGAAGACTAATCAATCAACACAGAACTGGCCTAATCAGTCGCTGGACACTGCAAGACTTGCTGAGGAGGGGATTTGAGCACCTATGGGCATGTTCGGAGTGCAATGATGATGACCCGCTAATAACTCAATAACTAAATTTTCCAGTCTTTCAAATAGTCAAACTATGAATGCACTGTCACTGATAATGAGAAAATGAGGCGACACCACTCTTTTGTTTGAGATTAAAGAGACTTTTCTACCACTATAGGGAAGTAGGTATTTTTGAAAAGGCAAAGCAGACATCCACGTTTGTTGATCACTGCTCACGTACACTTTTCTTTATCACAAATCTGGCACCAATACCAGGGTAAATATAATAACAACAGTTGCTGGTTCATATATATAATAACCTGGCAACCAAATTTTATAAATATTTATAAAATATGTATTTCAAATCTTTACAACCTGAAAAGTTTACTTAAATGTGTTTTGGATGAAAAAAATCACTGGGCAAAAAGTAATAAGTAAATATGGATTTTCAGGTTAAACAGATAATGTTCATTTAAGTGATCACTTACTGTGTGCACCTTTAAGCATGTTCTCTGGGACGATGAATGGGTAGATGAATGGGATGATTAACCTGGCACGGGCGGTTGAGCAATTATGGATTTTAATTCGTTTGCAGTGATACCGGGGCCTTCCATAACCAAATAACCTTTAAGCATTTTTTTTAGCTATTTTCTCATTGCCCACAAATTGTTATTTCTCTGTATCCCAAATGTTATTCCAAGTAAAAAAAGACATACCAGAAATATGCAGTTGTATATTTGTATATTCCAAAATGTTCTTTTCTTTCTTTAATGTAGTAAAAATGCAGTAAAATGTGGACTTACCAATAAGATCTAAGTGAAACTTCTGAGTGTTAATAATCCATTGGAACCACTCTGTGAGAACGATATATTCAATCTCAGGCATTTTTCCACTGTAAGAAAAAAGAATGGCTAGTTATTAGTTCGGCTACAAATGAATTCTAACTCAACACCAATGCCATATATTATTTGAAAGTATGTGCATTCTCTTATTATGTTCCATATAAAGTGTTTCATTTACATAACCTGGAACGAAGAAGCATTTAAAAGTGCTACAGCCAGACTACTAAAAATTCCCTTGGTAGAGAAAACTCATAAGAGCTCATATTTCCCCTAGGACAATTTTAAGCTCAAATAATTTTACAATCACAGTATCTCATAAAAAAAACATTACGCTCCAGAGAAAAATAAGTAATAATGCTTCAGGAGTTTTAGTTGTCAAATATGGGTACCTAGTTTTGAACAGCAGTTAAGGAAGCAATAACAAGAATAAAATGAGCATTAGATTCTCACCCTCATCAAATTCTGGGACAAATTAATGTATGAAGCTACATCTACTGTGCGTAGTGACAAAAATATGCCAATGAAGAAAAGAGATAATTACTTACTTTTCTATTCTAATAAAAAAAAAAAACATACACACAGACCAAACAGAGATGTCTATCTTCCCTACATAATTGTGGCTTTTACCTTTGGAACAGATTTTCCACAAAACAGTACTTGGCACTGAATATTGATCTTTCAATCATTCGCATTGGCTTTTCCTTTAAGAGAAATATAAGTTTTCAAACATTAATTATTAACATCATTATATCTATCTATCTATTGACCTTTCGAGCCGTAACGGCCCATAAGGCGTAGACCAAGATACACCTTCTCCTATATGAATTTTTGTTCTAGCAGTTTTCTTTTAAAGATATTTTATTAAATCTCGCCATCTGTCTCTGTTCTGTGCAAGCAGTTCTATCTCATTGAGGGAGCCGATTCCTGCTGCTCTTGCCTCTCTCATCAATGTTCTTCATTGAATAACCTCATTATAACTTATCATTTATTATGCTTCAGCTTAAGTCATACATGACAACTAATTAAACATCTTTTAAAACTAATTTAACATAATTTCTTTGGATTTTCATGTTTCCCAGTGCAATGAATGCTCCTCTTACTTTTGTCTGTCTGTCTGCGATCAGGACTCAGTCAGAGTAGGATCTCAGACTCTCACATGAAATCAGTTGTCAGGCTAAGTGTGTTGATCGCCCCCACAGACAGAACATCACAGTTAGAGTCTGCCATATCCACTCCGACTGAACACCCGTTAAAACGTTGCACTGTGTTCTGCGCCAGTGGCCCAGTGCATCCGATTTCAGCCAGCATTTTATTCAGGTTTGCTTTCCTTAGCCTTTGATTGTCCCCAATCTTCCTGCAAGGCAGCAGATGATCTTTTCTGTAGGGGGATTCTGCCCTTAGACGGTCGGCCTTCCCAGGTTTACGATCACCGTCTGCCCGAGTCACTAGAGGTGACTAACACAGACATGCGACTTGTAATGTGAGGAAACTGCAACAAGGAACGCTTTTCATGCATAGCTTTCAATTGTTCCTGCCGCCTATCCCCATATACCGGTAAGTCACGTCCTCTTGAAAATGATGATCGTCGTAGCACTAGATGATGTTAGGCCATCGTTGATGACTCCAATTCCTAACATATAGACACACTGTTAGTCGTCAAATTATCCTCGTCGCACATCAAACAGCAGACCGTAAGATTTGCGCACGGCCGGTTTAGGGAACCATTACGATGACGTAGCACATACCAATGTCGCCGGACACTAATAATCTTGATACCTTTAGATTTCTGTCTGATTACTCAAGTGTAAGCAGCCTATGACGAACAAAACACGAAGCAAATTCCCCAAAGCGACAAAACTGCGGCTGACAAAGTAGTTTACATTAATGTGTACATGGAAATAACTTGCGTCAAAGAATACCATCAATGGTCATGAACAGCACCAATGTGTGACGTAATGCGCAGATCAAGTCTAGATGGTGGAAGGTCTCACTGACAACACTTGAGTCGTCAACTGTTGTCGGCCTACAACCTCACTTTAGGGACACAGATGTATCAAACATATCATCATTTTGACTTTAACGCAGAAAAGTGCAATGAAGATCCGAAATTAATCAGACCCTGGGTGCATTTTCAGCAGCGATCGAGAGGACATGGACTAGATCCGCCATCTTGTAGACGGAAGATTTGCTTTTGATATCCTTAATTTGGTATCATTAAGATTCAGGCTGCTATAATTCCCAGAAAAATTCCTGGAACCAACTTTTAAAGTCTGGGTGATCCTTAGAGCTTTAGCCATTCAGAAAAAAATATGTGACTTCTAGGAATTTTGAACCCGGATAGCAAATCCAATAACCAATCAGCCACTGAAGCACCTGTCATGGTTTGTGGGGTATAGGAAATATGAAGTTAGTGCTTATATTTTTTCCAATAGCCATAGGTACATTTGTAGATAACACATAATGTTTCAATGTTGCGGACTAAGTCTTCTGCAGGGACAGACACAAAACACAATAATAGAAACTATATATAGTATAGAAAGAAAAGAAATGGACCCCAATATGCCATGTGCCATAGTGGAAATATGGTGTTAGTGCTCATATCTTTTATAAGACCATCTGCACATTATTTTTGGGGTAATATGATCAGTTTTACGCCCACACCATTTTTCTTTTCAAATTTCCAATTTTCTTTCTTTTAAACCATTTTTGACAATAGAAACAAGAAAAAGAGTTTTAAATGTTATGTTGAGCCAGTCATAACATATGGATGTGAATCATGGACAATAGGACAACAGACAAGTAAATCGCTGGAGGCTGTAGAAATGTGGTTTTACAGAAGGATATTGATAATACCATAGACAGCTAAGAAGAGTAATGAAAACATTCTGAAAGAGGTCAATGCAAAAAGAGAGCTTCTTTTTCTTCTTCTACTATCCTTGCTCTATTGCCGTTGGTGTTGAGTTTCATACACAAAACAACTGAAGACCTGCAAGAACATATCAACAGGCTAAACAACACTTGTAAACAATACAACACGAAGATCAACATAAACAAAACTGAAGTAATGGCAATAGCGAGAAAGAAAGAAAAACTAAACATCATAATAGATAATACAACTCTGAAACAAGTTGACAATTTTAAATATCTGGGTAGCACGTTAACACAAGACAATAACCAAGAGACAGAGATAGATATAAGGTGTAACAAAGCATGCCAAGTTATAGGCCAAGTATCAACACTATTGAAAAACAAAGCAATAACTACGGAAGCAAAAAGGGCAATATACAAATCAATTTTTCTACCAACTCTGTGCTATCAGTGCCAGAATTGGACTGGACTCTAGAACAATAAGAAAGATAACGACCACCGAAATGAAATGTGCCAGAAGAATGACAGGAAACAGCTTAAGGGACAGAGTAAGAAACACCAACCTGAGGAAGAAACTCGAAATTGAACCAGCCAACGAATACATAAAGAAACAACAGATAAATTGGTTCGGCCACATAACAAGACAAAAAGAACTAACAATGACTCAAAGAGCCATAAACAAACGCTACGAAAACGCCACATTAAGAGGAAGACTGAGAAAGAGATGGATAAAGGGAATACTAGAGTCACTAGGAGGGATAACACCAGAAGAGGCCAACAGAAGAGCAAAGAATCGCAGATTGTATCTCCCCTCGAATGGAGAAACAGTCGTGATCATACAGACATAGCGTAAATAAAATTTTAACCATACATATTTGCGGTATCAGAAACAAAAAGAGAGCTAATTTCCAATATTAGGAAGAAACAATCATCATTTTTTGTTTTTGGCCATGCAATGAGAAGGGAATATATTGTGACAACTGGGAAAATTGAGGGACAGAGAGATAGAGGGAAGCAAAGAGAAAAGATACCAGATAGCTTAAAAATTTGGCTTGGCAGAAGGTCAACAACAGAAATTATAAATAACTATCGAGATCGAAAGCTGTGGAGAGACATGTCACCTACACCGACAGGCATGGTACTTGATGATTTTTCTTTCCAGAAAAAAAAAATCTGGTACCCATTAAGGCTGGATGAACCTGGAAGCCGTCAATCAGGATCAATCCCCACCTCTTGTGTTTAGTAGTCCAGTTCACTAACCACTGAACGATTGCAGCTCCCATAAATAGTACAGAGTGAGCATAAAAAAGCGACAAAGAGATCATGAAAAATGCGTACCTGGGGGAGTACATGATTTTGAAGCATTGTCAGCTGGATATAAGACTGGAGTACCATACCCCATCTTTCTGGGTTCTGATACATGAGCTCCTGTTTAAAAACAAAACATTCTTTTTTAAAAACATCCTGAAACTGGTCTGAGTCTGAGATGGGGTTCTTATTGAATTAATGACTTTTTCAATTAGTGAAAAGAAAACACAATTATGGCACTTATTCAACTTCTAAGGTCAGCACGGGGGTGGAGTTTTATGGCTGAAGAATAAGGGTTGCATGTTCAGCAGTCATCACAAGCTGTTTGGATCAGGGATTTTACTCAACCTCAGAGGAAATCAAATTGTTTTGTCCCTACCTTAATTCTAATCAGCGTCCACCTTATTTGGGGTATAGGACAAAGGCATACGAATGTGAGACTGCTGTAAAGCTGGTAGTAAGCACAATAACAATAAATATACATATAAATGGTATGGTTTCAGCTTTACATTGGTGAAAGATAGAACAAAATCAAAAAAATGTTGTGACTAGAGGTCTGCTGAAACAATGGTTAAGATACAAAAAAACAAAAATGAGGCATAAAAATATATATATATATACAAAATATATATATATATATATATATATTAACTAATTATAAAATACACATGATACAATGGAGATGCAAAAATGAGAAACTTTTATTATTCAAATATAAAATTAGCTGGAGTAGTAGCCCGAAAGCATCTAAAGTACAAAGTTATGAAAGAAAAGAGACTTAAGTGGGTGTTGCAGAAAGATAAATGACACAAACACAGGTAACTTAAAAGAACATAGAGTGAAACAAAGAACCAGAGGATGGATAGCATACAGACACAAGGGTGGATAGCTAAACAAGAAAATGATGAAGGCGGTATATGAATGGAAATTAAGCAACCATAAGAATGTGTATATGCTGCAGTACCAGTTTCCCAAGAGTGTGTATGTGAATGCCATAAATGCCAATGCAGAGTAAATATAGAATGTAAGTATACATGAGCACACACATACATGTTCTTGCTCTCTCACATGCACTAAGCACACACACACAAAATTGCCAGCAAAGTCTTAGGATGAAAAATAAAATGATTTTTCAGTCTAATGGATCAATAACGAATCAAACAACAAACAAAATACTTTTCAATTTATCAAAATACTTTGACTTATCTACAATTGTAGTAGCACTTAAAAAAAAACTGTTTCTCCACCCCTTAAGGCATATGGGGAATATGGTATTTTGTGTCCATGTTTTTCAATGATCAACAGCACATATTGTAGATATCTGTATCATGTCAGGCTACCCTATTTTTCAAGGAAACAAAAAATCCTTGATACCCATTTTCAGAGACTGGGTGAACCTCATATCATCATGTGGGTCTGAAAAAAATGTGTCACATCTGGGAATTGTTTATAAGTTGCTACATAAATTAATAAATAACATAAACACAATAAAAATAGAAAAGCTTTGCTTGCCAGAGCATTGTGGCCTTGGATGTCTCTCCATTTGTCAACTGGTTCTGGAAGTACCTGCAAGGTATGACAAAAGTTGCAAGTTTAAAAAAAAAAAACTTTAAAATAATGAAACAATAAAAATCACTGTGCAAAGAAAAATATTGCAAATTTCACCACCATAAGAGTACCATTTAATATGTATTGGAAGTCTTCTAGCATTTAGTGCTGCAGGAATATAAAGTCTTTTCTTATAAAAGTACAATATTCTCCCTAATATACGAGGAATTGGTTCCATAGCTTTCCTATCTTCACTCCCATAATAAAGAAAAGGCGATCTCCAGTAAATCCCATTTTTTTTGGATGATCAGATAATTAATTTATTAGCTAAATAAATCTGCAACAAAAACTTAAAAACATGATAAGAAAAGCGGAGGCGGGATCTGTACGTATGCAATGGGTATGTCATTGCAGAAGTCAAAAATATGTACAGTCACCTTTGTCTACGTTCCAGGACATGTGGGAGTACGGGGGAAATGTAAGATCGGACAGGTTGATTAGCTGCGTTATCATTGAGGATTGAGGACGGTCAACAAATGGATCGGTGGTGGTGGGGGGGGGGGGGGGGGGGGGGGGGAGCATCATCAATGCCCTCCGTGATGGAAGAGCACAGGACTTCGACAACCATGAGTCCACGTCACTCCTTCAGATGAAAGAGATGGAAATTAAGATTGGCACAGCCAGAAATGAGAAACTAAGTGAGCGTATCAGAAATCTTATCAACCAACACAGAACTGGAGTCGTCAGTCGCTGGACACTGCAGGAATTGCTGAGGAGGGGATCTGAGCACCTATTGACATGTTTGGAGCACAATGATGATAACCCGAAAATAACTCAATAGCTTAAAAAACAAACCTATGTATGAAAACTGAGGTCCTTGTACAATTATTTTAAATATTGTGTCCCTTTAACCCTAGATTGCGATACCATCATGAAAATTACAGCATCAAAACACAAATTCTTCTAAATTTGACAGTTTGCCATGGTCAAACTACGATCTCGTATTATGCAAGCAACAACGCGTGCATGCACACACACACACACAAATCGCCTATAGAAATTGGTAGTTTTCCTTTTTTTTTTTTGCTATGACCAGGGAAATATCCTCAGTCGTCAGATAACAACAAACAACCTTTTGTAACTTGGAAAACAAGATGATTATTATGCTATGAGGTAGCTGAACATACTGACAGACTTATGGCGACCGTACTGATAGACATTTCAACACGTCCTGTCCATGCAGTCAAATTCAGGCCATATATTAAACTGAACCAGGAAATCCAAGTTCCCGTGTCTCACCTAGTGTAAACACACAGCATCTCTACGCATCTTGATGCTTTTACTTCTTTACTTCGTAAACACACAGCTATGTGTGTATGTCAAAAGTTCAAAGAAAATACTATTTTTAGAGTTCCTAATGTTATATTTAAGTGGTAAAATTTAAACTATAGTATCGTAAAGTATCACAGTATGTTCAGCTACCTCATCAAGAAGCCTTGGTGGCTGAGTGATTAATGTGCTCGCTTCCTGAACAGAAGGGTCCGGGTTCGATCTCAGCAGTGGTAGATTTTTTTTTTTGGACTAACAAGGCTCCGGGGTTCACCCAGCCTCTAAAAATAGGTACCAGAGATTTTTCTGGGAAGTAAAGGTGGCCTGGCATGATACCGACCACATCACCCAAAAATGTGCCATGGTCATAGAAAAATATGGTCACTAACACCATATTCCCCTTACACCTAGCAAGGCGTGGAGGGAACCTTTACTTTACTATTGTAAACACGTCAATCACAGACAGGTATCATAATTAAGGGTTAAATCTCTTCTTAGTTTGAGTATTAAACATTTATAGGATACTTAAGCATAGAGAATGCAAAATACACTATTTAAAATTTACAATTTCATTCCATAATGGTGGAGTAGGGTCGGTTGGTTCTCTTTCACCAATCCTGTAGCAGTCATCAGCAATGAGCCACTGGCAACTTTCAATTCTGTCGCTGTCATGTGCCTTGCCTCCAGATTGTGTATAATAAAGAGAATTACTGTACTAGTACAGTATTTAGATATTAGATGGCCATTGTAATATTTTCTTTGCCGTTATTACTTGCCATAGATCTGCTGTTAAGACAGCATGTTAGCCACTATACTAATGGCATTTTTATTGACATTTCTCCCTCATAAGGGGGTTTTTCATAACTATATAGAGAATGGGTGGCAGGGTTGGTTAAAGTCATTGTTTGTGAATTGGATGGATGTTAGTTCCATTCACAGCATACGCTAGGACTTTTTCATATAAATGTTTGGCATTTGTGTTGATGGGAGCCGCGATAGCTCAGTGGTTAGTGAACTGGACTACAAAGGACAAGACATAGGGTTCGATCCCAACCGATGGCTTCCGGTTCACCCAGTCTTTAATGGGTACCAGATTTTTTTCTGGGAATATAAAACGGCATGGGACCTACCACATTACTCCACAAAAATCATGTGCCGAAGGTCTGTAAAATTTATGGTCACTAACACCATATTCGCTATACATCACTTGGCGTGACGGGGATACTTTACTTTACTTTTTATTTGTGTTGAAATTTCTTTATTTATTTTAGAACAGTATTTGTCTATCGTATTGATCTTTTTTATATATTTGTTGCTTCGTACCTGATTACGGCTTTTTCAGAATGACGTTGTTGGTTTCTTCTCTTTAATAGTTTAGCTGCTATGTACAATTTTACAACCAATCTTCAACATGACAGCCTAATTAAGCATGTGGCCTTTGTTCCCAACTCCTCAGTAAACCCTCTTTAGCAAATCTCAGAAATGAAATACAGAAGGTATGATTTTGCGTTATTTTATTTAGTTCCATATTATAACTTTATAGATATTTTGATGTATCAATGTGTATTTGATGGAATTACTGACTAGACTTGATTTCATCCTTTTTAACTGTGAGCTGATTACTTTTTACAATTAATACCACCCAACAAAGGCGCAAGTCATCTTCAAATGTTCTGCTGGTGGGTGTGTTGTTCAATGTATCAGAATATACTGGCATTGCAAGTCTTTTAGGTGGGGGATTTCTTCCTGTGTACCATCATCAGCTCAAAAGGACAATAGGTAGATAGTTATTGAGTTATTTGCGGGTTATCATCATTGCACTCCGAACATGTTCATAGGTACTCAGATCCTTTCCTCAGCAAGTCTCGCAGTGCCCAGCGACTGATGACTCCAGTTCTGTGTTGGTTGATAAGTCTTCTTACACGCCCACTAAGTTTCTCATTTCTGGCAGTGCCTATTTTAACTCCCATCTTTTCATCCGAAGGAGTGACTGGATTTGTAGTTGTCGAAGTCCTGTGCTCTTCCCACATCTCGGAGGGCACTGATACAACCTGTTAAAAAAGTCTTCACAAGTTAAATAAAATTAAGAAAAAAGGAAAAAAAAACTACTATTTTAATAACATACCTCACAATCATATGTTCTTCTGAAGTAATTTAACATTTCAGTTTTTCCACTGCCGATATTTCCCTCAACTGAGATCTGGAAGGTGACCCAGAAAATAACACCAAATAATTAATTTGTTTATAACAGACATAAAGGCATGGTATTTTTTTTTTTTTGAGTAACTCACAATGTTTTAATTTTTTTTTATTATCTCATTAGACCCTGAACAATTACTGCAGCTTCTTTAAAATAGACTACTTGTTGTTATCTCTCTTTTGTGCCTTTCACTACCTCACCTTTAAATTGTTTAAATAGTTTGTACACATGAATCATATCAGTGATTATCAATAACTTTAATTATGTATATACAATTTATTATAATATATATATAACAATAATAATATATTTATACTATAAACCTATACTGAGCAGTGATAGCTCATTGATTATTGAACTGGACTACAAAGGACAAGAGGTAGGGTTTGATTCCAACCGACGGCTTCCGGGTTCGCCCAGCCTTAAATGAGTACCAGATTTTTTCTGGGAAAGTTATGGCGTAATACCGACCACATCACCCCAAAAATCATGTGCCGAAGGTCTAGAAAAATTATGGTCACTAACACCATATTCTCTATACGCCACTTGGTGTGACAGGCTGACAGGGGTACCTTACTTTTTTTTATAACCCTAAACTAGTTTTTAGTGAGTGGATGTTCCTCATTTTAATTATTTCATGATAATTAAATAGGAATGACAAATACTGAAAAAATAAACAAACAATAAATAAAATATTATACACTATTCATCCATTTTAATTGTTTTGCTACATGGAGAGGAGATCCCCACACACATTCTTAGTAAACTATTTTTTTCCCGCAACACGCGCCTGATCTATAATTATAATATTGCAATCTTAGTAGTGCAGCTGAACTGCGTTTTTTTTTTCTTTACTTTGGGGTTAAAGTTAAATAATTAATTAATAACGTAATAATTAATAGGATTGTTTACGAAAGAAAAAGAAAAATAACAATATGCAATTATGAATTAAACTCAAAAACATCTGTTAAGTGTTATTTTGGAAATTCAAATTATTGTATAGTAAGCGCAAATAATGTCACTGCAATAATTTAATTAATTTGCGAAACTTGTTAATGTCAACAAAAACCCGCAATCCTACCACATAGTTCGTGTGACCTGTCTCGAGCTCCTCGTTAGCAATTTTCCCTATGTCCAGATTCTGTCTATCTTTTTCAAAGGCATTCATCTTCTTAGGCAGGTGACTTGACAAAGACGGTGCCTGATAGTGAAACTGTTGGTCTATTCGTGAAATAAACTGCTGACAAAGCCGTCGAGCACATACCCAGACTTTCGAATTCATAATAGCAGACTACTGTTGTATTTATAGAGCACATGATATTGTAAAACTGATTTTCATTCGACAAGAGGTCGTTGCAGCGAACGATTTTGAGTGGTCACCGGGTACTTCGGGCGGCGCCGAGGGATATGATGCATCATATGCTTTAAACTATTAGCAAGGAGACAAGATAAATTACGACGTTTCGGCAAAAGCCTTCAGATAAAACAAACAAATAAACCCAAGGATAACTTGGGGGAGGGGGGGGGGTAGGCAGAGTAGTAGTAAGAAGAGTGACGGTGAGAGAAAACAAGGAAAAAACAATATATAAATGGAGATAAGCACAAATATCAAATATAATACAAAATATTAAATCCTATGTGGGACCGAGTGTAGAGCTGCAAAGAACATGTAAAAAAAATATAAAATTGTACGGAGCAGCTAAACTAAAACAAGACAAACTACGACGTTTCGACGAAAGCCTTCATCAACTGCTTCTGGATCCTCATCAGAAGTAGACAGAAAACGATTGAAAGATAACATCGAAGAAAGGACGGACGTCGACTTTGTAGAGTCTCAAAGAATGGCTGAAGATAGAGAGAGATTGAGAAGGTTGACGTAGCCTGTCAGTGGAACCCCTGCTGCCACTCCCATGGATATGGGATGGAAAAGGACATTGTAAGGTGAGGGCCAGTGCTCTTCATCGCTGTGTCGCCGTCTTCTCTGGTACATTGGACAAAGCACTAATTGTTTTCCCAGCTATGTCCACTATGTGAACCTGCAGCATTCTATCGAAATAGAAACCAAAATCTTGTCCTCGAAAGAACGATTCACTAACCACAGCTCTACCGTGGCTCCTAATTATTGCTTCCTTTTATTATTATTATTTGGCCGGGCATGGGCATACGATTTACTCGTCTTTCCCCCTTTAAATTGCCAAAACACATACTCAAATTGAGATTTGGTATAAATTGTTATCATTCGAGTCAAACAGAAATAGGTATTCGATCTCATCGAAGTCTCATCGTAGACCATTGGGAGGAAAAAGGGGGGGGGGGGGTTATATAATTACAAATATAATTTACGGTAAGCACAAAATATCTGTGCCGACGTGCGACATCTTTATTCCAAAGAAAGAAAGAAAGAAAGTCTTGTCATGCCAAGTGGTGGCGTATTGGGAATATGGTGCCCCATCTCGGCACATTGTTTTTATTCTTGCGTGTGAGTGTAATATCGCGGATATTACGTCAGTGTCGTGTTTCTTTCCAAGAAATATTTGGTTTCCACTTAAGGATGGGTAAACCTGGAAACTGTCGATCAGGATCGAATTCATTCTTTTGTCCTTGGTAGTCCTGTTCTCGAAAAGCTAACCAACCCTCGTTGTATTCAAATTAAAACACAGAATGTTTCAAAAACACGAAAAGAAAAATGAAAGTGAAACTTAGATCGTGTACTGGAACTGTAAATGCAACCGAAGTTTTTTTCTATATTTAGTGATTATTGATTTAAATTATCTAATTGTCTGCAACTCGAAGCAAATCAATACTTGAACAACTATGCATATTGTCATTTTCAACTCAGGGTGTGATTAAATACAGACCCTGAGCAAATCAATAAATATATTCCTAAATCAATGGATGCTTTTCAGCGTCAGAGGCCAACAGAAGAGTAAAAGACCGTAAATTATATCTCCCCTGGACGCTGAAAAGCAAATGAAGGAAAGAAAAAGAATGCATTCTTAGTTAAGGAGGTTACTCTAAACAAAACACATAAACATGTAATTAAACTTCATTTGTCTTGTTAAGTTCAAATTGCTTTCTTTGTCTGTACAAATATCATGGCAAACCTTGTGCACAAGAGACAAATAATAATAAATGAATATTGCTTGCTTGCGTTCGCCCGATGACTCAAGTATTCTAGACTACAGAATTACTCTTCATCATCCGCCCTTAAAAGGACGTTAAGTGGGTGTGTCTGCGTTGTGTTGTGGTTTACAGTATAACTGTGATATTTGCGCCTTTCGGCCCAACACATCCGACTTCAGCACGTAAATGAATATTATTATAGAGGGAAACTTCCGAGGCGAAAATCAGCGAATCAGAAAAAAATATGGACCAAAGCAGAATCGAACCCGTACTCGGTGGCACAGCGCCTTCCCACGAAAAGCCAAACGCTAGGGAACACTGCCACTCTGAGTCCATATTTTGTTGTTGTTGTTGATTATTTTTCAATTTTTCCGAGTGCTGTAAACATACCTCTTCCTCTGAATTGATTCGCGTGTGCACTAGAGTTGTTTAGGAGAACAAAAGGCTGGGGAAGCAACTCTGAACACATGCGTGGAACAAATATGGGCAAGTGAGTTAGTTTTCTTTGATCTTATGAAGTCCTCCGCCCGTGTCATGGATTAGAATGTTTGACAGAAGGAGGTGATATCAATGCTAGACCTGTACCCTAGATGTAAAAACAATAAGAAAAATAACCACTACCGAGATTAAATGTGTTAGACAAACGACAGGAAACAGCCTGAGAGATAAGATCAGAAACGAAGAAAGAAGAAAAAGCTAGGAATAATTCCCGCCGTAGGGTACATAAGGAAACAACAAATAAAATGGTTTGATCACGTGATAAGGTAGAAATATGAAAACATACAACGAGTCTTCAAGTGCGAGAACACCAGACCCAAGGGCCGACCACATAAAAGCAGGAGAGACCAAGAGAAGAGCAAACAAAAGACCACAAGTTATATCTCCCCGCGACACTGAAAGGCAAATGAGAAAGGAATGGAACATGAAGGGAATTTTCTTTTTTTTTTTTCGCCGAAGGCTCTCACCGCATAGTATGTCTTTGGGGATGTCCATCCTGCATTGTACAGCGGCCTAGACATCTTACACAAGGTTGCTGGAGGATAGTGAACGTACCTGTTACCTTTCATTTTTGTTTCTTCATCTCGATATTCACTTACTACATTGTTAAACTAAAGTACATGTATTATTGCCCTTCCGGGCCACAGGCGATGTATAGGAAGGAAGTCAATGTTCTCCACAATCGATGATTTGCTGTTAGTTCTTGTAGGTCTTAGTTGTTTCTTAGTCCCAGAGCTGAGCCTTTTCCAGTGATTGTTCTGCGAAGCGATTCTCTTGATTTTCCTTTTGTTCTTTTACCATATGGTTTCCATATGAATGCCCGATGAGGAAGTCTTTCTACACACATTCTGAGCACATGGCCGATGAGGAAGTCTTTCTACACACATTCTGAGCACATGACCGATGAGGAAGTCTTTCTACACACATTCTGAGCACATGGCCGATGCAACGCCTTCGCTCGACACGTATTCTTGTTTAGTTTCGTCTGGTATCTTATCGTTTGGTATGTACTCTCTCCAACTTATATATTTTTTAAACATTCTTTGGAGACATTTGTTTTCAAAGGTATTTATATTTTAATTTCTTATCTAAGATCTTGGTGGATTTCCAACTTTCACATTCATATGTTGTATCTATGGCCTTTGGTGTCTTGACAGATGGTTGGTAGCAAGCAATCAGTAGTTGGTAAAGTATTAGTATCTTATGCTGGATACTGTTTTACTGAACAGCTTCTCTTGTGGCTGAATTTGCCAATATTTAATAGGCAGATTCGACCGCAGAATGAACGAGATGCATTCGTGGTGCCTAGCCTCGTCTCCTTTCTCCTGTGCCGTTTTGTCTTCTGAATTTGATATCGACGCTGCCTCGAATGTTACTGCGCCATTTTTTATTCTTTATTCTCCACGTGATACGATATGCAGCCAGATTTTCCGTTTCTTTCACTGATAGAGAATTCCATCAAGGAAGCCTAGCAAACATCCTTATATCTCAGCACTGGCCCTTTTGTCTTTTCCGTCCTTAAGTTCGCCGTACAATATTTGTGTTGGAATACGAATGTTTGCTATTCTTTTTATATGACCCAGCCACCCTAGTCTACGACTCCTAAGTGTTACCATGATGAATGGGAGTTTGGCTCGTTGTAAGACATTAGAGTTGGTTACTTTGTCCTGCCATTTGATGTTCATAATCTTTCGAAGGCAACGCATATGAAAGCTATTTAACATTTTTTCTTGTCCTGCATAGGTAGTCCAAGTTTCTGATCCGTATAGAAGTGTACTAAGTACACAACTTTGGTAAATTTGAATCTTAGTCCTGAGTGTTAGTTTGGTGTTGGTCCAATGTGGAAGCTGCCTTTCAGATTCAGGAATTTATTTCTTTTTCAAGGGAGATAGTGGTTGTGACCATAGAACCGAGATACGTAAACTTTCTAACAGATTCAATGGGTGTGTTATTTGATTATATAATTGCAGGAATGGCAGCACCCCGCCGAGGCACCACCGTCTTCTGGATACTTATTGACAAAGAGAATAAATCACACGATCTAGCTAGGTTGTCAATCATTGACTGCAGGACAGACTCATCGTGAGCATCCAATGCTGCATCATCAGCGAATAAAAGCTCCTTGATTAGGGTCTCTGTTGTTTTAAATGTTGACCTTGGACGTGCTAGATTAAATAAGGAGCCGTACAATTGTAAGAATGTAGATGTCTCCTGAGACGTTTTCAAACGCATTGTGAAGAAGGGCAACGAAAAATATTCCAAATATGGCAGGGGCAAGGACGCATCCCTATTTGACTCCAATATTCATCTCCAAGGATTGGGAAAATTTGCCTTCGAACTGGATGGTGGCAGACGTATGGTTGTGGAATGACTTGATCATCTTGAATAATTTAGGACGATGGTGAACATTTTCCAGCACCCTGTATAGACCTGCTCTGTGCACGGTGTCAAAAGCCTTTATTAGATCAACGAAGGCTACACATCTCTGTTCCTTGCACTTATGCTGTTGGCGAAGAGCAAACATCATATCGGTGGTTAACCGTCCAGCTCTAAAATCACACTGGGTCCCAGGAAAGATACGTCCCGCCAGTTGATGTAGGTGTTTTAAAACAACTCTTGTGGTGCTTTTCCGGTTATACTCAGGAGGAAGATACTCATATTACAATTTTGTTACAATCGCCAGTCCCCATTATTTTTGTATAACATTACAATCTTAACATCTTTCATGTCCTGGGGTATATCTCCACTTCTCCAGCAATGGATGAATCTGTAGAGGTGGAGCATGAGTGTTTTCAAGATTTCCCTTGAGTATTTCGACGGGGATGTTGTTACCAAAAACTTTTCCACTTCAGAAATGTTATGCTATAGCGCTGGTTCGAACAGACATCTTAAGAGAATGGCTTGGCAGAAGGTCAACAACAGAAATGATAAATAACTGTCATGATCGAAAGTTGTGGAGAGACATGATCACCTACGCCAACAGGTCCGGTACTTGATGACGACAATAGCGCTGGTATCACACATGAGTTGAATAATCATCTACATTTTGTACGTTTGCTGAGTATATTGAATCTTCAAATGTTCGTCATTTTATTGAAGGCATTTGATGCTATAACGATGCTTGTAATAATTTCTTATGTTTCTCCAACTCTGTGCATTTTGTTTCCCGAGTAGTTAAAATTGACGTAACTTTGTTGAGCCTGAAGTTTGTTTACCTGCAAAATATGTTCATATTTTTAAAATAACGGGAGATAAATACAACTTACTGTCTATCGTCCGTCGTTTTCATGGCTGAACTTGTAGGAAATGGAGATCTGTATTTGAACTTTATGTTTGTTGAATAATTTAATGTAGTAGATCTATTTATCAACAAGGTGGGAAATGAGTGAAGAAAGCAAATAATATTAAAGCATTTGATTAACCCCCTTAGGAAAAAACTGAAATATAAATATGACTACGCAAACAGAACTCGAATTTGCTGAGTTTGATTCTGGTGGTACTAAATCATGGAGCGAGGTGTTTCAGGTTCGTCTTTTGTCTCTACTTAACTCTTACTTACTCTGTCAGTCAAGTCAATAACTGACCATATATATAACTATATACTTTGATCTATTTTATGATGGAGCTATGGATTGAATGCATTTTATTTCATTAACATATAAAACTTATATACAACATGGAAACGTTTGACCGAAGTTTGTCGGTGGAACACCACCACCGGATGTTATTGATATTTAACTCAAGTAATTACTGATTACTGGTGATAATTATAAAATGAACGAATTGTTATTGACATTGGTAAAATAAATAGTCATATAATGAAATTGTGATAATGATTCAACGTGATAAGGATACTTAATACAAATAAAATATGAGTACTAATAAGTGTAATATTATTTATTGTTAGTATTCGTGGGGTAAAAAATGCTGTAGTACCACCACAGAATAGATCACAAAAAAGTGAATTGCTCTGGAAAGTTTCCAGAGGCTTATAGGAGGTGACTGCCATCTATTGTTAGCGTGAAGCTATCCATGTGAGAGTTGCTTTCACTACTTTCAGATCATGCATGAGTTAAGTCAAATGAGTAGAGTTTGAAGCGTTAAGACAAGTCTATGCCATGTCACAAATGTAGTTCTTGTAAATTATGACAATGTGCATTTAATACCCACCTGAAAGGAATGTTTAATAATTTAAAGATAAAAGTGCTTTATTTCTCATTCTAGTGTTCACTCAATGACCACTTAAGGAATACAAAGTCTTCTTCATTATCTGTCCCTAAAAGGACATTAAAAGGGCATAGAAATACTTTGTGTTGTACTTTTTTGTGTGCCTTTCAGCCCATAACATCCAACTTCAGCACTATTTTTGAGTACCAGTTGCCTGTCCTCTTCAATTCCACTTAGCCACATAAGACTGGTTTGTCTGTTAATATTAACACCACAAAAATTGTTGAGTAAGGTCTGGGTAGTTCTGGTTCACCAATCCAGGTGAAAGTCATCAGCTATGAGTTACTGGCAGCTTCTAGCTTTCTTCCTGTCAGGCACCTTGACTCCAGATAATAATTTATTTAGTTGAATAATTTGTTTTTTTCTTTTCATTTTCAGAAGTTGAAAAATGTGACTCCATGTAATACTGAAGATGAGGATTTTTCTACAAAATATGCAAAAGAGCCAGACAACCAGCATAAGAATCGTTATAAGGATGTCAGTCCATGTAGGAATAATAAATGCTTAATGATGCTTATGTAATGTAATGAATACTCTCACCATCATTTGAAATCTTATGAAACCAAGTATTTTGAACTTACTTCATTGTATCTGGTCTGTATGTCTGTTGCTGGGATAGATTTTTTAAATTAAGTCACAGGATATTAGTGTTTTTTTCATCTTATCCTTGGCAATTGCCTGACAAAATCTTCTGTTACCTTGTGACAATTTAGTAACAAGAGATCACATCAAGATGTCATCTTCAAAGAGTGCTCTGAATCTGGTCCACACTGTTAATCTTTATTTCTGTTTTTTTTTTCTAACAGTTGTTTTTCATCTACTTCCCTTTCAATTTCTCCTTGTAAGACCACAGCAAGATAGTTCTTTTAATGGTTTCAGGATTTTGTTTGAGCACAAGATCTATCTGGTTTCATCTACTGTCTGTTATTTGTGTGTGAATTTCCTCTTGATGGCACACTTGTGTGGGTACAGGAGCTCTGTTACCAAACCATCTATGTACTTTAGGGTGTGGCGGGCATGCTTCATACTAGGGAACATGCTGAGAAGGGGATCAGAGCACCATGGAGTTGTCTGTTGTGCAGTGAAGATGATATGTCAACTACACTAAACTATTGGTAGTTTCTTTATTTTTTAACCCTAGATTATGATTTATATACCTGTAACACACATTGTCATGATTCATCAAAATCAAACTTTCTTGAACTATTGCTGCACAGCAGTGTCTTTACACAAGGCAAGAAATGGGAATCGGATGTGGTAATCATTTCCTGATTTACAGTTTATTTTTAGTCTGAAACTCGACCACATATCCCCCCTGATTACCTGTGTCTATTCATGCGATTGCTGTCAGCCGTAATTTTGGCTTGTATGTTCAACGTCCTCCTCATGTTGCTCACTGACTTTCCTGTGCTACAAAAGTTTCTTTGATGTTATGCTTATGGCCAAGATTTCCCCCATCATGAGAAAGTAAAAAGGAAAAAATTTTTTTTTTTTTTTGATTGAAAAAAAATAATTTGTGTTTATGATACCATAGTACTTGTTACTACGTGAATTAAAAAAAAAATCCAACGTCAAAGGAAAGAAATGAAACACTTAGGGGTCACCGGAAGTGATAATTAGGAAGGTATATGGGAGGGGGGGGGTAATTTTTACTATAGAAACATAATCTAGGGCTAAGGTTGAATTTGGGTTTGTTTACAAACTTTTTCTGTTTATATATTATAAGATATCTGTTGTGATGTTTGGGACGGTTTTTCAAAATTTTTATTTTATTTAAATTCTGTGGCTTTGTAAAATCCTCATCGTGATTGTTGGTGTTGCATTTGCAAAATAAAATGTTAACGCCCATATTTTTAAAAACTCCTCTGAATACTCTGAATTACTTTTACCTTTACGCAGAGAAAATTAATCAGATTGTATTTTAAATGTGTAGATAGAATTATTCCAATTATTTGTTTTCATTTCAGGATATTATGTTTTTAATCTCCTGCCATTTACCATTACATCTCAATATTCTTTCATTCATTAATCCTGTAACCTTGTCAGTTGTTGAGACACCCTTGATGACCTTTCAATTTTATTTCAACTTTCATGATTAAGAGCTGTTTTTTAATGTAATTAATACTATTCTATTCATTTTGAGATATTGTCTGCCCTCCACTTCTTTTGTCTCTGTCTACTTGTTTTCTTTTGACTTGTAGATCATGTAACATGTCCATACCATTTTCATTTAAACTCTATTACCCTAAACAGTAAATCTTTAATTGACTCTGTAGATTGTTGGATTTTGCTGTGCACTTCTTCAATAATGATGTAGTCTTTATAAGAATGCATTATCTTTCCATATCTAATTTCTAGAGTCTCTATTCTTTTTTTTAAGATCAGCAGTGAGTGGCAGCATTTTGCAGATGTATAGAAATTTACGCACAAGAAAAAGCATTCTGTTCATTATAATCTGATTATTGTCCTTAGAGAGATGTTTTCGCTTTTCCATGTATGGTTTAGTCTTATCAGGTCTACCATTACCTGTGTAATTCTAGTTAATAGTTTTGGATTTGAGCTGTTGTCAGTGACATTGGAGCCCAAATATTTGAATTGGTTGACTGTTTCAAGTGTCTCTCCATTTATTGTAGTTATCCTTTCAGTGCTCTGGGTCATGCTTGTCATTAGTTTGGTTTTGTTACCATTGATCTTCATTCTGTTTGCTGTTGATTTCATATCCAGGTACTCATCTAGGTCCTCAAAGTCTGATACATCACCTATTAGGCCATAATCACCATGTCATCTGCAATTTAATTAATAGCAAAATTAATTGATGAACGTCTATTTCTATACTAGCAGGCACTGTACTTGTTAACAATAGTTTGCTACTCTTGAGATGTTCAGGTGCAATGTCCTTTGATAGCACACACCCTTCCGTCGAGTAATATTGTCATTTTCTTCACTCTTAGTATAATTTATCTCCCTATTTGTGCCTGTTTAACAGCAGTTCTTGAATCTATGCTTTTTCCTTCATCCTGTTGCTATGTTTTTTTATGTTTTTTATTTTAGTATTTTCTTATCTTTAACTCACTTACTTTTGTGCTTCAAATAAAGATGATCATAGCAGGGTCAAGTTAACTGGAGCCAATGACTACATCAATGCTAGTCATATTGAAGTTCTGGAGGCAGGCAGAAAATACATTCTTACTCAGGTTTGTAGTCATGTTATATAAGTATAGCCTATACTGTAATTAAACTGTACCTGAACATCCTGTCATGGTCAAGTTGTGAGAACTGATTGCAAAAATAATGCAGAACAAAAAAAAAAAAAAAGAAGCAGGTGCAAAGAAGAAACATCAAACAATTTAATCTTCTTTCCTTCCTCATCAGCCTTTCAGCATTGAGGGGAGATATAATTTGTGATCTTTTGCTCTTCTGTTCGCCTCTGTTGCTGTTATGTTTCCTAGTGCTTCTAGTATTCCATCCATCCATCTTTTTCGTGGTCGACCCTTGGGTCTGGTGTTCTCACAACATTTGCAGAAGGCTCGTTGTGTTGTGTTTTGATCTTTCTGCCTTGTCATGTGGCCAAACCATTTTATCTGTTGTTTTCTTATATATTCTATGGCGGGGGCTATTCCTGGCTTTTTTCTCAGTTCTTCATTTCTGATCTTATCTCTCAGACTGTTTCCTGCCATTCATTGAACACATTTCTTCATTGTAGAGGTTATTTTTCTTATTGTTCTTGCATCTAAGGTCCAGGTCTGGCATAGGTAGCACAGCGTTGGGATGAAAATTGTATTGTATAGTGCTCGTTTTGCCTTTAGAGTTATTTCCTTGTTGGACAATAGTGGTGATAACTGTCCAGTGATTTGACATGCTTTGTTGCATCTTGATTCTATCTCTACTGCTTGTGAATTAACAATCTGATGATGAAACAAATGGTATTTGCAAACTATTTTGTACTGAGCTTCATTTATTTCATACAACTAATGTTCATTTAGTGAATAAACCAAAGTGTCTAACCTGCGGACCACATGTGGCTGTGAAACATATTTGAGTGGGCTGTGGAACATATCTGAGTGGGCTGTGGCCCTCTTCTATGGTTTTCATTAATAGATGATAAACCAAAAGTATAATTTTTAAATTATGGATGCTGGATAGATCCAGTAAGACAATCTTTTATATATATGTATCTTTTTTTATGTATATTTTATAATTTCTGTTAGATAGTGGGTACAAAATAGCATTTTTCTCTTTCTAGAAGTGGCAGCAGCTTGCATACTTATGTCTAAATTTACATTTAAACCTTGGCCAACTTGATATCACTTTTTATTCTTTCAAATATTGTTTATAACTTGGTATTCTCAACTTTTTTCTTATTCTGCCCCATATATTTCCTCTCTACCTTTATCAAGTTCTGTTTTTTTTCAGTTATAGGCATATTTTAGATGAAAAACTAAAAAAACATTTCCCATAAGCCTCTCATGCAATCTGAATACTCAGAAGTTCAGGGAAATGCTTTCTTTCTTCCTTTATTACCATTGCTGGCCATCTGCTCATATTTCCAGTAAATCACTGGACATTCTCTTCTAGATGATTCAGTAGCTTTTTATTGGTCTGAAATCCTTACCAGGTTTTGGTAAATTATTATTTTTTAATCATCTTCAAAAAAATGAGCGTTGCATTTTCTATTTTTGCAACCATTACAATTCAACACAAGAGGAGTTCTAGCCCACAGAGACTGCTCTGATAAAATCTTTTGAAGTAACTGGGAACCACAATAAGGTGTATTGCTGAAAGTAGGGAATGGGCAAATAAATATAGTGCTGCTGTAAAGCTGGTAACAAGGAGCCAGTAGTGGGGTGTAACACACACTCCTACAGGTATGATGGCAGCTTTACAAAAAAAGAACACAACAAAATACTAACGTTTCGGCCTACAAGGGGGCCTTCTTCAGAGAACGAGGACAACGATAACAAACGATGAGGCACAGATAAATGCTACTTCATCTAGGATAATAAGGACTGGTAAATGAAGCAGAAGTGGTAAGAGGGATAAGAGATGAGATGGTGATACGAGAGAGAGATGTGTTACATGTTGGAGGATAGACTAAATGTGGAAATATAAAAGTATATATATTATATATATATATATATATATATATATATATATATATATATATATATATATATTGCTGAAATATGCGTCTGTGTGAAATCTCAGAGGCAAGATCAGCATCTTCCCCAATATGAAGCACGTCCACCTCACACTAGCTAAAGCTTTGAAGATGGCTTCAGCTCAGGTGCACTATGTCTGTAGCACACACGAAGACCTTGACCTCAACCTACTCTGTCACCCCTTACGACATGCGTGGCTAGTGACAGTGGCCATATTCTTTATTCCCCTTACCATTGTCAGGGACCTGGTAGCCACATGGTGATAAAGAACAAAAATAAACACTATCATTCATCTCATTGTTAGGCTTTAACAAACCCATTTGTTTTTTATTCCTATCCATCTTATATTTAATCTTAGTTTTTAAATAACAATTGATTTTCCTATATATGCTAGGGCCCATTGGAACACACCATGGGTGACTTTTGGCAGATGACTTGGGAGCAAGGAACTAAAGCTATTGTCATGCTAAATAAAGTTGTTGAAAAAGGCACAGTAAGAAGTTTATGCTTGTCTTCATATAATAGAACCATGAAAGCAAATTAAAAGCAGAATGTTTAATAGACCATAAGTTTTAAATATTTGAATTACTACTTATGTTAGTTATGTTCATAATGTGATCATTTAAGACAGTGTAATATTCAGGGCTACTGTAATTCAGCGGGAGCCTCGATAACTCAGTTGTTAGTGAACTGGACTACAAAGGACAAGAGCGGGTTCGATCCTGATCGATGGCTTCCAGGTTCACCCTGCTTTAAATGGGTACTGGATATTTTCTTGGAAAGTAAAGCAGCGCTGGCATAATACTGACCACATTACCCCAAAAAAATCGTGTGCTAAATGACTATAAAAATTACGGTCACTAACACCATATTTCCTATTTCGCACTTGGCGTGATGAGGCTCTTTACTTTTTTTTTTAACTTTTATTGTAATTCACCATTATTAGAGAAAGATTTGAATGAACTATGAATTATTCGTTGTTGATCCAGCAGCTTATGAACATTTATTTTTTCACCTTTTGTAATTCTTGACATTCTAATGTAGAGACGCTTGTTGTTTTTTCACACACTCTTTTGGGGGTCTCACTGCTACTTTGATATACTGTATTCAAGTGTTCACTATGGCCAAGCTAAAATATATGACCAAAAGTTCTTGGTGAAGTGCTGTATCCTAGGAAACAAGATTTGAAAATATTCTGGTGGCTAGGAAACAGTTTTATGGTTTCTATTTCAATGGATATGTTCACTATTAATTCATCATCATTATCATGTGCCATACTGGTTGGTGTAGGCAATCATGTCCTTCCACAATCTTTTATCCACAGAGCATTCTGCTAATTCTGTTGTTGACTGTTTTCCTTGCCATAACACTAAGCTATCCAGTATTTTCTCTCTTTGTCATCCACGATCTCTCTTTTCCTGTATTTTGCCAGTTGTAACCAAATATTCCAACTTTTCTCTTCTCATGATGTGCCTGAAAAATGTTGATTGTTTCTTTCTGATGTTTCTTAGGAGCTCCTGTTTTGTGTTGCCTCTGAGAATTTCCTCATTAGTCTTTTTAACTGTCCAGGAAACTTTCAACATTCTTCGGAGAAATACCATCTCTGTGGCCTCTAATCATCTTTTCATTTGTTTGTTTACTGTCCATGATTCGCTTCCAAAGGTAAAAATTGGCTCTATATAGCACCAATGAACTCACTTTTAACTCAATTCACCTCATTTAAAATCATAAAAGAAACATATAATTCTGGTATGCATGTTTAATTTACAGCGTAGATTTGTTTTTGTATGTCAATGTTTAGTCTAGGGCTGATTGAAAAATCTCTAGGCTGGCATTCAGCTTTACTACACACAATGATCTTTAGCCATGAGAGGTAAAAACAGCAGATTCCTTCAAGATTCTATAGCAAATCTGAAGAAAGAACAACAGACCACATTCTTGCAACTCTTAACAGGATCAACTGTAGAATGAGTGTTCTTCATTACAGAATGGAAGTTAACTTCAACCACACAGTATACACGTCAAGCTGACCTACATGTTTCTGATGTGTGGTCAGTATGGGAGATGTACATCAGAAGTAAAATCTGACATTAGAAAAGCCAGAGGTAAACAAGTTATGAGGTACTTATGATGACATCCTTCTAATGGCTAAATTTATGAATGCAGCTCATCTCTCTAAATAATTTGCTGAATGTAGTAAATTGAATGCAGAAGAAGAAAAAACTGGAGGTTATTCTAAGTCAAATGTAAAACACCAGAGAGATGGCTTATTTTTGTAACAATATAATTATGCCGAGGATAGAAATGGTGAGAAATGCAAAAGATGGAGATCAACTTCAAAAATGTCACTCATCACATCTACTGGTTACTGGTCTTCTTCACTTGCCCTGAAAATGGTGTTTGATATGTTGTGTTGCAATCTACAACAAAACTGGAATATTTGCACCTTTCACGTCAGTTCATACGATTTATCATGACATATTTATTTGACCTGATTTTCCTTACTGTTTCATACGCTACTCTCTTGACCATAATTGGTGCTGACCATAATTTGTACCACCACAAGACCGGTATGTGGAGTTAGATTAGGCTCTTGATCAGTAATTAGCTCTTGTTCACTGACACCAGTAGTCAACTGTAGATCACTGACTGATATAATGTACTGTATATCATCATCAAGTACCATGCCTGCTGGCGAAGGTGAACATGTTTCTCCACAATTTTCAATCTCAACAGCTATTTATCATTTCTGTTGTTGACCTTCTGCCAAGCCATTCTCTTAAGATGTCTGGTATGTTTTCTCTTTGCTTCCTTCTATCTCTTCATCCCTCAATTTTCCCAATATATTCCAGTTTATCCCTTCTTATAACATGGCCAAAAAATGTTATAAGTTTCTTCCTAATATTTGGATATTAGCTCTCTTTTTGCTTTGGCCTCTTTCAGTACGTTTTCATTACACTCCTTAGCTGTCCATGGTATTCTCAACATTCTTCTGTAAAACCACATTTCTACATCCTCCAGTGATTTTGTGCTGTATATAGGTCCTGTTTATTATTCAAGTGCAGTTTTATATAAAATTGCCTAATCTCCTTACCATACAATTTCTTAAAGTAAACTCATGTAAATGTTAGTGTTGTTACTTTGTTTATTTGTAGCTAAAGTGTTAGTATTGTGACTTTGTTTATTTGTAGCTAAAGTGTTAGTATTGTTACTTTGTTTATTTGTAGCTAAAGTGTTAGTATTGTTACTTTGTTTATTTGTAGCTAAAGTGTTAGTATTGTTACTTTGTTTATTTGTAGCTAAAGTGTTAGTGTTGTGACTTTGTTTATTTGTAGCTAAAGTGTTAGTATTGTTACTTTGTTTATTTGTAGCTAAAGTGTTAGTATTGTTACTTTGTTTATTTGTAGCTAAAGTGTTAGTGTTGTGACTTTGTTTATTTGTAGCTAAAGTGTTAGTATTGTTACTTTGTTTATTTGTAGCTAAAGTGTTCCCAGTATTGGCCACTTGGTGCTGACTATGACAGTGAACAAGAAATGTACTTTGAAGATTATGGTCTTAAAGTCACACTAGTAAAGGAGGAAGATTATCAGCATTTTACACTCAGGACTTTAGATTTGGAGCACTTAGAAGTGAGTTCTTAATTTGGAAATCATTTTATGTTTCTTTCAGGAGAGAAGGGATCCAAAGAAGAGATGTACTTTGTGAATTGGTATGTTGAGGACAAGTGGCCAGATTCATTTCCCTTACCTACCAGCTTTTAAATTTATCCTGTTTTAAATGGATGCTAAAGATTTTTTCTAGCCTGGTGTAAACCACACACACATCAGTATGTGGATGGTCAAGATAAAATATGAGCATATTCTCAGTGGGTCATGCTCAAAGCAGGAGGGACAAGTTGCTTTATTTTGTCTTTGCTAATGGGGGAGAATGGTTGTTAGAGAAGGGATGATCCATGTAAAGAAACAGGTTCTCTAATCTTGAAGGTTAGCTACTATGGAGCACCATTTCACTCTGTCTCCTGCCATAATGGTACACACTGTCAGAACACAAGCAGGCTATACAGACCACACCAAAGTTAGGTCAGGAGTAAGTCAGGGATGCATGCTATCTCTCCTATTGTTTATTACCTACATAGACTACATATGTAAGTTACCATCTCATCCATCGGAGACTGAGGGGCTTACAAAGTTTCTTTTTGCAGACGATCAGGCACTAATACACAGACAATTAGAAGACCTACAAGAACACTTAAATAGACTCAACGGCACAGGTACAAAATACAACATGAAAATCAACATCAACTAAACATAAGTCATGAATATCACAGAAATAGAACATCAACATGACAATGAATGGCAGACAACTAAAACAAGTAGAGGAATTTAAATACCTAGGTCTAGTGACAAACAAACAATTCACAAACAGCAGAAATAGGCTCAAGATGCAACAAAGCTTGTCAAATCGTCAGACAGCTTTCACCACTATTGTCAAAGAAGGAAATAACTAGAGACAAAACCAGCACTCTACAATACAATCATCATTCCAACATTGTTTTACCAATGCCAGACCTGGACCATAGATGCAAGACAGATAAGTAAAATATGAGATGAAATGTGTTAGACGAATAACAGGAAACAGCCTGAGAGATAAGATCAGAAATTAAGAACCGAGTAAAAAGCTAGAAATAATTCCTGCTATAGAATATATAAGAAAACAACAGATAAAATGGTTTGGCTACATGATAAGACAGAAGGATTAAAACACAACACAATGAGCTTTCAGTAAACAGTGTCAGAACACCAGACCCAAGGGCCGACCATGAACAAAAGAGGGGTTGATGGAATATTAGAAACACTAGGAAACATAGCAGTAGAGGTCAACAGAAAACCAAATGACCACAAATTATATTTACCCTTGACACTAAAAGGCAAATAAGGAAGGAATGAAGAAGAAGAAAAGCTGTCATGGGTTCTCCAGTCCAGCTCTTGATAATGTCAGTCCAATGGAGTTTTTGTCTGTCTCTGCTTCACTTTATCATAGTTTTTGTTTTCTTAGTATTTACAACATAAGACAAGAAACTGATATAGGAACAAAACTTAGGTTTTTAAACGCCTGTATTTTTCTCATAGCAACATATGGCTGTGAAATATGGACTTAGACAGGTTGGCTAAAAAATACATCAATGTCTTTGATTGCAAGTGGTACAGAAGATAAAAGATCCTCAGAAAATCATGAATGGAGAAAAGAACAAACATGTTACATTTGCAAGAATTTAACATTTGAATAAATTAAGAAAACTAGTTAATAAAGGTTGTGTGCTGTCACCAGGTTTGTTTCTCTCGCTCTCTCTGCGATCAGGACTCAATCAGAGTAGGACTCCAGACTCTTGCACGAAGACAGCTGTCTGTTTAAGCCTGTTAGATCCACTCTGATTGAATCTCTGTTAAAACGTTGCACTGTGTTCTGCGCCAGTGGCCCAGTGCATCCAATTTCAGCCAGCATTTTGTTCAGGTTTGCTTTCCTTAGCCTTTGATTGTCCCCAATCTTCCCGCAAGGCAGCAGATGATCTTTTCTGTAGGGGGATTCTGCCCTTAGATGGTCAGCCTTCTCAGGTTTATGAGCACCATCTGCCAGAGTCACTAGAGGTGACTAACACAGACATGCGACTTGTAATATGAGGAAACTGCAACTAGGAACACTTTTCATGCACAGCCTCCAACTGTTCCCGCCGCCTATCCCCTGGTAAGTCACGTCCTCTTGAAAATGATGATCGTCATAGCACTTGATGATGTTAGGCCATCGTTGATGACTCCAATTCCGAACATAGAGACACACAGTCAGGCGTCAAATTTTCCCCGTCGCACATGAAACAGCAGACCGTAAGATTTGCGCACGGCTGGTTTAGGGAACCATTACGAGATTTGTTTAATATTTATAGTGAGATTATTTTAAGATCCATAAGGGACATGCCTGGAATAACAATTGGAGGTCATAATATAAATAATCTAAGATATGCTGATGATACAGTCTTATTCGCTAAGAGTGAAAATGAGTTACAAGAAATGTTGGACATTATAGTGAAGGAAAGCAAAAATAAAGGACTCAGCCTTAATAGCAAAAAGACAAAGGTAATGGTAACAACAAAGAAAAAGACATCACCTCAGTGCAAAATAAAGATGAGTGGAACAATATTAAAACAGGTAAATGAATTTAAATATTTGGGAACTTTGTTAACCTCAGACGGAAGATGTACAAAAGAGGTGAAATGCAGAATGGCTCAGGCAAAAGCAGCTTTCCAAAAAATGAGGAAGATACTATGCAATCCATTTTTGACAGTAGAAATAAGAAAAAGAGTTCTTAAATGTTATATAGAGCCAGTCTTAACATTTGGATGCGAATCATGGACAACAGGACAACAGACAAGAAAATCACTGGAGTCTGTAGAAATGTGGTTTTACAGAAGAATGTTGAGAGTACCATGGAAAGCTAAGAAGATTAATTAAAAAGTTCTGAAATAAGTCAAAGCAAAAAGATAACTAATTTCCACTATTAGGAAGAAACAGTCATCATTTTTTTTGGCCATGTAATGAGAAGAGAACAACTGGAATATATTGTAACAACTGGAAAAATTGAGAGATGAAGAGATAGAGGGAAGCAAAGAGAAAAAATAACAGACAGCTTAAGAGAATGGCTTGGCCTAAGGTCAACAACTGAAATGATAAATAGCTGCCTAGATCGAAAATTGTGGAGAGACATGATCACCTACGCCAGTAGGCCCGGTACTTGTTGACGATAATGAGTTAATAAAGAACTTAAAATCATGGAAAATTAAATATTTCATTTTGGTTGTGTAAAATAACATAATGGCCTAGAAAAGATAATTATGAAGGGCATAGTTCCAGGCTAATGAGAAAAAGGAATCTAGAAGAATTCACAATATATACAAGACATCACAAGATATCACAGAAGAGCTGGGAATGACTGCTGCAGAAGCTGGGCATCTTTTACAGGACAGAGAAAACTTCAGAGAGGGTATCAGTGGAAGTTCCATCAGGGACAAGCTAGATTAATATTTATATTCAATCTTTATTCATTGCCTTTCTGTATATCTGAGACAGGTTATCTTTCCATTGATGTTTAATCCTGGCACTTCCATGATGTCTTTAAATATCTTCTTTGTGTATAAGTTGAACAAACATGAAAACAAACAACAGCCTTGTCTGACTCCTCTTTTTACGTCAATAGTCTCAATATAAATTACATATCAGTCATATGTCTGCATCCCAAAGATGCACATCTCTCTGACATTCTATAAGGGCTCCAGCTTTTCTTCTTTTCATAATTTTCTCAAGTTCTGATTTTAAGACTCTTGAACCTCTTATACATTTTGTATTTGGTCAATTTTCTCTTTTATTGTAGAGTAGTTCTGTTATGTACTTCTATCATCTAGTATGGGTAAGCTCTAGGGGGTTATTGGTCATACAGGCTCCTGTACCACTGCAAAGTGGGATATAACAGAGAACATTTGTATGGATGCTCTACTGGTGAGCTTTTTAAAACATTAGAAACTGCACTTTATAATAGAACATCTGCTGAGTTTATTGTTGCATTGTCTCAGATCTGCTTGATCATGGGATAAGCTCTCAGAGCTTTTATACCATTATCTCATCCCATGAGAGCTTATCCCATTTCTAGTTTTTAAAAATTTATTTATTGTTTTTTTTTATTTATTTATTTTTGTTGTTGTTTCAGTCTGGCAACAAACGAGAAGTGCTTCATTTCCATTATACAACTTGGCCAGACTTTGGAGTGCCTTCTTCTCCAAACGCCTTCCTGCATTTTCTCCTCTCAGTGCGGCAGACCAACTCATTAGCAGCATCAGTTGGACCAGTCATTGTTCACTGTAGTGCAGGAATTGGTAGATCTGGAACTTTCTGTTTGGTAGATTCCTGCCTGGTTATGGTGAGTTTAATTTTGAAATTCTCTTCCAAAATTCCTCATAACATCTTGTTAGTAGTTAGTAACTTAAAAAAAATATTTTGTGTGTGTGTTTTTTTTATATTTTTTTTGTTTACTTATGAATGTTAGTTGTGTAGTGTCTTGATGAGAGAGTAACCACTGGTTCAATGACAGCTTCATGCTCTCCAGTCAACTCAACTGGGGAAAAAATGTGGTATCTGGTTTGTTGACAAGGGGAAAGTATTCTTCTTGTTTATCTCATAACCCCAGGGGTCATTGGAGCACCCTTGACAGCCTTTTCCATTGCTCATTATCTTTTTTCATTCTTTGTGACATTACAAAGTTGAGACATGTCCATTCTTTGATATTATCTTCCCTTCTATATCTTCCTACATCTTCTTGCCTCTAACACAGTTCCTTGTAGAATGGTCTTTGCTAGGCCTGATGATTGAGATACATAGCCAGACCTTTTCATCTTGAGCATTGATGATTAGCTCTGACTCCCTCTTCTGCAAACATTGGGACTGAGTTTGGGGAATTTCATGCTTTACTTGTGATATTATGTGACTCATTGTAAAACCATGACCCCCACTAATACTACATGATGTGACACAGTATCCATAAAGGTTTTAGCAGATTATCCATAACTGAAAGATTAAGGATGATCTCTTGTAAAAGCTGGTGCTCTTAAATGATGTTTATAGAACATAGCGCTGAAGTGACTGAAGCAGGAATTGTGTAGTGATATTTAAATTTGTTTGATTCTACTAAAATATTTAAGTAGAAAATTTATGTTTTGTGTGTGATGTTGCAAATCGAAACCACTTCCAAAAAATGTTATACATTTAAAAGAACACTGAGGCGAGAGGCCTCAACAGCAGGCATCAGCCCTTTGCTGAGATTCAGAAATTCACCCAGAACAAGGATGTGTGGCAAGATTCAATGTGGGTCAAGGTCTGATGCTTGATAATAAAGATCATCAAAAACCAGAATTATTGTCCAATGTGCCGTCTTTGGCTTGAATGGACAGTCTCTTCTACCTTTTAGCTCCCAGTGGAGCATAGGTCTTCAACAAACACTTTCCAAGTAGTTCTGTTTTTTGCAATTCTTTTAAGATCATTCCATGTCTTCCCCATCATCTTCATGTCTGCTTCGATCTGTCTTCTCCAAGAATTCCTTGGTCTTCCTCTTTGTCTTTTCCCCTGGGGATTCCAAAAAAGGGCCTGTTGTGTAATACTCTCAGTTGGCTTCTGTAGTGTGTGTCCTATCCATCGCCATCGTCTTCACTGTATCTCTTTATCCACTGGTATTTGACCGGTACATTTCCATAATTCTACGTTAGTGACTTTGTCCTGCCATTTCCATCCCTTTATTCTGCGTAAGCATCCATTAATGAAAGTCTATACCTTCGTGATTGTCAATTTTGTTATTCTCCATGTTTCACAGCCATATAATAGGACCGACTTAACATTTGAGTTGAAAATTTTTATTTTTGTATATAACCTAATTTCTTTGGATTTCCAGATGTTTCCCAGTGCATTGAAAGCTCCTCTTGCTTTTGATATCCTTATTTTGGTATCATTTTCTGTTCCTCCCTCTTTATATTACTGCCCAGATATATATAAGATTGTGTCTAGTAGAGGTATTTCTCCTAGTTTTATTTGGTTATTGCCAACTGCATTAATTCTCATAATGTTGGTCTTATCTCTATTAATCTTTAGTCCTAGCTGTTGTGATCTCTCATCTAATATACTCATTTTATCCTGCATCTGTTGATGGCTGTGTGATAAGAGAGCTATGTCATCAGCAAAGTCTAAATCATCAAATTGTTTGGTCAGTGACCACTGGATCCCATTTCTGTTGTTTTGAGTTATTTTCATAATCCAATCTATGGCCAGTAGAAAGAGAAATGGGGACAGAAGGCATCCTTGCCTTACTCTGAATGGACAGTAGATAGATAGATTCAGTAGATAGAGATTCAGTCAACTTCCAACTGGCTCTGTTTTTAAAACACCCAAACATCTCATTAACATTCAAGAGACAAATGATATATATCATTATCATACCAATTTTATGTTGCCACACAACTGCCTGTTTTATGTTTTTTACCCTGGATTATGATACCAGTGTACAAATTACTGCCTCAAAATATAAATTCTTGAAATTTGACAGTTTGCTGTGGACAAACATTCCTAATTACTACTTCCAGTGACCCCTGAGTGTTGAATTTGTTTCTTTTGATGTTGGATTTTTTTTTCAAGTGCGTTGTTATAAGGTGCGACAGTGTCATAGAAAGGAGACTGTTATTTTATTTTTTTTTTTTATTTTGCCTATTTTCAAGAAATTCGTTTTTTTGTTCCTTTTTTTAAATTTTTAAAAAATTTAATGATTGGGGAAAATCTTAGGGGAAACATAGGCTGGATTGATGGACTTAAGGCGGCCGTGTGAATAGACAACATAACACCTTCAGTAGCCACAGCACCATGCGTTTGAATTTCAGGCCGTAAATCTAATGTAATCCAGGAAATGATTACAGCATCTGATTCCTGTGTGTCTGCAAGGGTAAACACACAACTGTGTAACAAAAGCTCAAATAAATTACTATTTTTGGAACTCCAAAAGTAACATTTAAAGTGGTAGTAATTTTCACGATGGTATCGTGAAAATGTGACCCACATATAGGAATCGTAGTCTAAGGTTAATATGAAATTGACATTTTAGTTACAGTCTTGGAAATTTCGTGCTATTTTTGGATGTAAATGTCTCAAGCCTGGCACATTCCACCCATTCTTAAAATTGATATTTTATAGTAGTGGTTTCAATTTGTAACACAACACATAAAACGTAAAGTTTCTAGTTAAACTAAATATTTATGTATGAATGATATTTTAGAAGAATAAGGCTCATAACTAAAAGATCACAGATCTGCAAATTTGAGAGTTTTGAGGGTGCAGTATTAAATGTTTAACCACCAAATTTTTAAAAATGGTATGTTACAGCTTCTTCTAAGCAATTTGAATGTATAAAAGAAGTATTGTTTGCATTTTATATTTCTGGAAAGACACAAATGAGTAAATGAACTAAAGTATCAGTAACAAATTGCTGTGACCAATGTCAAACATGGCCATTGAACAAAGCCCACACACTGACCAAAACAACCTGCAAATTGAGGTGCTTGAGAAAGTTAATAAACAACACATATATAGATCAACAAATTAAGGTGCTTGAGAAAGTTAATAAACAACACATATATAAATCAACAAATTAAGGTGCTTGAGAAAGTTAATAAACAACACATATATAGATCAACAAATTAAGGTGCTTGAGAAAGTTAATAAACAACACATATATAGATCAACAAATTAAGGTGCTTGAGAAAGTTAATAAACAACACAAATATAGATCAACAAATTAAGGTGCTTGAGAAAGTTAATAAACAACACATATATAGATCAACAAATTAAGGTGCTTGAGAAAGTTAATAAACAACACATATATAGATCAACAAATTAAGGTGCTTGAGAAAGTTAATAAACAACACATATATAGATCAACAAATTAAGGTGCTTGAGAAAGTTAATAAACAACACATATATAGATCAAATACCCAATGTGTCAATCAGAGAACAGATTGGAATTAAACACCATGCCTGAAATATATATATTATATATTATACACAAACAACAAATTAAATGGTTGCAACACTTGGTAAGAATGAAACCAGACCAAATAACATCAAAAGCTTTCTGCATGAGGCAACAGGACAGACAGCAAAAGGGAGACCAAAGAAGAGATGGATGAATGTAATAAAAGATATATACAAGAACAAAAACATTTCTATTCTAAGAGTGTTCAGATACATCTAAGAACGACATTACTTCTTAAAGGGAAGTGATAAAAAAGAACAAGCAACACAACATATACAGACATTAGATTATATTCCCCCTTTCTCCTGTGATGCTTCAAGGCAACAGCAGAAGGATAAAAGAAAAAAAGAAAGATATTAAATCAGTTTTTGGTATTGTCATGATGTCAGGTGGAGACCAGTGGCACCATTGAGAGTATCGACATCAGAAAGACTCTGACCAAAATGAGGTCCTATCGAATGGGTCTCATCCAGACAGCAGATCAACTGAGGTTCTCATATCTTGCCATTATCGAGGGAGCCAGAGCCATCCTGAGCGGCAATGGTCTTGGTGGCCTCCTTGTAGCACCTCTGTTAGATGAGGTAGGATGAATGTTTGGTTATTTTTTTCTCTCTATGGAATATGTTGTTGCATTGTTACTCTCCCTATTTTTATTTCTTTTTTTTCTGGAATCTGGGGAGATGGTGGGTGGAACTTATTGCTCCGACTTCATTTTTGTTTTCTAACCATTCTCTTCTGCTTCTGAACTCTAATTTTTCAAATTATATATTTTGATCAATAAATAAACGCTTGTTAGAATTCAGTTTAACTATTAAATACTTGCTGTTATGATGAATTTAACTCTTAATTGCGATACCTAACTGTAACATTCCCAGTTACGGTACTATAGTAAAAATTATTACCACTTAAATGTAACATTAGGTGCTCTAAAATTAGTAATTTTTCTGAACTTTTGACACAGTCCCATGTGTTCACACGAGGCAAAACACGGGGACTCGAAATTCCTGGCTCAGGTTGATATATGACCTGAGTTTCAACTCATGGACTGAACGTATTACAAAGTCTATTGGTACAATCACCATAAGTCTATCAGTATGTTCGACGACTGCATAATATTATTCCCTGTGTTTCCCAAGTCACAAAGGGCTGTTTGATGACTGCAGATGACCAGCAAATTTCCTTGGTCACATCAGCAAAAGAATAAAGGATAAACAGCCAATTTCTTGAAAATTTAAGATTTTTTTTTTCGCATTAAACAATGTATTTCATGATCTCTTAAAAAAAATAAATCCCACCACAATGGAAACAAATTAAACACTCAGGGGTTCTCAGAAGTGGTAATTAGGAAGGTGAATGGGTGGGGGAGGGGGGAGGTTGTAATGTTTGAACATGGGAAAATGTCAAATTTTATGGTTTGTGGCAGTAAGTTTTACCACAGTATCATAATCTAGAGTTAAGTTTTTAAATACTTGTCTTTTGTGCTGAATATATCATTTAAATACTTGCTAATCAGCTGAATTTAGTTAACATGTCCTGTATATAAAAATAAAACCTGCAAACATACATTTTTCCAACACCAGTCAAATAACCACATAGAAGGACAGCCACCTCAGCCTCCTGAAAGAACCAGCAGCCTTCACAACTCCAAATTAGTGTTCTTAGACGTTCTCAACATCTCCACTGGTGCAGAGGAAGAACCCCCAGTTTTACCACCAAAGAAGAGTCCCATTTCAAGGTGGCCAGATTTCTCTGGCTTTGGGGAGAAACTGGATGTAGAACCCAAGGGAAAAGACAAAGAGCAGTCTGACAAAGATGATAACAGTGCAAGATCTGATAGGTCACGTGGTGGAGATGGAAATGATCTAGACGGCAAAGGTGACACAGAAGATGAAATAAGGTACTGTTCTCCCTGGTTTGTTACTTTATTATTATTTTCCTTTTCTTTCACAATTAATTTTACAGTCACCTTTCTTTTTCATTATTCCTTTACAAATCATCAGACAAAAGTACCAATAATTTCAATGAATTATGCTGTTCACTTCCAGTTATTTATACAATCATGATATATTTTTTGAAGCACTATTGTCTTCCTGTTAATTTGTATCTTCTCTTTGTCTTTCCTGTTGAGCTAACACTTTTGTACAATGTCTTCTACATTTTCGTGGCTTCATCCAAGAGTGCACATATCTGTCACCAATTCTAAACCTTTTAACAATTTGGTTTTTCATTGGGCTGCCTCGTGTTATTAATCTGAAAGTGTTATATTGTAATAATATATATATATATATATAGAGCAAAATGGCGCTCCATGGTAGCCAACCTTCGTTGCGGAGACGGCACTCAATGATGATGATGATGATATATATATATATATATAATTTTTTTTTTTTTTTTTTTTCATTAAGTTAGCCTTGGCAGCTGAGTGGTTAGTTTGCTTGATTTCTGATCATAAGGGTCTTGGTTAAATTCCCAGAAGTGGCAGACATTTTTTCAGACCGATACAGTTTGGGAGTGCACCCAGCCTAAAAAAATTTGTGCCAGAGATTGTTCTGAGAAGTAAAGGTTTCCTTGTGTGATGCTGACTACATCACTTAAAATTGTGTCATGGTCATGAAAAAATATGGTCACTAACACCATATTCCCCATAAAAAATATGGCTACTAACACCGTATTCCCCATAAAAAATATGGCTACTAACACCGTATTCCCCATAAAAAATATGGCTACTAACACCGTATTCCCCATAAAAAATATGGCTCTAACACCATATTCCCCATAAAAAATATGGCCATTAACACCGTATTCCCCATAAAAATATGGCCACTAACACCGTATTCCCCATAAAAATATGGCCATTAACACCGTATTCCCCATAAAAAATATGGCCACTAACACCGTATTCCCCATAAAAAATATGGCTACTAACACCGTATTTCCCATAAAAAATATGGCCACTAACACCGTATCCCCCATAAAAAATATGGCTACTAACACCGTATTCCCCATAAAAAATATGGCCACTAACACCGTATTCCCCATAAAAAATATGGCCACTAACACCGTACTCCCCATAAAAATATGGTCACTAACACCGTATTCCTCATAAAAAATATGGCCACTAACACAGTACTCCCCATGAAAAATATCGCCACTAACACCGTATTCCCCATAAAAAATATGGTCACTAACACCATATTCCCCATAAAAAATATGGCCACTAACACCGCATTCCCCATAAAAAATATGATCACTAACACCATATTCGCCATAAAAAATATGGCCACTAACACCATATTCCCCATAAAAAATATGGCCACTAACACCGTACTCCCCATAAAAAAATATGGTCACTAACACCGTATTCCCATAAAAAATATGGCCACTAACACCATATTCCCCATAAAAAATATGGCCACTAACACCATATTCCCGATAAAAAAATATGGCCACTAACACCATATTCCCCATAAAAAATATGGCCACTAACACCATATTCCCCATAAAAAATATGGCCACTAACACCATATTCCCCATAAAAAATATGGCCACTAACACCATATTCCCCATAAAAAATATGGCCACTAACACCGTACTCCCCATAAAAAATATGGCCACTAACACCGTATTCCCATAAAAAATATGGCCACTAACACCATATTCCCCATAAAAAATATGGCCACTAACACCATATTCCCCATAAAAAATATGGCCACTAACACCATATTCGCCAAATAAAATATGGCCACTAACATCATATTCCCCATAAAAAATATGGCCACTAACACCGTACTCCCCATAAAAAATATGGCCACTAACACCGTATTCCCATAAAAAATATGGCCACTAACATCATATTCCCCATAAAAAATATGGCCACTAACACCGTACTCCCCATAAAAAATATGGCCACTAACACCGTATTCCCATAAAAAATATGGCCACTAACACCATATTCCCCATAAAAAATATGGCCACTAACACCATATTCCCCCAAAAAATATGGCCACTAACACCATATTCCCCATAAAAAATATGGCCACTAACACTGTATTCCGAATAAAAAATATGGCCACTAACACCATATTCCCCATATACTTAGCAAAGAAAGGGAAGGAACCTTTACTTTTTTAACATCAGCAATGACCTCTTTTTTTGCATTAAAAATGTGTATTTTCTTGAAGTGTTTTTATGGATAACAATTTAACTTTGATCCAAAGTTTTAAGCTATAAAAAAAACAAAAACCGCATAGCCTTTATATGTTATGCTAAAAAACAACTTGTGCAACAAGTCTGTGTCAATGGAAGTGAGAAAGAGAGTTTATTGGCACTATTTAGAACCAGTTTTGACATGAAAGTGAATCATGGGCAGCAGACAAATAAATGAAAAGATGATTATAGTCTAACAAAATGATGGGGTTTCTCAGAAGAATGTTGAGCTAAAAAGACCAACAGAAAAATTCTCAAAGAGGCCAACACAAAAAGAGGCCAAAGCTACATGTAAGATGGTTTATTTATAACTGAATAAGGAAATAGAGAAGGCACCAAGAAGTATATAGGAGGCCAGAAATAATTAAACCTGACCCCCATAGGAAGATTTCAATATATGGTTGATGTTAGTATTAATCAAGTTCTCAGAGACTAAATAAATCAGCACATCTAAACTACAATATAGAGATATTTGTAAATCATCTCTGAATGACTTTTCCATCTGTGAAAATGACTAGAAACATCTGTCAAGAGATCGCACATCACGGAAAGCCTGTATAAAAAAATGGCATGATATGATCTGATGATATTATGGCAAAGTATGGAAGAGAAAAGACTCAGGAAAAAAGATGGAAAACCCTGTGGATCAGTGGGTCTGACTTGTTCATTCTGTGGCTGAATGTGTTTGTCAAACATTGGTAGAATTAGCCATGAGAGAAGCTGTTCGACAAAAACAAAACCTATTAGGTATTAAAACCTTACCAGTTGTGAACAGTATTTTTTGTTTGTGACGTGCAATGTCAGATGTTTCCACACATTTCATCACAGCTGGAATATAACTTGGGAGGGGAGTAATCTATGGCCTGATTTTGTAGGGTTTTGTGTATTAACTTAAACCTTGTTAGACAAAAATATATAGCTCCTGTTTAAACATAGATGCAAAATATACACACTAATTTACTTTGCTAGGCTCATTAAGGTTCAAATTACATAGATTTACTTAAGCTCTACTCCAAGAAAAATAATAGTATACAAGTTTTGTGGTGCTTGTGAGAACCTCTTCAAGTTTTTGTAATACTTGTGAAAAAATTTTCATGTTTTGTAATACTTGTGAGAAACTTTTCATGTTTTGTGATACTTGTGAGAACCTCTTCAAGTTTTTTAAATACTTGTGAAAAACTTTTCAAGTTTTTTAAATACTTGTGAAAAACTTTTCATGTTTTGTAATACTTGTGAGAAACTTTTCATGTTTTGTGATACTTGTAAGAAACTTTATAAGTTTTGTGAGAACCTCTTCATGGATCATTTCACCTTTCTGTATAAATTTGTTGAGCGCAGAGGATAAAGAAGAACATGAGAAGTTATACTAGACCAAAGGTGTAATACCACAGAGATAGCTATTTTTACAAATGTTGGAAGAAATATTGACAAAATTAGTAGAAATAACACAGATAAGCTTTAAAAATAGATAGGTATTTTATGGTATCAACTTTATTTGAATTAAGCCTTTCATCTGTGCACTGGTAGCTCTTAGTGCCCAAGGTCTTTTGTGTATTTTTAAAAAATGTTATTCTTAGTTTCTTGATTCATTTTTATTAACCCCCCTCCCCATCATTTCTAACAGGACAACGGAGATGAAACATAAAATCCGGGAAGATAGGAAAAAGCAGACAATGGAAAAGATTCGTCAGATGAAAGAAAAACAGCGTAAAAGTGAGCTCTGGAGGCAATACAAACCCTATCTTCGTCATTCCATATACTTTGGTTTAGCAGTTGTCGTGGGCGTAGCAGCTATTATTGCATACAGATATTTCTTGTAAAGATGTTTTTTTCATGTAAATTATTTTTCAAATCATTGATAAATTGTAAGGAACACTTGAAGATACCTTTTCTTCCACATTGTTAATTATTAAACACCAATCTTTCATGTTATTATAGAACAAAAAAAAGTGATTCTGAAAAAAAAAATAACATATTTGGCTTCAGAATTTATTTTACTTGAGAAATACATTTCTTGCAGCTTTATCTAAATTTATGTTGGTAGTTGACAGTATGATTTATCGAATTAAAATTCTTAAAATGAATTGCATGATCATGTTTCACAAACATGGTGACAGCCAATCACTCGTTTCAGATGTAATCAACATAGTATGGAGAATAAAAATGGTTATGACAGTACTAAACTTCTTTACACAATTGGTTGACTTCTGCTTTCAACAAAATCACCAATTTGGACACCTTGAAGGCATGTACAAAAGAAGACACTGAAATAATATTAATTTACAGTTTTGACTTCTGAAAGTGAATGATGGTCATGGAAATAAAATAAATTCAGAAGTCATTTAAAAAATTTATTTTTACCAGGAAAATTTAAAAAAAAACAACTGCTGCAATTTTATCTTTTTGCATGGAGTCTTCACAAAGTTGTTATTGTCTCATCCTGTGGCAGTGTCTGTAGCATGTTTTACTTGATGACATTACTGACTCTGCCTTAGTGAGTTGTGATCTGGCCCTTTTCACCTCAAGAAAGTTGCCAGAGTATCCATTTAGGACATCAAATAAACAGGACAGAACTTTGAAGATTTTACAAGTGAAATAAGAGATTTTGAATATATCTGACAACTGCCTTATTCACTATTGTGTTGGAAAGCAGATTTCCCTTGAGTTAGTTTCCTTTGTCCTTGATATGTTCAAATGAAGAATGTATTTTGGTTATTTTCTTTTAACTTCTATTTGAAGACTGACATAAATGTATAAATATATCATTGCAACCTAGATACTGAGTATATTTAACAATTAACCAATACAACCTTGTACCTACATGGCCCCCCCCCCCCCCCCCAAAAAAAAAAAAAAAAATTTAAAAAAACCACAAACCCTACCAATGAGAAAATGCTGTAAAGATTGTTTCTTTTTCAATCCAATTGAACTTGTCATCATACATTATTTCTCAACTCTTTTACTGTTTGTTGAAAAGAACTGAGCACTTTTGGGCTTGCTGAAAGTGCATTGAGGCCAGTTCTACAAACCAATAATCTTGGCAGCTGCCTTCAACTTGTACATTTATTTTGCACTACTTGCCTACATTTACCTTTATGTGTTCAGTGTATCTCAGCAGTACATCTATCTTCTAATATCTTGACATTGACTAACCTTGTTGAACTACAACAGCGGGCTACTAATTTGTATAGTTGGTCATTCCATTTTCATTACTTTTCTTTTCTCTCTATTGATCATGGAATTTAAAATAAAATTCTGCTTTTAGCATTTTTTTTCCCCTTATATCTTCTGCATTCACGTGATGAGTGTTCTTCTTTCTCATTCACCTTTAGAAGGACATCAAATGGATAAGGATGCATTGTGTTGATATGTTGTGCTAGGATCATCATCACCGGCATGCCGGATGACTCCATAGGTGCTCTGATTTTCCCCTTAAATTATAGAGAAGCTCCAAGAAGAACCCTAGCCACATGAACAAACTGTAGCATGGGTTGAGATTCATCAGTGCAGGTTTTTGCTGCAGATTTTTCTCAGGCAGCAGCAATTTCTTGCCCTACTCTTTTCAATTTCCAATTGCCAAGAGTTCTTTATCACGCGTAGGTGCACACGGAACATCCAGTCTTTTTGCTATAATTCAAGAGTGCTAATTATTGGATGTAAAGATCAGGGGAGAGAAATGCCGTAAAGAGACTACTGATTTAATTTGGAAAAATTCCCACTCCCTGATGTGGGATTTGAACTCAACCCATAACACTTCCTCTCCGGAAGCTGATATCTTACCTCTAGACCATCCAACTATCCATTGTGTTTTACAGCAACTCGTGAAACATGTACCTCCCAGCCAAAGACATGTATCTTCAGCACAACATCTTTTAGTACCTGTCTACCTTTTCTCTTTGATTCCTACTTGCTCAGACAGACTGGTTAGTCTCTTTTTTCCAGGGCTGCTGGGAGATGTAGAATAAGATCTTGATTAGTTCATGGTTTATTGATCCTGATACAAGTGGTCAGCTATGGGTCACCGAGTTCTTTCTATCAACACAGGGCATCTTCGACCCAAATTCCTATAACATGTAATTCTTGTAATGTATATTTGTCACCAACGTTATATATTTTCAATACGATTAACATTCAATATTGCTAAGTTAAAACCATTGTCAAGATTGTATACATGTGCTAACATACAACTTGAGCATCAGCGTGGAATATGTTTCTGTATCAGAAAAAATCCAAATTCACCTGTTAACAATTCATTAACTCACTTCCTCTGATTACTTTTGATTTGTCATTTTAAATAAACACATGAAAATGAAACTTATTTTAGCAAAAAATAATGCTGAAAGGGACATTTTTGCTTAAAGTGTGTCTTTCCAAGTACTTATTTTTTTCCCTACAAATTTATTGTTAATTCTACTTCTTCTTCTTCTTTCCTTCCTCAATTGCCTTTCAGTGTTGAGGGGAGATATAGTTAGTGGTCTTTTGCGCTTTGTTTGGCCTCTGCTGCTGTTTTGTTTCCTTGTGTTTCTAATATTCTATTATTCCATCTTTTTCATGGTTAGTTCTTGGGCCTGGTGTTGTTGTAATGTTTGTTAAAGCATTGTGATATGTTTGTGATGAGTTCCGGTGCATTCCAAGATGGAGGCTTTGTTTATTTTCCATCTTGCTAGAACAATTAGGCGTGAGGCTGACAACCTTACCCTGAGACTTGCTGCGGGATAGCATGGTTGTAGAATTGTAGTGTTACAATGAGTCATGCTGAGAAAGCTGCTTAAGCGAGTGACCACCATATATATCTTAATAGTAATTTAGATCAAGAAGGTGAAACAAAGAAAGAGATCAGAAGCAGGATCGCAAAAGTAGCAACAAATTTTGAAAACCTGGACAAAATATGGAAATAAAAAATACAAAGCAAGAAAACCAACAGAATATTTAACTCAAAAGTATTATCAACACCTATCTGTACATGTGAAAGCTGGAAAACATCAAAATAGATTGAGAAAAAAACTAAACGTTTTTGAAGACAAATTCCTATGAAAAATAATCTGTATACAATGGAATGAATTCAAGACTAATATTGAAATAAGAGAAATGGCCATGCAACCGAAGACCTCACCTACAATTAAAGAAAGAAGATGGACATATGTTGGACATGTGCTGAGAAGAGACAACAAGAGAATTCCAAAACAGGTTCTTCTAGGGGAAACATCAGGATACAGAAAAAGAGGAAGACCTATAGATACACTAAAAAGAACACTTATAACAAGCAAAGTTGGCAGGCATAGACTCATTAGATAAGATCGAACATCTCGCCCAGAATAGAGATGGGTGGGGAAAGCCACTACAAGCTCTGTGTGACGTCTTACAGTGCAGGAAGGATCAAGAATCAAGATATGTTTGGGTCTGTCTTATCACATAGACAAACAATTCTATCTATTGTTTCTTTATGTATTCAATGGTGGGAATAATTCCTAGCTTCTTTCTCAGTTCTTCATATCTGATCTAATCTCACAGACTGTTTCCTGTTATCCGTCTAACACGTAAATATCTGTAGTGATTATTTTTCTTATTGTTCTTAATCTAGTGCCACGGTTTAGCATTGGTAGCACAATTTTGAAATGTTTTGTAAAGTGCCCTTTTTGCCTCTAGTGTTATTTCCTTGTTGGACAGCAATGGTGATATGACTGTGTTTTAATTTAATTCAACAAAAGAGCCCACAATGTCTGACTTATGATCTGCTACAAGGGTAAGCTTATTTTTATTATTTTGGCATTACAATGTTACTTACCTTATTTTTTAATATTACAATGTTATTATTTTTTAAAAATAATACAATGTTATTTATAATATTTTTTTTTCACATTACAATGTTGTTTGTGTTTCTTTTTCAACAATAAAAAGTTATTAATCTGGACAGCATCTACTTGAATCTGCTGACATCTCTCAACAGTTGTTCTTTATGAAACCCTGTAAGTATAACCAGAAGATGTACTCACCATTTACATTATTTGTGATATGTTTTTATATTTCATTGAAATATTTTGTATCTTTTTTTTTTCTTCAAATAATGACTGCATTGAGAGGTATATTTGTGATTAGCTTATTGATATGGACAGTTGTGATTTTTTTTTATTGTCATAGAATGGCTTTTAAAAGCATTCAGGCGACTGGTTGGTCTTGAGGCAAGACATCGATCTCGAGATACGAGAGGTTGTGAGTTCAAATCCCATCTGCACCAGTTGGGATTTTTATTTGTAATTTCTCCCTGCGGCAACCACCATTGGTCTCAGCAGCGAGGCCCGGCTTGAAATGTCAATTACTCATCGACGGAAAAAAATGAGTACCTCCGAAGACTGAGTTATCTGCCTTTGCAGCCCCTGTACACACGGCTGCCAGGGAAAAACAGATTAACATGCAAAATTAAGTTCCTAGTTTCAAGGGACTTCTTCAGAGGTGAAAGCTGGCGAACACAAAAAAAATTTAATAAATAAATATTAAAAAAGGCATTCATGAATGTTTTTTTATTGCCACAAAGTGCTTGTAGTTCTAAGAAACAGTTAAATGTTGATCTAATGCTGATGCTATAATAAAATGTGACAGACAGCAACAGAGCTGAAAGCTGCCAGCTACTCATAGCTGATAGCTGCCAGCTACTCATAGCTGATAGCTGCCAGCTACTCATAGCTGATAGCTGCCAGCTACTCATAGCTGATAGCTGCCAGCTAGCTACTCATAGCTGATAGCTGCCAGCTACTCATAGCTGATGGCTTGTTCCAGGATTGATTTACCATCTACCGAAATCCTGCTTCACCTCTTTGCAGTTCTCCTTGCAACAGACAAGCTTGTCCAGTCTGGCCAGGTAAATAGAGGTCTTCTTGAAGTTTGAATCTATGGCAACTGAAGGTGGAGTTGAGGGCTGTGGTAACTTCAGTTGGAACTGAAGTTTATAGCAACTAATGGTAGAGTTTGGGTTGATAACAAGTGAACTTGATGTTTGAGTCTATAACAAATGAAGGTAGAGTTGGGGTTGATAATATGTGAACTTGATGTTTAAGTCTATAACAAGTGAAGGTAGAGTTGGGGTTGATAACAAGTGAACTTGATGTTTGAGTCTATAACAAGTGAAGGTAGAGTTGGGGTTGATAATATGTGAACTTGATGTTTAAGTCTATAACAAGTGAAGGTAGAGTTGGGGTTGATAACAAGTGAACTTGATGTTTGAGTCTATAACAAGTGAAGGTAGAGTTGGGGTTGATAATATGTGAACTTGATGTTTGAGTCTATAACAAGTGAAGGTAGAGTTGGGGTTGATAACAAGTGAACTTGATGTTTGAGTCTATAACAAGTGAAGGTAGAGTTGGGGTTGATAACAAGTGAACTTGATGTTTAAGTCTATAACAAGTGAAGGTAGAGTTGGGGTTGATAACAAGTGAACTTTATGTATGAGTCTATAACAAGTGAAGGTAGAGATGAGATTGATAACAAATGAACTTGATGTCTGAGTCTATAACAAGTGAAGGTAGAGTTGGGGTCTGCAGCAACTGAAGGTGAGCTTGGAGCCTTATAATAGAACAAATAATAAGTTGTGGTTGTGGGGACAATATAGAGATGGTGTTAGAACATGTTCTTTTGAGTAGAAGATAGTCATTGTGAAAGTGTAGTCAAATGGTAGAAAAAAAAAGGAGCCTTCATTAAAGGTTTTATTCACCAACTCTACAGTTGTGTCCATCATTGACTATTTTGATGGTCTGTAAGTAACTTTTTCCACTGTGCCATAAGTCATATGTGTGTGTCCCATGCTGTGTCCACATTTTTCTATAACTACATTTTTCAATATCTACATCACATTTTACAGTTGATATTTTGGCATCATGCCAGGCTACCCTACTTACCAAGAAAATATTTCTGGTACCTATTTTTATAGACCAGATGAACCTTAACCCTGATTAGTGGCTAATTCCAAATTGAGGAATAGCAAGCATCCTTATTGGTCAATTTATTTACCGATGCAACTTTTGAAATGTTTTATAGTTTGACTAGCATGGGCTGGTTAAATTAGATTTGAGATTAGAGGAAGCTTGTAATTTTATTACCAATATCGTTACCTATTATTGTTTTTAAATTCAGTGTGTTTGTTTACACTTATCACTTGTTATGAAACAATAAAAGAAATAATTTGTTATGCACTGAAAATGTTTAGCATTAATTTTGCCAAATTTTGTCTTGAAATTGTGTTATTTTAAAAAAGTATTCTTTTTGGCTTTTTTGTTCTTATAAAAATATTTTAGTTATTTGTTGTGATTTCCTGTTTATGAGATACCCAAAGGTGACAGTAATTAGAGAGAAAGGTATAGTCCATTCTATTCTTGCCATTTTTAACTTTCCATTGTCAACAAGAGTTGTCCAATTCTTTCATTTAATGACTTTCTTATAATCTTCCCCAGAATTTAGAATTTAGTGTCAAATGTGAGTTCCATACTCCTGTATGCAGCAGAAACATGGAGAATGAACTACAAGATAGAAAGTCTACTAATGGGATTTGAAGGTTAGAATCTTAAGAAGATTCTAAGCATTCATCGGGATCAATACATTATGAACAAAGAAGTCACCAAAAGATAAAACATTAACAATATCAATAAAGCATTAACAACGTCAATCAAGAAGTGGAAAGAAGACATTGGAAATGGTTAGGTCACGTTCTACGAATGGAATGAACCTGGCAAATGAAGAAGAGGCACACCATTGGAGACATGGTGAAGGACCATATTTGATGAAATGAAAAAGGCTGGCAGGTCCTAGTGAGAGTTGTCCATGCTTTCTCTAGACCAGATTGGGTGGAGATCTCTTGTGAGTGTCCTATGCTCCAACTGAAGTTCAGAGAATTAAGAAGAAGAAGAATCTACCCCAGTTGTAATTTATCTTTGTGATTGGACACCCAGGCACTTCTAGGATCATCAGAGATGTATGTGGTCAGTGGGGGCCTCGTTAGCCTAGTTGGGAAAAACCAGCCAACTGAGCTACCGACGTTTGAACAACCTGTGTTTGATTCCTGCTGGAAGCAGTGTGAATTGTACTGATGGTTGGCCCAGCTACTGGCAGAAATGGGTACCAGGGAAATACTCTGGGAAGGTGAGGAATGCCACCTTGCATCGTAAGTTTTGATGCTTGTGGCGACACTCTCCAGAAGTCTCTGAACACTTCTGGATAGGCAGCCAAGCACATATGGGTGAAAACTCGTGTGCTAAGAAGCCGATTTAAGTCTCGCCCTTTACCTTTATGTGGTCAGTGATTGAGTTGAGTACTTGTATCAGGATCACAGGCAATAACAGCTAATTAATAACCGACTCCATGTCCATGCTTACTTCTGCTCTGGAAATAGACTAACCAGCCTGGCCTAGCAAGTAGAGATCAAAGAGGGAAGACAAACTGGTACTCAAAAATGCCATGCTGAAGTCCAATATGTTGAATTGAAAGGCATAAATATTACAGCTTGCTGCAAACCACAGCACAATAATTCTATACCCACTTGACATCCCTTTAAGGGTGTACGATGAATTGGAGTTCTGGTTGAGTGAACAGGATGAGAAAGTTAATTTAAAAAAAATATCTAATCCTCTAGGTTTCGTCTCAGTATGTTTCTGGTTCTTACCTAATTCCTTTTTCACTGTGGGTTTCAAATGAGAGCTTCTCTGGCAAAGTTTGTTGTTGGTTTTCAAAGTATGTGATTGTCTTTTACTTATATATTCCATTGTGGATTCTTCTTCTTCTTCTGCGATCATGGCTCATTCAGAGTAGGATTTTCTTATGACGGCAGCTGTCTGTTTAAGTGATTCGGTTGTCCCGTATAGTTTCTCTTCCAGGGAGGTGGATGTGGACCACATTGTCCTTCTCAGTTCTGTATGATGTGTGATAGTGAAAGTAGAGTTGGGGTATATAAGAACTGAACTTCATGTTGGAGTTTATAAGAAGTATATATGGAGTTTATAAGTAGAGTTGGGGTTTATAAGAACTGAACTTCATGTTGGAGTTTATAAGAACCCATTGTGGGTTGATTTGTGATAGGAGCTTACAAAAAAGGATCCTTCAGTACAAGAGTGGGAAATGAGATAATAACAATCATTCATTCATTATTCATCCGTGCTTAGAAGCGTTAAATATCATGTTCCTCCATCACCCTCGATATCTTGTGTGTGTGGTCCTAGTGCTGTGTAACAGTTCCACAATTGAACTTTCCCAGTGCCACGTTATCAAACCATCCAGCATCTTTTCCCTTTGTCTACTTCTATCTCTCCAGGCTTTTCCCTTTGTCTACTTCTATCTCTCCAGGCTTTTCTCTTTGTCTACCTCTATCTCTTCAGGCTTTTCCGTTGTTTACTTCTATTTCTCCAGGCTTTTACCTTGTCTACTTCTATCTCTCCAGGCTTTTCCCTTTGTCTACTTCTATCTCTCCAGGCTTTTCCCTTTGTCTACTTCTACCTCTCCAGGCTTTTCCCTTTATCTACTTCTACCTCTCCAGGCTTTTCCCTTGTCTACATCTATGTCTCCAGACTTTTCCCTTTGTCTACCTCTATCTCTCCAGACTTTTCCCTTTGTCTACATCTATCTCTTCAGGTGTTTCCCTTTGTCTACATCTATCTCTCCAGGCTTTTCCCTTTGTCTACATCTATCTCTCCGGACTTTTCTCTTTGTCTACATCTATCTCTCCAGGCTTTTCCCTTTGTCTACATCTATCTCTTCAGGTGTTTCCCTTTGTCTACATCTATCTCTCCAGGCTTTTCCCTTTGTCTACATCTATCTCTCCGGACTTTTCTCTTTGTCTACATCTATCTCTCCAGGCTTTTCTCTTTATCTATCTCTCTCTCCAGGCTTTTCCCTTGTCTACCTCTATCTCTCCAGGCTTTTCCCCTTGTCTACTTCTATCTCTCCAGGCTTTTCCCTTTGTCTACATCTATCTCTCCGGGCTTTTCTTTTTGTCTACATCTATCTCTTCAGGCTTTTCCCCTTGTCTACACCTATCTTTCTAGGCTTTTCCCGTTGTCTACACCTATCTCTTCAGGCTTTTCCCTTTGTTTACATCTATCTCTTGAGGCGTTTCTCTTTGTGTACACCTATCTCTCCAGGCTTTTCCCTTTGTCTACTTCTATCTCTCCAAGCTTTTCCCTTTGTCTACACCTATCTCTCCAGGCTTTTCCCTTTGTCTACTTCTATCTCTCCAGGCTTTTCCCTTTGTCTATTTCTATCTCTTCAGGCTTTTCCCTTTGTCTACATCTATCTCTTGAGGCGTTTCTCTTTGTGTACACCTATCTCTCCAGGCTTTTCCCTTTGTCTATTTCTATCTCTTCAGGCTTTTCCCTTTGTCTACTTCTATTTCTTCAGGCGTTTCAAAGAGATAGAGGGAAGCAAAGAGAAAAAATAACAGACAGCTTAAGAGAATGGCTTGGTAGAAGGTCACTGCTTCTAAAATCTATGGCTTTGTTTCCATAAGAATACTTTTTACAATGATAGTTTGTCAAACCATCAATCAATCTCCTTAGTCGCCTCTTACGACATGCATGGAAGGTCACAGTGTCACTATTCTTTACTTTCTCATAATGAAGCCCCGGTAACAAACGGGAATTTTATAAATACTCCACTCATTAATTTTCTGAGAAGTAACAAACTGTTTCATGTAAACATATTTGTCATACATTTCATTTACTGGAAAGTCGACTAAAATGGTACTTTTTGACTTACTAATGATGAAGTGATACATCTGCAGCTGCTCGAACAGTGTTGTGGAAAATATGGCATGCACAACCAACACCTATCAAACCATGTCCAAGGTTTTCTTTCAGCTTTATGAAAACATTGTTCTTTCCTTTCAGTGCCCTCAAAATTAGAATTTGCGTTGTCTGCACATAGTGCAACTACTTTCCTTTCTAAACCTTTTTCTGTTAGACAGTCATTAATAAAACTACTAACAATATCAGATGTTTCTCCTGGCATTGACTTCAATTCTAATATTTTAACTTTCAGCCCCTTATTGTGATCAAAGTATCTGACAAGCAAAGGAATAATCTTGATTTCCTTGTGGTTGGAGGCATCTGTCAGTCTGGAAATAAATGTTGAGTTTCTAGTTCACGTCTCAACTCGTTTTGAACATGTTGTGTGAACACATTTCGAATAATGGCTTCTGTTTTCGTACGTGCACAATCAAATTTTAGTTCTAAACTAACCTGAAGTAAATGTGATGTGCAGTCCATAGATCTAAATGTATGATTGTGTATCACTGTAGGATAGGCAAATGTACCTTCTGTAGCAGCTAATTGTTCTTCTTTGTCACTAATCTGTTCAACTTGAAAAAAGGTTGTTAACGACGAGCTTGGTGCAGCTGTAGCGATGGCTCTCTCGCACTATTTATGTGACTTTTAATATCACCACGTCCACTTTAGTTAATCAGAAACACAAAGGCACATATACTGCATCCTACAGTGAAGTCTGATATAGACTTTTTTTTCAGAAAGGAGTATTCCTTTTGTAAATCTTGATTGAAACTGCATTTACGTTTTGATGTCATTTGTTACAACAATTACAAACTTCACAAACTAACAATAGCTTAAATATAATTTTATATGACTAAATCATATGCATATCATAAGTTCTTAAACATTAAAATGAAAACTGGTTTTGTGGTCTAGGCTACCGCTGACATAATAAATAAAAACATACATTATATTCAGTAGGCTAACATAAAGTAATATTTTCTATTGACAACACTACATTTTAAATTACTTACTTATTTATGTTAATTATATATCCGTCTTGTTTGGGACGAAAATGTCTTGATGACATTTGTCATTGAAAGTACTGTTGGGTTGGTTTCTAAGTTTCTTAGGGAATGATTTCTCAATGGACATTAATGCCAAACCAGATACGCGTTCGTATGTCTGAGTTGCGCGATAATAAGATTTGATTCTCTTGAGAGCAGAAAAAGTTCTTTCTACAGATGCTGATGCGCATAACGTATTTATAAATAGCTAAGGAAGTTCCAGTAAATAGACATAGTTTCACTTTCACTTTGTGACAATTCTGATTGGCTATAGCTAAAAATGACCCATGAAACCGAAGTTCTCTTGCAGCAAGCAACACCCGCTATACATTTTGACGAGAATTTTTGAATGTCAAGGTCGTTAATGTACCGCTGGCTTCTAGAGGTTTCAATGTATGGTAGTTTTGGTTTCATTCACAAACGTTATAGTGGCCAGAGGAAAACCTTGTTTTAATAAATGCAAATCAAAGCCAAATAAATCATATTGGCCTACGAAATGTGTTATAGAATATTTGTAATATAATTATAAAAAAAGATATAATAAATTATCATTTACTTTTGTATTTCGTTAATATGTTCAGGTTCCGGCGGTAGCTGCGGTATCATAGAGAATACGCCACTGCCTAAAAAGAAGTCATGTCAGCAACTATGAACTCTTCAGGTCCTAGATTGTAAAGCCAATCTGTCAAGATCTCGCAGTGACACGTGCAATGTCATGTGTTTACGACAGACTGGGAGAGCAGATATTTGGTCCTCAAGTGAGACATACTTCTCAGCGATGATTCAACTAACTGCTCCACCCACAACAGATACCTGGTCGCTGTCAGCAGATTTTGGGTCAGTTTGGTCAGAAAGCTAGTTACCCGAGGGCCAATGACCTGCGCGGGTCGCTGGCCATAATACATACATACATATATTCGGGGTGTTAGTAAAATCGCTGTGCAGTGGAATCTACAAGTGGATCTCAAAGTTGAAGGAGATCTGTTCTCTGTTGAACATTCCAAGAAACAAGATATTCACCAAATCTTCCCGCGAAACGTCTCACGGACTCGCCAAAATAAGTTATGTTAAGTCGTTGGCATATGATTGTATAAATAATGCTGCGGGACACACAAGTGAAACCATCTCTGAGATTTTTTGTGTCATGTTAAAAGACACTACAGCCTACTAAAAGTAATCTTGGAAGGGAAAATACAAAGTAAAAGAGACAGACCAAAACTAACATGGACGAGTAACATAAAAAGATGGACATGTCAGCCTATCATAACCTGCATTATAAAAGCAAGAGACAGAGGCAGACCAAGACTAACATGGACGAGTAACATGAAAAGATGGACAAGTCAGTCTATGACAACCTGCACCATCAAAGCAAGAGACAGAGCGGAATGGCGCTCCATGACAGCCAACCTTTGATGCGGAGACGGCACCCTATGTTCATCATTATGATGTGCAGTGAAATGTTTTGTGAAATTGTGGGAAATTATAGTCTTCTTGTACCTTTCAGCTCCAATGTGGAGCATAGTTCTGCCTCCAACATGAGCCATGAAAGCATCACATCTTCCTTCACAGTTGTACCTCCAACATGAACCGTGAAAGCCTACGACCTCCGTACGTGCCCAGTAACAGACCCATCATTTGTCCCAGATTGCTGGAGTTCAACGATTCCGGGAACTGCGGGTTTTCCCGGCATAAAACAGAAATAAGGCGGGTCCAGGTTTTTTAGTGCGCTACAAACGATTGTGTTGGTTTCTTGATAGTCCGCGCTGCTGGTTTCAAGATGGCGCGGTCATGTTTGCGTCAACGTTCACTGTTACGTATTTTGTGCAGGAAAGATGGTTAATTCTATCTTTCCAATGCAGATCAGTGTATAGATAAAAAGTTCCAATGTTGGGAACTTCCCCGGTGAAGCGGAGTACATGCATGTGATCTGAAATCCTCTACAGTGTGCGTGATAGTGTGTTCTGTGTTGATTACAATACCGTACGTCCTCATTAGAATACCGGTCAATATGACGGTTAGGCGGCAGGAACTTTTAATTGCTGTGTCTGAAAAGTGTTCCTTGTTGCAGTTTCCTCATATTCCAAGTTCGGCTTGCTGCATGAGCTACCGAGTTAAGTGCCCTGTGCACACCGTGAGCTGTGTGTATCATCCGTGTTGATCATGTTTCAATATTCCAATGGTTTACGATTAATGCTGATATCATATGACGGGGAACAGTTGGCTTTGTTCACTTTCTGTGCAGTTTCGCCTTATGTCTTTTGGCGTGTGTTGAGACTGCTATGATGGGGACTACAGCTACCTTTCTTTGTTTTGGAGATGAGTTAGTAATTCGGATGATTCCACTGGCACGGACGGTTGAGCAGTTATGGATTTTAATTCGTTTGCAGTGAAACCGGGGCCTTCTATAAACCAAATAACCGCGCTGCCAGTATATTAGAGTTGTTTCTCCAGTGGCAGGCCGCATGATTTGTGGTTGTTGCTCTACAGGGAGCAGGCCTAGCAACCATTCAGGCCTTCAACGTAGAATGTTGAACTTATAATCAAAATATGTCACTGTTATCTGCAACCTGTACAGCGGCCAAAATAACATTGAAGGCTGGTTCGCTAATGGTGGATTACTTGTACGTCGCCAGAAGAATAAGAACGCGGCGATTGTGATGTAGCAGTTGAGGGGAGACTGTCGGTTGTCGGCGCTGACTAAACACGAGTCGCTCGGCAGAAGGAGCTCAAAGACCGTGTGAACGTAACCTTCCGCTGTTCTTCCCGATGAACCTCCTGCTACAAGAGTGGACGGCCATCATCTACAAGATCCATTGTTTGACCGTCCTCAACGAAACATTTGGGACAGTCACAAATGCGGGACAAAGGTTAAAAAAAAAAAACAGAAAAAAACCCGGGACTGTCCCGGAAAAATCGGGACGTCTGGTCACCTTACTACATCCCTCCGTCGGAAATTCTTGAAACGAAGCCGAAAGGGGAATAGTAAAGGTAAGGTCAAGGTAAAGTACGAGACTTGAACCGGCGTCTTAGCACGCGAGTTTACACCCATATGTGCTCGGCCGCCTATCCAGAAATGTTCGGAGATTTCTGTATAGTGTCGCCTCAAGCATCGAAACTCAGATGCGAGGCGACATTCCTCACCTTCCCAGGGTAATACCCTGGTACCCATTTCTGCCAACGGCTGGGTTGACCGTGGAGGTATTTTTTTTCCAACCACGAGTACAATTCACACTGCTTCCAGCGGAAATCGGACAAGGAATCAAACAAACATGCGACTGGGTAAAGCACTGTCTCCATATTCCGTGCACAGGCAGAGTAGGCAAAGTGAAATGAGGAAGAAAGCACCAATGTTTAAACTTGGCACATGGAACGTAAGGACCATGTGCCCTGGACTTGCTAAAGCAAACACACTGAAAGAAGGGCAAATTAGAACAACAGCCCTCATAGATAAAGAACTAAATAGACTACATGTCGATATTGCTGCCCTCCAAAAAAGAAAACTCTCAGACTGTGGTTCTGTAAAGGAAGAAAATTATACTTTCTTCTGGCACGGTGTAAGCCCTGAAAAGCCACGTCTACGTGGAGTAGGCTTCACTGTACATAACAAACTTATAAACTCCATAACCTCGTCTACATGGAGTAGGCTTCACTGTACATAACAAACTTATAAACTCCATAACCTCGTCTACATGGAGTAGGCTTCAATGTACATAACAAACTTATAAACTCCATAACCTCGTCTACATGGAGTAGGCTTCAATGTACATAACAAACTTATAAACTCCATAACCTCGTCTACATGGAGTAGGCTTCAATGTACATAACAAACTTATAAACTCCATAACCTCGTGTACATGGAGTAGGCTTCAATGTACATAACAAACTTATAAACTCCATAACCTCGTCTACATGGAGTAGGCTTCGCTGTATATAACAAACATATAAACTCCATAACCACACAAAAAGGAGTGTCCGAACGCTCAATGATACTTCAGCTGCATACAAAGAGTGGATTAATAAATATCATTAGTGCCTATGCACCAACGTTGGCTGCATCAGGCGAAGAGAAAGGCATTTTCTACCAACAACTTCAAATGATCATTGATTCACTTCCAAAAGAAGAGCTATTATAAATAATTGGTGATATCAACGCACGCACAGGATCTGATCAAAAACAAAGGAGACAGGAGTGACTGCAATAACTACAAAGGCATTTGTCTCCTTAGCACAGACGGCAAGGCTTTTGCGAGAGTAATACTAAAACGCATGCATAGACTTTCAGAACGCATCCTTCCCGAGTTTCAATGCGGCTTCAGGGCCGGGAGATCAACCATAGACATGATTTTCACACTTAGACAATTACAAGAAAAATGCCGGGAACAAAATATGCCGCTCTATATTGCCTTTGTGGATCTCACAAAGGCCTTCGACTCAGTAAATAGAGATGGGCTCTACAGGGTGTTAGAAAGCATAGGTTGCCCACCTAAATTACTTAAGCTGATTATGTCCTTTCATGAAGACATGAATGCTAAAATCTACTTTGATGGGAGTTCATCAGAAAGTTTTAAAGTCAACAACGGGGTGAAACAGGGATGTGTCCTCGCCCTCACCATTTTAGTATATTTTTTTTTTTGCCCTTCTAATTTACGCCTTCGAAAACCGCTCAGAAGATATTTACATTTGCACAAGATTAGATGATTCACTGTTCAACTTAGCACGAGTAAGAGCAAAAACAAAAACAAATGTTGCACTACTTAAAGAACTAACTTTTATTTGCTGACGATGCAGCCCTAGTCGCTCATAGTGAAGCCACCCCACAATCCCTGATCAACAACCTGGACAAAGCATGCGACCTTTTTTAACTGTCAATTAGTGTTCAGAAAACAGTAATACTAAGTCAAGGTGACATCAAACCTCTATTAATCACTTTAAAAGATTGTCCATTAGAATCAATTCAGAAATCTACATATCTTGGATCCACAATTACGCAAACCATCTCTCTTAATGATGAAATAAATAGTCGAATTGGTAAGGCAGCTAAGACTTTTGGCAAACTCACCGGAAGGGCCTGCAACAACACGAAACTAACACTAAAAACCAAACTTTTAATATATCAAACGTGTGTGCTTAGCACACTATTATATGGATCTGAAACCTAGACAACATACTCAAATCACGAAAAATGACTAAATGTCTTCCACTTGCGATGTCTCCGCAGAATAATGCACATCAAATGGCGGGACAAAATAACCAACTTAACTGTCCTGCAACGTGCTAAGATTACAACAATCATGTCGATACTCAGATGTCGAAGACTAAGATGGCTGGATCACGTCCAGCAAATGGGAGAAAAACGCATCCCCAAGCAAATACTATATAGTGAACTAACACACGGAAAAAGACAAATCGGCAAACCTAAACTACGATATAGAGATATAAATATAAATTATCTCTGAATGACTTCTACATCTATGAAAATGACTGGGAACATTTGGCAAGTGATCACACATCATGGAGAGCATGTATAAGGATTGGCACAACATCATTTGAGACTGTGCTAAGGCAAAACTTAGAAGAGACAAGACTCATGAAAAAAGATGTAATACCCTGTGGATTAGTCAGTGGGCCTGACTTGTTCATTCTGTAGCCGTGTATGTTTGAAACATTAGTAGAATTAGCCACGAGAGAAGCTGCTCAACAAAAACAAAACCTCAAAAAATAAAAATACACAATAGCTTCCACTAGACTGTCTGACAAGCCGAAAAGGGCCATACATGGCATAGGTGATAATGTCTTTCGATAACTCTCGATCTCGACAGCTATTTATCGTTTATGTTGACTTTCTGCCAAGCCGTTCTCTTAAGTTGTCTGGCATCTTTTCTCTTTGTTTCCCTCTATCTCTTCATCTCTCAATTTTCAAAGTTGTCACAATATATTCTAGCTGTTCCCTTCTCATTACATGACCCAAAAAATTATGATTGTTTCTACTTGATATTGGAAATGAACTTTCTTTTTGCGTTGACCTCTTTCTGAACGTTTTAATTAATTTCTTACCTGCTCATGGTATTCTCAACATTCTTCTATAAAACCACATTTCTACAGCCTCCTATGATTTTCTGGTCTATTGTCCATGATTCACATCCATGTGTTAAGACTTGCTGCACATAATTGTTATGAAGAGATCTTTTTCTTGTTTCTATTGTAAAAAATGGATTGCACAGTATCTTCCTCATTTTTTGGAAAGCAGTTTTTGCCTGAGCCATTCTGCATCTCATCTCTGTTGTACATCTAATATCTGAGGTTAATATTGTTCCTATATATTTAAATTCATTTACCTGTTTTCCACATGTCTTTATTGTGCGATGCGGTGACGTCTTTTCTTTGTTGCTACCATTACTTCTGTCTTTTTTGCAATTGAAGCTGAGTTCTTTATTTTTGCTTTCCTTCACTATAATGTCTAACATTTCTTGTAACTTATTTTCACTCTTAGCGAAATTAACTTAGAACTAATTTTTTAGATCATTAATTTGAACGAATTAAGTTCTAGAACAGACCAAACATTAAAATGTTATGTTTTTGTCATAGTAAGGATATGAATATCAGATGTCTTCTTCTACCTTTTAGCTCCCAGTGGAGCATAGGTCTTCAACAAACACTTTCCAAGTCGTTCTGTTTTTTGCAATTCTTTTAAGATCATTCCATGTCTTCCCCATCATCTTCATCTGGATGATTTCCTGGTAGACAAAGGGTAAGTAGGCAACCCGGACTCCTTATGGCTTTCTCCGGATTGCGTCATACGTCTCTTAGACAGAGAGCCCTTCTCTTTCCTGGTTGACGGATTTACTTTATCTTTCTTTGACTTGTTCATGTTTGTGAAGTTTTTTCGGCTTATTTTTTTTATGGGATAGCCAGTCCCATGCCTAACCCTCCTTTCTCGCCTCTTACGAACATGCCTGGTAGGGTACAGCGCCGCTATTCTTTACTTCCCTTTCGGGCCCCGGCAGCGCACGGGAGAATATCAGATGTAGCCAGATAAAATAACTGCCGAACATTTGCTACAAAGGTGCCCAACACATTTTGAAAAGATAAATTTATTGCAGCTAGCGCTGGTGCATACCTCTGCAAGATGTATGAAGTGCCACCAACCTGTATGTGGCCAATGCTTCCTGTGAACTTTTTTAGGATGTAACAACGAAATAATTTATTTTTAAAAATAAGACAGGTGCGATATGTCTAATTTTATTCTACAATTGTTAGAATAGATACACATAGTTTTTGTTGGGAACAGTAGGATGAACATCGATGTAAAATGAACTGATGCCAGGTTGGCTTCCAAATTGCTTCACGTGGTAGATTTCATGATTTTATATCATTTCAGTAGAAATGCTGGATAAATCTGCAAGTCTCATCACTTGAAATGTGTCCACTGCTTACGGCGCCACCTGGCATGTTCCTGTTAAGATAAGATTTAAATTTGGCATATATGTAGGTAAACAGACAGGCCAATGGACAGAAGAATGGATTAAAATTAAATAGTTGAAGGAATTGATTAACAGATGGGTGATGGGCAGAAGTGAACGATGAAGTCTTAAAACAACTAAAAATGAAAAGAGAACTACTAAACACAATTCAAACAAGACAATTAGATTTTTGGGCCATGTTAAAAGACACAGCAGCCTACTAAAAGTAATCTTGCAAGGGAAAATACAAACTAAAAGAGGCAGAGACAGACCAAGATTAACATGGAAGAGTAACATCAAAAGATGGACAAGTCAGCCTATGACAACATTTCTAGTACTATTCTTAGCTGCCCATGGTATTCTCAACATTATTCTATAAAACCACATTTGTACAGCCTCCAGTGATTTTCTTCTCTGTTGTCCTTTTGTCCATGATTCACATCCATATGTTATGACTGGCTCTACATAACATTTATGAACTCGTTTTCTTGGTTCTATTGTGAAAAATGGATTGCATAGTATCTTCCTTATTTGTTGGAAAGCTGCTTTTGTCTGAGCTATTCTGTTTCCGGTTGTTTCCAAAATGGAGGAATTATTTTTCTCCGGCTTGGTATTGAACCGTTGATCAGAGGTTTAACAAGCCGCTATCGTAAAAACGATGTTGTTAATGAAACGTAGACCTGATACAGAATGTGTAAATTAGCAGTAGATAATAATGATAGTTTTTTCGGCCCCAAAACAACAACAAAAATAGGATTCTGGAATGTGCGAACAATGGCCGCTCCGACGAAATATGCACAGGTCGCGAGCGAGATGGACAGATACGATCTAGATATTTTAGGATTAAGCGAAATGCGCTGGCTTGGAACAGGTAGGAGATCTATTGATAATAAAATAGTAGTTTTTTCTGGAAGGGAAGATGGAAAACACCGTGAAGGAGTAGGCATAATGATGACAGACAAAGCTGCAAGAAGTTTATTAGAATGGGAACCGGTAAATAGCCGTCTGATACGAACACGATACGAACCAGTAGAAGAGATCGATCACTTTATCTATCTTGGAAGTCACATTGATCGAGAAGGGGATACGAGCAAAGAAATTAGAATCAGACTGGCTAAAGCAGCAATGTCTTTCAGAAGCCTTGAAAAGTTGTGGAAATCAAAACTCATTAGCACAAACACAAAACTTAGGCTATTCAAATCAAATGTACTATCAACCCTTACGTATGCGTGTGAAAGCTGGAAAACAACAAGAGATATAGAAACAAAGTTGAACGCATTCGAAAATAAATGTCTAAGGAAAATACTTGGTATAGAATGGAACGAATTCAAAACAAACGAGGAAATTAGAGAAATCGCCAATCAACCACTAATATCTTCAGTAATAAAGAAAAGACGATGGTCATACGTTGGACATGTGATGAGAAGAGATAATAATCGAATAGCAAAGCAAGCCCTCATATGGGAAACAACAGGTAAAAGAAAAAGAGGAAGACCCAGGGAGACACTGAGAAGAACATTGATGAGAGAGGCAAGAGCAGCAGGAATCGGCTCCCTCAATGAGATAGAACTGCTTGCACAGAACAGAGACAGATGGCGAGATTTAATAAAATATCTTTAAAAGAAAACTGCTAGAACAAAAATTCATATAGGAGAAGGTGTATCTTGGTCTACGCCCTATGGGCCGGTTACGGCTCGAAAGGTCAATAGATAGATAGATAGATTCTGCAAATCACCTCTGTTGGTACATCTATTATCTGAGGTTAACATTGTTCCCAAACATTTACATTCATTTACATGTTTTAATATTGTTTCAATAGTCTTTATTGTGCATTGCGATGAAGTATTTTTCTTTGTTGATACCATTATGTTTGTCTTTTTTGCTATTAAGGATGAGTCCATCATTTTTTTCTTTCTTTCGCTATAATGTCTAAAATTTCTTGTAACTCATTTTCACTCTTAGCGATTAAGAATGTATCATTGGCATACCTTAGATTATTTATATTGTGACCTCCAATTGTTATTCTAGGCGTGACCCTTATGGATCTTAAAATAATCTCACTATACATATTAAAGAAATCTGGTGACAGCACACAACCTTGCCTAACACCCTGTTTTATTTGTTAAAACATTCCCAAATGATTTCCAGTTCTTATTGCTGCTGATTTTGTCAGTACATGTTCTTTATTATTCTTAGATCTTTGCTGTTAGCGTTTATGCCTTCTAAAATTGTGATTATATTCTTGGTGCTTTACTTTGTCAAATGCTTTGGTATAATCGATGAAACATAGGTATAATCCTGTTTTCACCTCTATGGTTTTTTCTACTAAAGATCTTATGATATATATGGCATTATTCGTACCTTTACCTCCAACAAAACAAAACTGTTCATCACCAATTTCTGGACTGATTTTGTTTCGCACTCTTCGCATGATGATTCTTAGTAATATCTTAGTCATGTGACTCATAAGGCTTATTGTGCGATGAACATCGCATTCAATCGCACCCGATTTCTTTGGTAGGGCTATGAATATTGATTTTAGCAGGTCGTCTGGTATATATCCGCTGTTATAGATATCATTTAATATTTTTGTTATTATGTATTTTCCAAAATCACCCATGGCTTCAATCTCTTCTTTAGTTATATTAGCTGGTCCAGGAGCTTTTCATGCTTTCATATTATGCAAGGCGTCTTCAACTTCTTCTTTGAGTATTTCTGGTTCTTCCCATTATCCTTAATGTTTACGTTTGTTCTCATTCATCATCATAACGATCTTTAAAGTATTCTGTCCATCGTTCCCTTATGCTTTCTTGTTCAATCAGCAGTTTTCTTTTCTTTATCTTAAACATCCAGTTTTTGATTGTGTCTTTCTTCCTGTTAATTCTTCAATTTGTATTTATATAGTTTTGGCATCTCTTTTTTTGTTGCATTTCAATCTCTTTGCATCTCTTTTTTAGCCACGCTTCTTTTGCTTCATTACATTTTATTACAATTTCTTTATTTAATCTCTTATAGTCATCATTGTTATCCTTATTTCTTCTTCTTGTATCCATTAGCTGTAAAATGTTATATGTCATCAATTTCTTTCTTGAATTTATCCTTATTGGTAGTATGAACTCATTTGGTGTTTGCTGCATTTATTATTTTAGCATTTCCCACTGTTCATCAATGCATTATATCTTCTCTATATTGTACCTATTCTGAATTGTGATGTTATATTTGTCGTGTAACCTCTTGTCTGATTTGAGTATATCTACATTTAGCTTGATATTAATTGAGGCTCTTTTTGTTTTTAATTTTACTCTAAGCTTTCCCACAACTGGTACATGATCACTATTGCAATCTGCCCCTGGTCTAGTTTTCACACACACCAGACTGTTTCTAAATCTATTGTTTATCATTATGTAGTTGATTTGATTCCGTGCATTATTTCCTGGGCTTATATAAATATACTTTATTTATTATACAAATTATAATTATATGGATCAATCAAATTTACTTACCCACGATTGCACCAGCGTAGAGAGGTACACATATGAGGTCCATTGGACCTTCTTCTCCACAAGGACACAACTCGTTGCCGGTGATGCTGAGAAAACAGGCTGAGGAATATCCAACCCATAAACCAATATACAATAACCATTACAATTTGTTAAAGGCATTCTGTTCTTTATGGACGATGTTTTTATTTGTTTATTAAGTTGTTTACATTTTAAATCATTGTTTATATATGAGCATGCGCGAAGGAGGATGCAGTGGTTTTTGAGGTTTCACTGTCAGAATGAGAGGCAGGGATTGTTGCTGAGAGACATGGAGCTATCACTACAACTCGTACCATCTTAGAAATAGGTATCTGGAGCTGAAGAAATACTTATTTAGAGAATATAAATTTCCAGTGAAAATAATACGGGAGGAAGCTACCGTTAGAGAAATGCTGTTTCGTGGGTTATTTTTAGCTCTAGCCAATCAGAAGCGTCAAAAAGTTAAAGTGAAACTATGTCTGATTACCAGAACTTCCTAACCTATTTATAACTACATTATGTGCATCAGTATCTGTAGAAAGAACTTTTTCTGCTCTCAAGAGAATCAAATCTTATTGTCGCTTAACTCAGACACAAGAACGCTTATCTGGTTTGACAATAATGTCCATTGAGAAATCATTCCTTCAGAAACTTAGAAACCAAACCAACACTACTTTCAATGACAAAGTCATCGAGACATTTTCGTCCCAAACAAGACTGAAAGAGTTTACATATAAATAAGTAATTTAAAATGTAGTGATGTCATTAGCAAATATTACTTCATGTCAGCCTACTGAATATGATGTATGCCTTTATTTATTATGTCAGCGGTAGCCCAGACCCCTAAATCTGTATACGCCACTACTTTGTACACAGATCTTTCACAATTTTAATCTATTTAAATCATCCCCGAGGGGCTGAATTTTTGCATAAATGTCGGTTTTGTTCTATTTCAAATCAGCAGCAATGTGTGTCCCTCGTCATACAGGCAGATATTCTCCAGCTTCTCGTCTCTCGTCTTTTTATCATCGAGTTTTGTTCTTTTGAGTATATTTGTTCCTACTAATTTTGCGCGGCAGCTGCCATTTTTGGCCTACTTTTTATTATTATTATTTTGTTGTTGCTGCAGACCCTATTAGTACATCTTCATTACTATTGTCCCCCATTGCATTTTTAGTATTCTTGTATTTAAATAAAATAAAAATAAAAACATTTACGAAGGGCATTTGAAATAGTAGTAAGAAATATACAACGAAAACAACAGAATACACAAGGAAAAATATTACTGCTACTGTTTCACTGTCAGTTCGGTAATATAATAAATATAAAAGGTTTCCTCCACGTCTTGCTACACGTTTGTTTACCATATTTCTCCATGACCACAGCACTTTGTTGAGTAATTTGATCGGTATCACGTCAGACCGTTTTAATTACTCTTCTTAGCTGACCATTATATTCTCAGCATTTTTCTATAAAATCACATTTCTACAGCTTCCAATGATGCCGTATAATGTAAATATTAAAGATTAATTATATTTGAATTTCTAATCTGTCATGAATTACTACATTTGCAAGTTCTACATGCCTTACTATAAATGACACTGTAATTGTTACAGGACTCGGATAAATCCACAAACAAACAAAAAACAATAGGCAACCAGAGTTTCAGTCCGCGCCCTTCCGCACAACGTCGTGTTACTAGAGACAACTGCGCTAACGAAAACTGTTAACTCATTGCCCTGCCTTCATCCGATGACTAAATGTACAGTGAAACCTCTTCGTCATTCACACTTAAAAGGAGGTGATGTGAGCGTGGGTGTGATGTGATAGGTTGTGATGTGAAGTGTTGGGTTTGGTTGAGATGTGTTGTGAATGATGTATTGTGTTATGTTGTGATGTGTTGGGTTGAGATGTGTTGGGTTGAGATGTGTTGTGATGTGATGTGTTGGGTTGAGATGCGTTGTGATGTGATCTGTTATGATGTGATGGATTGTGTTGTAGTTTAAAGTAGAACTGTGATATTCGTACCTTACAGTCCGACTTCATCATAGCATTTTTAGTACTGGGTTACCGTCTTCTCTCGAATCCCTCTCTTTTGGCCAGATTACACTTTTTTTTTTTTTAGTCTGTTTCTAGCGGCACAGCAACGAGGTGAAGTAGGATCTGGATAGTTCTGGTTCACCGATTCTTCAGCAAAGACATCAGCTATAATTCACAAACAGCATTAATCCATGCTGCTGAACTGCGCCTTAGCCACAACTCATTACCTTAAAGGCGCTGTGTCGAGGAGCACGGGTTTCAATCCTGACTTGGTCTGCCTATTGTTCTCTGTTGCTTGTCGACTTCTAGTCCTGTAATAACACGTGTATTCACGTGCGATTTATGAATGTCTCTGCATCGTATTTCTCCAAATTTCTTCTTCCTCTTATCTGTCTGTCTGTCTGCCTGTCTATTGACTTTTCGAGCCGTAGCCGGCCCATTGGGCATAGACATTTGATACTCTTTCCCTTATCTAAATTTGTATTCTAGCAGTTCAATCCTCCTAAAGATATTTGATCAACTCTCGTCATTTGTCTCTGTTCCTCTTCTCGTTCATCCGTTAATTAACGTGGATGCGTTGTGTCGCTAGCTTAATCTAAACCCGGAATATCTTAGACCTTTCGGCCCGACACATCCGTCTTTGGCAAAAATAAATTTTGCCAAACAACTGTGCCCGGGCAACGACCATTTTTGGTCTACTCTTTTCTACTTTTTCCTGCCAATGGTTCTTTATACATTCGAGAGTGACATACCTGACCTGATTTTCTGTTTTCCGAGAGGACGAGACATCATATCTCACTACATGGAGACCACAATCATCATCATCATGTGCCATACCGGTTGGCGTAGGCGATCATGTCCTTCCACAATCTTCTATCTGCAGTGCATCGTATCAGTTCTTTTGTTGACTGTTTTCCATGCCATGACACCAAGCTATCCAGTATATTGTCTCTTTGTCGTCCGCGATCTCTCTTTCCTTCTATTTTGCCAGTTGTAACCAAGTATTCCAACTTTTCTCTTCTAATGATGTGCCCGAAAAATGTTGATTGTTTCTTTCTGGTCTTTCTTATGGGCTCCCTTTTATGGGGACCATAACCGGCACTACTTCTCCCACAACACCATCCACCACCTGCTCCAAAGGCTTCATATAACACTGATGGGGGGAGGGGGGGCCTAAATGGGAGCTCCACCTTGCCCAAGGGTGTCCTGAAGACTAACGGAGGAAAGGAGGCGTTTTACTCCTCCTTTGGTAGGGCAGAAGAATCCTACCTCACTATCCATACCCGAAGAACAGGGGAAGTTTAAGCCACAAAGAAACGGATGTCGTCACATGTTTAAGCCACAAATAAACGGATGTCGTCACATGTTTAAGCCACAAAGAAACGGATGTCGTCACATGTTTAAGCCACAAAGAAACGGATGTCGTCACATGTTTAAGCCACAAAGAAACGGATGTCGTCGCATGTTTAAGCCACAAAGAAACGATGGATTTGAAGTGAACATTTTTTTTTTCAGCCGAAACCTTTCTGTCCAGAGATCAAAGTCTCGCCGCCAAGTGCAACCAAAAAAATAATTAATAAATAAACAAACAAAAAGATAAACAATATTCTCTTT